>JAHZSR010000036.1:0-494985 GCA_025782845.1 Boletus coccyginus
GTACAAATAATTTCTCATCGTCCTCGTCCTCTTCATCACTGACAGATATTTCAGGTATGATATAGTTCGACGATCCGCGCTTCAAGCTGTCGCGGTCTACCATAATAAGGTTCGTCTGCGCCCGTTTGTTATCCCGTGCGCGTTGCTCAATCATTCGATGATAGCTTTCGATTATAGATTCGTCTGCTCGCCTATTGAGCGCACCTTGGTCTCTAGGTAGGTTCACCATACCCCGTCGGTCATAAACTAATTCTCCGCGGTCTATTAATTCTAGCACGCGGGGACAATCGCTTAGGCGATGATCGTGACTGTTACACCCGAAGCATTTAAAGGGTGGGCGGGTATTAGGTAGACTTCTATTCCTACCATTAGTAGGCCTTTGTAGTACTTCTCTTGTAGTAGTAGTATTACAGTGAGGTGCAAAACCGTTGCAATACCTAACCCCAAACTGGGGCGCGAAGCGCCCCGCAATCACTTGTGGGAATTTCACTTTGCTGTGGTGGAAACAAATAAAGTACAAACCCTTAGCTACAACTTTGTCCCCAGGGTCATGTGATTTCGCTTACATACTGCAAAGATACATCCATTTCAAAACATCAATACCATTGCAACAGTTTTGCACCCTTTGCTCATTACATTGAAATCAAGTGTTATTTGGTTATGTTTGGTCATACAAACAAACATACACATATTAGAACCATGTCTGAGTTTAAAATAGTTCACACGCATCTTTGTTTCCAACCACAACCATCATGAGAACCATCTCTTTTACTCAAAAACAAACCATCCTCTCTATGCTTGATGCTGGCCAATCTGCTCACTCTATTGCATCCACTACTGGTCTTAATGTGTCTACCATATCCAGATTACGCTCCAAAGAGCGTTTTGAGCTTCAAAAAGCTACTGGAGGTCGTCCATCCAAGTTTTCCTCTGCCAATGTCTGGCATGCCATTCGTCTTATCTCCTCTGGAAAGGCAGAGAATGCTGTTCAGGTGACCAAGGCACTCACCAATATAGTCAAACAGCCTCTCTCTACCTCCACAGTGCGCAGACAGTTGAGGAAGACAGGTATGAAAGCTGTGGTCAAGTCCAAATGGCCTCTCCTTTCAGCCAAGCATCGTAGGGCTCGTCGAGACTTTGCTTATGCTCATAAAGATTGGACTCTGGAGGACTGGAAGAAGGTAGTATGGTCTGATGAGACCAAAATCAATCGCCTAGGGTCAGATGGGCGCAAGTGGGTGTGGAAAAAGGCAGGGGAAGGGCTAAGTGATAGGCTGGTGGAAGGTACAGTGAAGTTTGGAGGAGGTTCTTTGATGATGTGGGGCTGTATGACTTGGCAGGGAGTTGGCTATGCTACCAAGATTGATGGTAGGATGGATGGGGATCTTTACCTTCAGATTTTGAAGGATGAACTGCTCAATTCTTTGCAGTTTTATGGTCTTGATCCTCCTGACATCATCTTTCAGCAGGACAATGACCCCAAACATACTTGCAAGAAGGTGAAGGATTGGCTTCAGGAGCAGGATTTTCATACTATGGTATGGCCTGCACAGTCTCCTGACCTCAACCCCATTGAGCACCTCTGGGGTTATCTCAAAAGAAGACTAGCAGATCATGATTCCTCTCCTAAGGGGATTCATGAATTGTGGGAGAGAGTTCAGGTTGATTGGGAGGGGATAGCAGTTGAAGAGTGTCAGAAGTTGATAGAGAGCATGCCTAGAAGGATTGAAGCAGTTATCAAGGCAAAGGGAGGCTATACCAAGTACTAATATACCCTGGAAAGCAAAAGGTGCAAAACTGTTGCAATGGTATTGGTGTTTTGAAATGGATGTATCTTTGCAGTATGTAAGCGAAATCACATGACCCTGGGGACAACGTTGTAGCTAAGGGTTTGTACTTTATTTGTTCCCACCAAAGCAAAGTGAAATTCCCACAAGTGATTGCGGGGCGCTTCGCGCCCCGGTTTGAGGTTAGGCATTGCAACGGTTTTGCACCTCACTGTATTATTCTGTATACTACTTGAGGGTTCCTTGAATGTAACAGACTTTAACCTAGGTTTTTCCAGGATGTCTGCTATCAGGGGCTCCACCTTAAGGGCCTTGATGTAAGCTCTTGCATAGGCAGGGTCATCAAGCTTAAGTTTACTCATACGATCTATGAGTGAATCTACATCATCTGAGGACTTCTTAGGTTCTTTCTTCGGCTCAGGCTTCTTCTTTGCCTGTTTCTCAGGGGCCTTCTTCGATCCCTTGTCCTTGTGCTTCTTGGAGGACTTCTTCTTCCTTCGGTGTTCATCGTCGCTAGATTCATCATCTGAACTTTTATCAGATGAATCGGTAGTAGAGTCAGAATCAGTGCTACTCTCTTCAGAGGAGCTCTCGGTGTCAGAGTCAGTTCCATCCTCATCGAACTTGTATCGATGTAGTAACTGGCTTACGACTCGACTGACTTCACTAATCTGGAAGGGCTTACTCATATCTACGCCAGTATTACCGGCAAGTAGATGTATTTGCACCTTCTCTCGCATGTACTTAGGGATTCCTTTCCAAAAGTAGGTGTGATATTCTTCGTCCTGAATTACCTTCGCGGTCTTTAGCCATTGCGCAACTACTGTAAACTTGCGCTGGTAGGCCTTCCATTGTGACATCTTGTCCAAGCTCTTCTTGGCATACTTCTGAGTGAGCTTCCTAAGGTCACTCTTTCTGTACCGAGCATCTACTCGCTCAGCATCGTAGAGATGGAGGATCTTGGCTTTCATTCCATCCCAATCGTCTTTCTCGTATTCATCAAGGGATTCGATCAGTCGTCCAACACTACTGCTACAGTAGTTGGTGATCCCTTCGCATTTCTCTTGATCGGTAGTGATGTTGTACTGGGTGAGCAATCGCTCATATTGCCGTAAGAAGCGTCTAACTTTAGAGTAATGTCCTTTGAACTTGTCAGGGGCATCTCGGCTTCTGTGGCTGGGTAATGTAGTAGGTGCTGTAGTAGGTGCTGTTCCTGAGGTGCCTACCATGATTCGTAGTGTCTTGTTGTGGATTTAAGGGTAAGTTACGTATTCCCTTAGGGACTTGTTACGATATAACTTGTTGCTGAAACCCCTCGCGGTGGGCTCCAGTTGTCTTCTTCTAGATAAGATCAGTAGAAACGCTAAGAAAACGCTTACCAGACAACTAATCTTATCTCCACGGGTAGTAAACCTTTAGCGAGGTGAAGAGAGTACTCTTCCCTGGTCGAGTTGGTACTAGAAATAAGTATCAATCTCGTAGAAAGGGGTTGACTATCAGGTACGTGGTTTGTTCGTCAATCGTCAATGAGGTTGAGGGTGATTGGGGGTTCAGCAAAACTGTTGAGGGTCTGGCTTTCAGTTGGGGTGGTGTACGAATTGTACACTGGATGGTTGGGGAAATGGTCTAGACAACTCTCAGGTTGCTAGGGGGGGGTACTTGGTAGTGACTAGGGGTACTTCCCTAAGATGCCAATTGGCTCCAGTTGATTAGGAATGCTCAATTGGGTAGGTAGCGTAAATACGCTTCACTTTCGCTTACTGATTCACACACGTCACTTAGTCACACAGAACAGCTTTTCCTAAACTGAATCTATTATGCACTAAGGAGTTGGCAATCAGCTTAAATGTGCTCGACTTGACCCTTTCCCAGGGTACTAATGAACTATTAGGTCTCCCTACTAGCTGGGGATCTATTCCCTTTAGTTGCCCGCTCTGGGGTTTTCTCCCTAAAGGTGTCCTAACTGTCCCTATCCTAAGGGATGCAGTATACTCCTAACTTGGGTCTAAGTAGTTCTATTTATAGCGTGGGAAACTTCTCTACACAGCCTCACTGTTTGTTTGTAGAGGGGTACTCTTGTGAGCACTCGTTGGTTGAGATTTACTCAAGTAGGAACCTTTTTCCTAAAAGAGGGAACCTGCCAAATGGGGCTGAATCGCGCTCCTTATATAGTAGTTTACATGTGGCTGTGCTACCTTCGGTTCCGAGGTGGCTGTGCCAAGATATGACTCATACTGACTCATATTGACTCACTTTGACTCAACCTGTCAGAAAATGACTTGCAATGAGCTAAAAATAGCCTTTGGCTTGGCAATGACTCATGCTGACTCATGCCGACTCATTATGACTCATTATGACTCATTATGACTCATGCTGTGCAGGTCACATGATCATTCTGCTAGTCTAGGGGCAGTGCTTTGGCTAATCCTCATCTGACTCACTTTGACTCATATTGACTCATTATGACTCATGCTATGCAAGGTCACATGATCTGAGTCAGGTGATTCGCAACTGAGGTCACATGCTCCAATTGCTTCTCTGACACTTGGCTAAGTACTCAAGGATAAAAGAGATATTAAGAAAATGGTTTGCTAAGTAGTTGTAGGTAGTAATAAAAGTATGTTGGAAGAAATCATTTTGTTTCTCCACAACCTGTGAATGAACAAATAAGGAAAAATAGGGATACATACTAGACACTATGGTCCATATGTCCCTCAATTAGCTAAGCATTTGGACCGTGGGAATATAGTAAAAACTCAAATCTCGGGTCAAATGTCTAACATCAAACATACATTAACTATGTATCCGCATCCAATCATTTTGGTGCAGGTCAGCGCACCATATACGGTGAAGCCAAGTCCCATCTCCTAATCATCTCCAGTGTTCCGGAGTTGATACCGGAGTTCCGGTTCTAACACAGAGCAGTGGAATGGTTCTGAGATTAAATCTCAGTTCAGAGAGAAGTATCTGAATCCAAGAGGGCTGTTTTGCAGCTTCTGTCATTCCAACATATTCTGCTTCTGTAGAAGATAAGGTTATCTTCCATTGTCATCTGAAAAGCCAAGAGACTATTCCATTGCCTATGAACATCACATAGTCAGAGGTAGATCGACAAGTCTCACGATCTCCAGCCCAATCTGTATCAGAGTATGCCATAATGCCAGATCAAGAAGATCCATTATTGTTATGGTTTTTCTCCTTTCCTCTCGTCTTTACCTTTTCTGTTTCCCACGACGAATACATCTTTTCTTAGGTTTATTCCGAACAATATGGGACTTAGCCCTTCTTGTAATTAGTCCATTACATTCCACGTTTATTCTTCTTTGACTCTTTCTATCGTCTTCCTTCTTGTTCTTTGGACAGCTATCTCCTCAGCCGATTCTCTCATATCGGCCTCGTAGTTCCTATCTTCCCCTTGTATTACTGCGGATGACGCATCCTCTTACATCATCATTCTCTCACCTTCCTCTGTATTCCATGATGACGCGTCCCCTAGTACTTATACCCACCTGTTGTGTACTTGTATTCCCTACACTCATTCTATGCAATCATAGCATACTCTTTTGTCCAGAAGTCCGATTGACTCTGACCCTCATCTTTCATCCCTTGTTATCCCTTGCAAGTCCATTTGACTCGAACCTTAGTCCTTCGAGAACCCTTGATCCTTGAACCTCCTTACTATCTCTGATGTTGTGTCTCTTCGTGAGTACCTCCAGAGAAGTAACGCTTCAAGATTTTCTCTTTGTGTACACTACGTGTAACAAAAGAATGAGTGTTACCTTTCGTCCCTCCTATTCAGGAGTAGGACACCCCCTCTAGCAACATTTCATTTCCTTCCACTCTGATCGTGCCCTTCGCATACGCTACGGGCTACCACCTGACAAGGAACATTTGGACATCAATGTTGATTTCCAAGATCCAGAACCCATTGAACCCCCTCATGCCACCGTGAACCCTTATCAAGCCCTAGTCCCAGTAACCCCTCATACCCCAGGAACCCCCAGACAACCATGAACTCCTGGACCTCCTCGTACCCCAGCAAACCCCTTAACCAGTGAAACTACCCCCGCCCCCATGTCCCGCGCACCCACTGAACTTAAAGTGGCCCTTCCTGCCAACTTTTCTGGCGAACCAGCCAATGCTACACGATGGATCAAAGCCATGCATGCCTATTTTGCAATCAACAAAGACATTTACACCCTCGATTCCCAGTGAATCATGACCACACTGAATAAAATGAGTCAAGGACAAGGAGTCTCCTTCTCCAAGATGTGGTATGATAAAATGACCGACGTCCACGCCGACCCAACAGACTTAACCTTCGACAAATTCACCGAAATTTTTGAATCCACCTTCTTCCCCTTCGATACTAAAGCCACTGCACGTCACGAACTTTCAAAACTCACACAGAAGTCTTTCCGTCGTCCTGATGGAGTCCATGACGACGGATTCCAAAAGTACATCACCGATTTCCAGAACCTCTCCTCCCATGCTGGTATCACCAACAATATCACTCTCATTGACCAGTTCTCATTGGGACTAGACCAACAACTCGCCACCATGATTCTTTCTATGGCGACCATCCCCACCACTGTGAAGGAATGGATTGAGAAGGCCAAAACATTCCATGCGCAGAAAATGAGCATCCTCACCTTGAAAGGAGGCAGACCCCCTACATTCTCTCGTCCATCTTCTTCCCATGACTCTAATGTCATGGACATCGATGCCGTCTCACTCTCGAAACTCAACCCCCAGGAATGAGCCAAATGCATTCATGAAGGCCGATGTTTCCGGTGCCACAACATGGGACATAATGCCAACCAATGCAAGAAAACCTTTCCTCGCCCCCCTACCATCCGTCCACAGAATATTCATACCACAGAAACGACATCTTTCACCCCCGCTGCCACTACTCCTTCCACTCCTGCTGCTACCACCCCTTCCGCCCTCTCGTCCTTCATCAACTCTCTTAAGACCCAGGGAAAAGACGAAGGTGAAATCCTTCAAGTCCTTCAAATGTGTTATGAGGAATCCGAACCTGCAAAGGAGGAAGTGTCAGTAATGAACACCAGTCTGGATTTTTAAACCAGGGAGTCACACTGACGTCTTCTTCCCATAATCTTCACCATGTACTTGTAGCACCTCACAATGAACGCACCCTTCGTTTTCCTGTAAAGCTACAAGTCAGCAACCAAACCGTCGTAACTACCACCCTCATCGATTCCAGTGCCACCGGAAATTTCATGGACCTTGGACTCCTCTCTCACATGAACTTCCCCATGCAATGACTTCCTTGACCTGTCAAAGCATACAACATTGATGGAACACTTAACAAGAAGGGTACCATTCTTTGGAAGGCCAAACCCATAGTCCACATCACCAAATGACCTGAGCATCTCAAACTAATGGTCGTTTCTCTTAAGTGCAAGCAAATCATCTTAGGCATGCCATGGCTCAAAACCTGAAATCCCCAGATTGACTGGAAATCTCACATCCTCTTATTTCCTCAAATTCCCTCTAGCTCTCCTCCTGTGGAGGAACCTCCCTGATGATATCTCCTTTGCCTCCTTGATCTCGATATTGATCAAGAGATCTCCTCCCTATTCACCGAACGATATCCCGATGGGGTAGATGCATCTCCTAATGAGTACCTCCCCCAGGAACTCAAAGGCGAGACAATCAACAAGATCATGCTTTCTACCCAACTTGCCCAAGAAAATAAACTGCTTGAAACCACTCACCCTTCTTGGTGTAAAGACTTCGAAGATGTTTTCTCTGAAAAAACTTATGAACAACTCCCTCCACATTGCTCCTTCGATCATATCATAGAACTTAAACCTTCCTTTGTCCCGAAAATCACCAAAGTCTACCCTCTCAACCCAAAAGAACACGATGCATGCCGAGCTTTTATTGACGAACATCTTAAAACTGGATGAATTATTCCGTCTAAATCTCCTCCAGCCGCACCGTTCTTCTTCGTTCCAAAGAAAGATGGTTCTCTTCGCCCTTGTCAGGATTACCATTACCTTAATTCCCACACCATCCGCAATGCGTACCCTTTGCCTCTCATTCCTCCTCTTATTGACCGGATGAAAAACTCCACCTGGTTTACTAAATTTGACATTCGTTGGGAATACAACAATGTTCGAATCAAGAAAGCAGACCAATGGAAGGCTGCTTTCATCACTCCATATGGGCTCTTCGAACCTACTGTCATGTTCTTTGGCTTTTGCAATGCCCCTCCCACCTTTCAGGCTTTTATGAATCATGTCTTCACTGACATGATTGCTGAAGGTTGGCTCGAAGTTTACATGGATGATCTTGGCATTCACATGAACGGCGATCTTACCCTCCATCACGAACGGACTCAATGTGTCCTTCTATGCCTACGCGAACACAATCTCTCGCTCAAAATATCCAAATGTACCTTCGACACCCCCCGTATTGAATTTCTCAGAATGATCATCAGCCAAGGTCAAGTTATGATGGATCCCATCAAGACCACCGCTATTTGTGACTGGCAACCCCCTACTTCCATCAAAGGCATTCGCTCATTCCTTGGTTTCACTAATTTCTATCAAAAGTTCATTTCCAATTTCTCGAACACCATAGCTCCTCTCATCCTGCTCACCCGGAAAGACCAACCCTGGCTTTGGACCCCCCTCCAACAATGCACCTTCGAGTCGCTTAAGGCCACCTTTTCCACTTCCCCTATCCTCACCATTCCCGATGTCACTCGCCCTTTCTCTATTATGACGGACACTTCCCTTCTTGCTGCTGGCGCAGTTCTCCTTCAAGCAGACACCAATGGAGATCTTCACCCCTGTGCTTACTTCTCTTGCACGTTCACTCTTGCCGAATGAAACTATAATATTTATGATCGTGAACTTCTCGCGGTCATCCTTGCCCTCACTGAATGGTGTCATTATATCCTCAGTACCACCCATCCCATCACTGTTATTATGGACCATAAAAACCTTTCCTACCTCAAGGACCCACGTAAACTCTCCTGTTGGCAAGCTCATTGGTCTCTTTTCCTTCAGGACTTCAACATTCTTTGGAAAGTTCTTCCTGGCACTCAGATGGCCCCTGCTGACGCTCTCTCTCATCGAGACCCTGTTGATACCTCCCAAGACAATGTTGACTCCTCCATTGTTCCTGATCCTGTAGTTATCAATGCTTTGGACCTCACTTTCGCTTCTCATATCAAAAACTCTTCTTCCTCCGATCCTCTTGTCCTTCATGCCATTGCTAACCTTGATGATGGTTCACCTTTATTTCCTCGTTCTTCCCTTTCCAATTGGTCCTTTGACAATGGTTATCTTTATTTCCATGGTCGTATGTATGTTCCTCCATCATCTCATTCCGCTTTACTTCATTCGATTCATTCCTCTCCGCTTTCTTGCCATTTGGGTTGTTTCCATACGAAAGCCATTCTTGAACGTGATTTTTGGTGGCCTGGTCTTTCTTCCTTTGTATCTCATTTTGTTGCTGGTTGTTCTGTTTGCCAGCAGAACAAGGTCCTCACCCACCTGATTACCCTGCCCCTTCTTCCCATTTCTTCCTCATCGTTTCTTCCGTTTCGTCAACTCTCTGTCAATCTTGTCACCGATCTCCCCCTCTCCCATGGTTTTGATTCCTTGATGGTCATGGTCAACCATGGCCTTACGAAGGGGGTAATCCTTGCGCCTTGCTCAAAAACCATTGATGCTAAAGGAATCGCCCAACTCTTTTTTGACTTTGTATTCAAACGCTTTGGTCTTTATGACTCCATCATCTCTGACTGAGGCTCACAATTCACCTCTGCCTTTGCTAGAGAACTCACCCGCGCTCCTCAAATACAATATCTGCCTTTCCACCACCTATCACCCCCAAACCGATGGACAAACCAAACGGACCAATCAAGAAATCGAAACTTATCTTCGTATCTTTTGCGCTCATAATCCACATGACTGGGCAAATTTCCTAACCTCTGCCGAATTTATCCATAATTCTGTGCCTCACAGTTCAACAAAGACTTCCCCTTTCTCTCTCCTTTACGGCTATGAACCTCGTGCATACCCTGCCCTTGGGAAAACATTTATCCCTACTTTAGAAAATTGTTTATCTTCTCTGGAACATGCCTAAAAAGAAGCCCTTGCTGCACACGAATCCGCTCGTCGGATCATGATGTCCCACTCTTCTCGCAAGTTCTCCCCGTGAAAAGTAGGTAATAAGGTATGGTTAGAAGCTACCAATCTCCACCTTGGATACCCTTCCCAGAAACTTGCCCCCAAACGTCATGGGCCATTCGAGATTTCGCAGGTCTTATCTCCTCTCACCTACCATCTCCATCTCCCTCCTACTTGGAAAATCCACGACATTTTCCATGCCACTCTCCTATCCCCTTATCGGCAAACTGAAGCACATGGTCCCTCCTTCTCCCGACCTCCACCGGACCTTATTGACGCCGAAGAAGAATACAAGGTTGACCACATTGTGTCCCATAAAGGATCACGCGGTCATCAATTGTACCTGACCGCATGGAAAGGGTATTCTTCAGCCGAAAATATATGGGAACCCGAAAGTAATCTCTGTCATGCTCCCACAATTCTTTCTTCTTATAAACGGACTCATCATTTATCATAATTCCCCATCTTCTTCCTTCTCTCTACTCAGGAAGCGGCATCTCTTCGTGAAGTACCCCCCCGATATATGTTCTTCGACAACTTTCTCTTTCTCAATAACCAATATGTCCTTTCTTTCTTCTTCTGTTGCGCCTTCATCGTCTCCTTCTTCTTCCTTATCTACTTCCCCACTGCGTTCCAGACGAATCTCACCTATCTTGCTATCCATCTCCGCCACCCATTCGCTCTACGCTGCCATCCTTGCCAGCCCCGCTCTCCTCCGTGCCGTCGAGGCCCTCCCCCTCTATTGAAGAGGATGTCATTACCCAGGAACTTGTTCATCTGTTCCATGAGGTATCCATCACTCAACAGTATCACTTTCAAGCGGCCCCCAGTGATCTTCTGGCTGAATTCGGCCTTCCTCTTCGCCTTCACCTAAATGCATTCCCCCAGCGAGTCTTGACCATTCTTCATTTTTATAGCTTTCACCAATATGTTGAACGTTGATCCCCCTCTGTCATTTACCCCACCTTCCGTCACATTTACCTCTCCATGCCAATGGCTGATCATGATCGCTACCTTGAACGAGCTCAATTACCTGCCATCACTGACTCTCCTCCTCCCACTCCTATACTGCTGGTCCCCTCCCGTGCCCCTGCCCTAATTACTCGCATCTCCTCCCCAACTTCCTTCTCCATCTCTTCGTCTCCAACCGCTGTTGAGGAAAATCCTGAGGATCTACAGGCTTGGTCCACTGCAGTTGATGCAGTCCATCAGCATCTTCCTAATGGTAGTCATGTTCTATCTTCCCCCACTCATGTTTTGCCCGTTCGCCCTTGCCGACCCACTTCAGCCCTCACTGAGTGCTTTCGGTGTCATTGTCTCGGTCACTATCGAGAGGATTGTCTGGATTACTCCTGCCCATACTATCACCAGTCCGCCCCAGATCACCCTCAGTCCTCTTGCCTTTGCACTCAATGCGACTTTTGCCATCGTTGGGGACATGGACGTCGCTTTTGCCCTGAGCGACTATGCGGCCATTGCAATCAACATGGACACATGGCAGATGACTGTCCATTTGAGACATTATCCTACGAGCAATCCACCATTCTCTTCGGCCCTTCTTCCTTTCACCACGACGAATCTACCTAATGGTATCTTTATCGAACCTGGAGTTCAATTATATGAAGGGGGTAATGTTACAGTTTTTCTCCTTTCCTCTCATCTTTACCTTTTCTGTTTCCCGCAACAAATACATCTTTTCTTATGTTTATTCCGAACAATATGGGACTTAGCCCTTCTTGTAATTAGTCCATTACATTCCACGTTTATTCTTCTTTGACTCTTTCTATCGTCTTCCTTCTTGTTCTTTGGACAGTTATCTCCCCGGCCGATTCTCTCATATCAGCCTCGTAGTCCCTATCTTTCCCTCATGTTACTGTGGATGATGCGTCCTCTTACATCATCGTTCTCTCACCTTCCTCTGTATTCCATGATGACGCGTCCCCTAGTACTTATACCCACCTGTCATGTACTTGTATTCCCTACACTCATTCTATGCAATCATAGCGTACTCTTTTGTCCAGAAGTCCAATTGACTCTGACCCTCGTCTCTCATCCCTTGTTATTCCTTGTGAGTCCGTTCGACTCGAACCTTAGTCCTTCGAGAACCCTTGATCCTTGAACCTCCTTACTATCTCTGACGTTGTGTCTTTTCATGAGTACCTCCAGAGAAGTAACGCTTCAAGGTTTTCTCTTTGTGTACGCTACATGTAACAATTATAAGAGATGCAGAGATCCTTGGTACTGATTAGATACTGCACTATATAGAGTGCTTTCTGCAGATGTTCATCTGAAGGATTAGCAGAAAACTGTGACATCTTGATAACAGCAAAGGCAATATCTGAACAAGTTCCCAGCATGATATACAGCAATAATCCAATCACTGACTGATATTGACTATGGAGTTGAAAGGAGGTTTCTGTGATAAGAGGAGTGGAGTTGTACCTAGAAGGAAGAAGAATATGAGCTACTTTGGCATTATTGAGCTTGAAGTTACCTATAACCTTTTTAGCATAAGCAACCTGGTCGAGCTTCAAAGTTTGTTTAAAATGATTGCGAGTGATACACATGCCAAGATATTCAGTAGCAGCTTCTAGATCATAGCTTTCTCATTTGTTTATGAACTCTTTCTTCTTTCTCAAGAGATAGGGATGATTGGAGCTGATGAAAAGAGCATTGTCAACATAAATGACTAAAATAATAATATTCTGACCATTAAAATAAATATAGACATCAGGAATCTCCATGTGTCCTAACAAATCCCATAGCTAAAAGAGACTTGTGAAGCACCTTGTTCCATTGTAGGGCAGCTTGTTTTAAGCCATAGATTGTCCTTAGCAAGTGACAAACTTTCTTCTCCATGCTGGATTGGATAAAACCTTTGAGCTGTTTCATATAAATTTCTTCATCAAGTTCTCCAAATAGAAAGGCAGTCTTGATATTTAGCACTTCAATTTCCCAATCTTTGAGCACTGCAATTGAAAGAAAAAGTCAAATAGTCTCAAATCTTGCAATTGGTGAAAAGGTTTCTTCAAAATCTATCCTGTAGACTTGTGTATAGCCTTTTTCTATGAAGCAAGCCTTTGTATGGCTGTCACTTTTGACAACATATACTCATCTCCCTTTGATGGGTTTTTGTCCAGGTGGAAGGTCAACCAATTTCCATACTTTGTGCTCTTTAAGCAACTTAATTTCTTCTTCCATAGTGATCCTCCATTTTGTCTGATCTCCTTTCCAAAGTTTCAGAACATTCTTGTAGTGTAATGGTATAGCAGTCATGGATACTGTAGAGGCCATTAATAAGCCAAAAAATCATGCACTATACAAGGCACCAAGATCATTGTCCTCATTAGTAGGAACAGATGATTGAACATCTCATTTAATATCCACAGGAGGTCTAGCTTCATATGCATTATCAGAAAGAATGCATGAATTGCAAATACGAGTACCTGTGATGAGGTTCCTCTTCTTGAACTAGTTCAGGAGAGGTAGGAGAAGGAGAGCCAGGAGGCTATTGTTCTCCTCATGGAGGGAATTGTTGGTTGGGATCATGACTGTCTATAGGTGGAAATAGATAGTGACGAGTGACTGGAATATAGTCAGCTGAATCAGGATCTTTATTCTCATCTTGATCCTGGTCCGAAAGATTGTCTAGAATAGAAATCTCAGTAGGTTTGTCATCTGACTTTCCAGAACAATATGGGGATACAAGTTCATTGAATATGGCAGTAGAATAAATAATTACTGTTCTTCTTTTAAAGGACCAGAAGTGGTATCCTTTTGTTCCTTTTTCATATCCAATGAAGATGGCTTCAGAAACATCAGGCTTACTACTATTCCATTTGAATATTGAAGTAGACCAGTCAAGATGACACATAGGCTGTCTGTTATAGATGTGGAGTGTAGGCTCAATAGTATCTTGTCAGAAAGAAGATGGCAAACAGGCATGTTGGCATATCACCTCAGACTTTTCAAGGATTGTGCAATTAAAACATTCAGCATGACCATTTTGCCAAGGGGTATGTGGTACAGAGGTTTAATACTCTATACCCTTGGACAAGAGGAATGTCCAAAGAGAATGATTAATGTATTCCCCTCCATGGTCTGAACATACAGAGTGGAGATAAAAACTAGTCTGGTTCTTTTGCCCAAGCAATCAGATCCTGAAGTGCCTGAATAGCATCAGATTTGGGGTGCAAAAAGTGTAAAGTCACAAAACTGAAAGCGTCATCAAGAAAAGTGATGATCCATTTGTGACGAGAATACAACAGGGTCAGCATTTCACACAAATCAGTATGGATGAGGTCAAGCATGTGAGAAGAGTATGAAGACAAAGCAGGAAAATCCTGCTGATATGTCTTGCCAAGTGCACAGCCTTTACAAGTAGGCAAAGAGGTAGGTGGCATAAGGACAGGAACACCCATCAAATGCTGATGAGCATGATGGAGAGTATTCTTGGAAGGATATTCAAGATGGTGATGCCATAAGTTGAAAGACTTGATATTCTACAAGGAGTTAACCAAACCAACTGGAGTGATCAAAGAGGAATCAAAACCAGTGGAATGGAGAAGGTGAAAATAAAGCAGTGGCCTGTATAACCACCCTTCCTTGATTGTCCCAGATCTTAGTCTGATCCATTATCTCACATGTGAAGTCAGCTTCAGTAAGAGTATTAATTCGACAGAAGTCAATTATGAGCATCAGGGATACACCAGACATTACGAAGAACAATAGAAATGATCCCTGTTTTTTCCTGTTTAAATATCACAGTGCCAGAACCATACATTTGCATGATACCATCATTAGCAGTTCCGGCAAGATGTGTTCCTTTCTGTAAATCAGAAAAGTCATTGAGATAAGGCGTAATGTGATTGGAACATCCCAAATCAACAGGCCAATGGTTCTTGGTATTGCAATCTTTCATGCCTAGGGCAAAAGCCCACAAATAAGCAGCATCATAGTAGTATTTACCATCAGATACATTGTCATACTCATTATCTGATTTAGCGTAGTTGTTGCACTCTTCACAAGTAAGGCAGAATGATCTACATCACCTTTCCAAGTGCCATCAGCATTGTGCCAGAAATCTCCATGGAGATTAGCAACAACTTTTGCTTTCTTGGATTTTACTCCTCTCTCAAAGCACTGGGAGAGAGGAGCCAGATTGAAAGGATGAGGAAAGTCCATGACCAGTACTGACTGGTCCCATGGGTTCTTCAAAATCACCTGCATTAGCAGTAAATAATTTGGTATCCCATTGGTCATTATAGACTTCCTGTTGAAATTCATCAATGTTCATCATTATACCTGTTGTGTCACCATCGACATAATTTGCAAAACCATCTACTTTGTTTGCATATATTTTCCCTTTCCCTTTAGAGTCTGTTTCTTTGTTCAAGGTAGAAGTCCATGCACCCTGCAAAGCAGGAGTCCTTGCGGACAGCTTATATGGCTTCTTACCATGTTAACTCCTTTGAGTTAGACAAGGGTGGTTAGAACCTTGTCCAGGAATGACCATGTAACTCCCAACAGTTTGTAGTCAGGTGGAGTTTTCCACAGTGGTCACAGATGGGATGAGAGAGAGCACATTGAATCGTATTGGTGCGATTCACTTCATTTGGAGCAGCTTCAAGGCAGTGAGTCAAGGATCTTCATTGTGGACAAGTGGTAGAATGAAGTTGAGATTTCTGAAGGATCTTATGAATGATGGTGTCAGTGGTAAAGTTGGCAGCTGTGACAGTCTGCATGATAGTTGAAACAAGAGATTGGTATAAATGAGGGAGGGAGTTGAGCATAATCATGGTGTGGAGATTGCCAGGAAGCTGTAGTCCAGACATGGACATTTCATAAAAGGTGTTCATCAACTTATTTATTTGAATTGGAATGTCCTCAGCATCTCAATGGTGGTGTTTTACAGGATCCACAATGTATGTGTTAAGCGCCTTTATGAAAGCTTCATACTGACCAGTGACACTGATGGGAGAATAAAGGGTTGTGAGTGCATCCCAGAGATTCTTCACAAGAGAAGGACAAGTGACATTCTTAATGGCCACATAAGTCTCCTTTATGAGATGTTGCATATCTGCATGAATGAAAACACCTATGAGTACTTGTGCCCGATGATCAGATGAAATCCAAGTGGTTTGAGCATCAGCATCAGCATCAGCTAGTTGCTGAGCAAAAGTGGAAGTCCCATCAACAACACTCCACCATGTCACCATGGTGAGGAGGTTGCAGACTTGGCAAGATCAGATGGAATAGTTGGAAGTACCTGCAAGAACTGCAGTGCAGGCCTGGATAGCAGAGTTTATGGAAAAAGACATGATGTATCTGCTTCAAAAGATAAAGATGTTGGTGATGAAAGTCTGCAAGAAAGTCTGATTAGTATGTGTGATAGGAAAAATATAAATGGGAACCAGAGGAAGTGGATTAAGAAGGTCTGCAACAAAGTTGACATCTTCTTGAGTGTCATCATCATTATCTGAATCATCATCTGAATTGTCATCCTCGAACTAGTTCCTAAATGCTGAGTGATATGCTGTAGTAAGGGAATCTGTTCTCTCTGAACTTGTATTGGTTCTGGAATGTTATCATCAGAACATACAAGCTTCTCAAATAAATCGAAATCAGTATAAGGAAAGAAATATGAATTAGGGATAGAAGAAAATTGTCCATTTCTAACTCTAAAACTGAACCAAAGACAATTATGAGAGTGATAAGGAGGAATACAGTCTTTAATACTGTATACAGCAAGATAAAGATGAGAACCTGTCCAATATTTAAGGTATGCAGGGATACTCTGAACGAATCTGGGCTTGGCATAGTTGGCATATTGACCTCCTAACTGGACTGACAATGGCCATATGTCTACCAGGAATGACAACAGGGTGTTGATGTGGACCAGGCAGAACTTTTGGTACCGGTCACTGGTCTTCTTCATGATAGCCATGTTGAAAAGCGAAATGTCCTCTGCAGTAGGGATCAAGGACATTGCAATCAAGCTCTAGAAGAAGGTAAGCATGATCAGTCCCTAACTTCTTTATGATTGTGAACCAAGGATTCTTCCTCTTCCAAATCTGTCATCACCTAGCATCCATTAACTTGTTCCAAATATGCTACATAGGAATGTCAGAATTATTTGGATATCTGACGAAGGAGTGGAGGCAGTTAAATTTGTGGTGCACATATTAATGCCAACCATCCTTCCAAATGACATCTCCTTCTGAGTTGATAAAGTCCTCAGGATGTTTGTAAATATCCTGAAGAACATCACAGTCTAGGACTTCATTGGACTTAAGAGCCTCATAGAATTCAATAAAATATTTGTTGAATGCATGGCAATTGCATTGAACAATCTCAAAGCTCTGGTTATGGACAGGATGAGCAGGAGTGGAATAGTACTTCTTCATGGGAAAAGCATAACCAAGTCCTTTATAGAATGAGGTGATAGGCTCATTCCAGTACATGAGTCCTTCCTTAAAAATAACATCCTGTTCTGGTATATACTGGATAGGGCCTTCTTTGGCAATGACCTGCAGCAAAAGATCTCCATGATAGAGAGTGGGAATTTGAATGATCTAAGCAAACTGAGACGAGATTTCTAGGGGATTGTGATGCAACCTAGCATCAACACAAACAAGAGGTACTTCTAGTCTGATCAACAGAATGGAAACATTCTGGTACATTATCAGATTGTTTGTGTTGAAATCTCTATAAGAAATATTCTGATGTCTTTAAGCCCTCATAGGCAGAAGGACATCCTGTGGAAACATAACAAGGTGGTTGTTCATTGTCAGATCAATCTGTAGGGGGTTCATTGCTTGATCAAGGTTGACTATCTTCCCTGATTCAAGAATTTCATCTATTATAAATACCATGTCATTGGGATCTTCGTTCTTGTTGACAAATGAGATGTCAGAAGGATGAACAGATCTCTCTTCACTCATAATAGGTAGGGTTGAGAATTTGCAATTGGTGTCAATTGGAAGTGAATCCATGAGATCAAGAGGAGATATCAAAATAACTCCATGGAATGTGGGAGTTGACACTTCAATCAAACCAAGGTTTGATGTCAATGGATAAATTAGACCAAGTGAGGTCAAAGGGAAGGACATGTTCCTCAGAGGGAACTGGACTGGAAAGACAGGATGAGGTTGTTGGAGGCAAGGGTGAAGAGAAGAAGATTCAGAGGTCATCATAAGCACAAATGCGATGAAGAGTTCCTCTAGAGGAAGAGGTAATTGAAACTAAGCGAGTAGGAGGGAGCGCAGGTGGAGGAGATGTCCACAAAGAATCTGAATATTGAGGATGGATGTAAGAAGCTGGAGTATCAATATAAGGGAGAGAAGTCAGAGGAGAAGCACAAGAAGGAGGAGGACAAGATGGACGATAGATAGTACTGGGCAGAGGAGGAAACTCAGCCAGTCTACAACAATTTGTCCAATTCAGCTGAATACAATGGTTACTGCACAAGATAGGACAAGAGTCCTTATCAAAGTCAATGTGACACTTTCACATACAACAGTGGGTAGGAATCAGAGTGGGGGCTTGACTAACCTGGGTAGGAATGATAAAGTTCCTACATGTAACCAGGTTAGCATTTGTCCAAGTCAACATGACACAGGTAAATAGAAGATATACATACGTAGCTCTGCTAATAAAAGCAGGCCAGAGTTGCCCCAGATCCATTGGACCTGACTCATAAATCCAAACAGCATGCTCATTATCATAAAAACAATATAGAATAGACTAAAAGCAAGTGCATCGTACATCACAAGGTGGGATAACAACATCGGATATGATGATTGTTGAGCCTAGGCAGGGCTCATAACCTAAAGAGATTGCTAGGTCTCTTTGGTGCAGAGGCAACAGCAAAAGGGTAAACCCAGTGAGGGAGAGTACTCGCTTGCTGTAATGCACTTGCAAGCTAGTTGCTAGAAGTTATTCACAACATGGTTAAAAAGTAAAGAACTTAGATTGTGGGCTCTGAAGGAGCTGGGTTTATATACAGTACAGCTATGTTTGTATGTATATATTGTGAAAATATCTATTAAGGATGAAGGGCTGTGTAATGCACAACAGTAAGCAGCCAACAGCAGAAGGTGTGCAAGGTATGGCACAATATACCAAGAGAATGGTGTGATGTTTCACCATGATGATATAATACATATGACATCATCTAAAGATAAAAATAAGTATGACATCACTGGTCTAGAACAATGATGTCATGGGTCTAGAATGAATTAGTAATCATGAAGAATGACCCAGACAAGATAAGGTTATAATAATAAAACCTAAATATTTCAATACTTTTGACCAGCCCTGGCTAGAGGGGGACCTTTTTGGAGCTATTGGGTGTCCTGGCCAGCCCTGACCAATCCTGACCAGAGGATGGCTAGTTTGCTGATGCATTGTCACAGAATAGCCTTTTTTGTCCTTCAAAGTTCTTTCTCTTCTTGCTGGTGTTCCATCATTACTGAAATCAAATATCTAATAACATTGATTTCAAGTTGCTTCTTAATGATTCTCATTGTGCACAACCTGACGTACTCTTCATGCTTAACTGGAGTAATCCCCATTCTTGCTATCAGCTGGCTCTTGTGGGTGCAGGGTTGCCTGGAGGGCCATGGAATACTCACAACAGCTTGAAATGCCATTGCCTGTGTCACATAGGTTTAATGGAGTAATTACTGTACATACATATGTATACACAGGGTGTGTATTGTAGGTAGTTCCAAGCCTGTTCATGGATGATCTAAGTGCCAATCTTATAAATGCTTGTAGCTGAGCTAGTTAAAGCATTTATAAAATTGATACTGTCATATTGTATGCTACCCTGCTTACTCTTGAAACTGGCTGCCTGATCCCATTGAACTCATCATCCATTTCCCAAACGCTGTCATCCTCACCAACTCTTTGAACTCGGCGGTGGAGGCAGTTCCTCCGTCTGCCACTCTGCAGAGGACAAGGAAGGCAAGTTTGCGATCCGCTTCTGGCGACGTGATGTCTCAGAAGGTGTCGGTGGTTCTTGTGCACTCATCTCTTTTATGGACATCGAGGAGAACTTATAGTAAAACGACCTATCAACGTCGCATTACGAGGGCGGAAACCGGCGAAAAATGTCTTCTCACTGTGCTTCTTGGCTGCGCGCGTTGCTCCAAATTCTGCATGCTTCCTTGAATCGCGTGAGGATGTTGGTCATGTCGTTGTAAAACTGTCCGCGTTAAAACTGTGGTTCGTCAGATCGGCAGAATATAAACCTACCTTGAGCCCTTCCTCTAAATTGCGCGTAATTTCACGATATTTCGCATAGGCGAAGTCGAGATTCTGCAGTGCTTGTTCACGCTCTTTAACGGAAGTATCCTCCTTCCTGGAGGATAGGAACTTCTCGTTTGCGGACTAGAGAGTGCTGTGGCACGTGAGGGAAATGACGAGGTAATAAGACAAACCTTGATAGCGTCCAGCAGTCCTTCCTGTTTCATCTGTCCCTCGACAAGACCCTGAATGAATCTGTCATATTTGGCAAGTTCTTCGTCTGAAACATCGGTGAACATCGCTGGGGTGATCTCAGTATCGCGTTCAAATCTCCCAGCAGCTATCACGATCCGGGGTTTTATATCATCAACCTCGCCGCGCCGTTGTGCCCTTGATACAAGTTCGCCGCGATTATGGCGGACGTCGTCAAGTGATTCCAAGAGACCCCGCAGAGCACGAGCGTGGACTTGAGTTTGACCGCCCGCTGCCTCCTTCTTTCCGACCGTCGATATAGTGGAAGAGGGCACAAGATTTTCCAACTCATCCTAGGCCACCATGAGTGCAGTCCAATGATTCAACGAATGCACCTACCTCGTCCAAGGCCAACTGCAAAATAGATTTTTCCCATTGCCTCCATTTCTGGCGAACGACCTCGTCACTGCCGGCGGCTTGTTTGAGAATACTTCTGTATCTTTCTTGTTTCTGGACGAGTTCTTGATTGGCTTCGTGTGAGGGTGGTCTTTTTATCGGGACTTCTCTCCGCGCCGCTTCGTCCTCGGACGCTTCACTGTCCAACACATCCATCGCCTGGAAATAACGGTTGAGTACGTAGTGGCGTGGGGAGGAATTCATTGTCCCCAGACCTCGTCCAGGACCGCCATTGCTCGCCGAGCTAAGAGTTCAACGTGTTCCAGGTAAGTCTCGACGCGCTCGGGACCTTGTTCGGATCTAACTTCCTCGGCTTTCTTCAGAAAGCTCGGAGGAAGTCCAATGGGTCGTTCAAGCGCCTCGAGTGAGGAGGGAAGGTTGAGAGAGCGTAAAGTTCTGTATCTACGGTGAGTAAAGGGACACAGATGAGGAGGCAAGCACGAACTGGTCAACTTCGTTGTCAAGCTCTTGTGCGAAGTCGGTTATCCTTTCTTTGATAAGCGTCTGCTTGTTATCGTTGTAGATGTCTGAAGACCAGATCGGATGCCGAGACTCGACGACAACTAGGATCAACGCACTAACAGCTTCTCTAGCTCCCCAGCCGAGCAACTCTCCGAAGAGGACGCGACCGCCACCCACCATATTTTTTGGATCCAATAAGCCAGACAACAGGCTGCTCTGGGCCATGATGACGTCTTGGATTGACGCAATGGCCGAAGATGGAGGGATATCTTTGTGGTAAATCAGATCATTATCGCGCCGAGCACGCACGAGATTTTTCTGCAAGACGTCTAACAGGGACTTGACCGATGTTGAGATGCACATCGTTTGATCTGGCGAGAATACAATACCTTGATATCCTGTACAAGTGTAGGAGAGACTGCGCTGCGTTTGGCCGAATTGTATCCTTGTTTTGCTTCCGATTCCGCGTCGATCAGTCGCCGTAGTTCGTCACCATAACTGCAAGAGGGTTAAGTCACCGTCATGGGGAAGGATTTGATGCGGACTTGTTAGCTTCGAGATCGTCTATGCTCTTTCTGTACTGTGCTGCTGCACGAAAATGGCGTTGCTTTGTTTCTAAATGGGGGCCCCAAGTCTTGGGGTGCGATAAGCATGATGAGTCGAGTGGTAAGAGGTCCGAAACGTTACCGATGGAAGTTTGTCGCGGACTTGGGGCGAAGCCGATCGCACAGAGTCCAAGGAACTAGTGTACAGCGATGCAACTCCGGCTGCCAACTTTGCGATAAGACTATTCTTGTAATGATCTATTGCAAGGTGAACGAAGACATATATCGACATGAAACGCGTCGCGGACCTGCGACTGCGCGTTGCCAGGCACACTCCTGCGCCTGGGCGAGCATGAGAAATTCCAAGCTGTGGATGAAAGATGCGGTCAGATCGACAGGACTTTCTTCGGCGTCTGGCGGAATGCAGAGTTTTGGCAATGCAGAAGTGCGAAGGAAAGCGAACGTCCCAGCGGCGTTCTTGGGTCAAGGTTGAGACTGGGCGACGAGATGCATAGACTGCTGAAGACAGACCTGATAATGGAGAGTTGCTCGCTTTAGACCATCTTGGCTGGACCTGTCCTCAGAGGCAGCCAGCTGAGAGTAAAGGGCGGCCAAGTTGAAAAGAGTCGCAGCCCTTTCAAAGGTCAGACTGCGGAGCGTGACGGGGATGGACGATGATAGGGCAAAGACGTGAGCATAAGAAAACTCGAGGCCGATCTAGTTTGCGATGATCAGAGTGGATCGACGCATAGTGGGTGGCACGGACATCTGAGGGGAGTTTCATGAGCACGAACACGAGCTGGGCATGATAGCTAGACGAGGTCAGCCTGGTTTTTCGTAGCGAGACGCGGTACGGACCTGATGAAAGCATTGACGGCGTCATTGCGGACGTCGTGGACGATGCAAGGCGTACGGAGGGCATCCCAGTCTGCGATGTCCTGTTTGTAGAGATCTGGATGGTCCTGAGCGTGGTTATGCAAGTAGTCGCGTACGCGGGCACGGATTTGTGCGGGATATGTTTTTTTGAAGGGAACGGTGAGATGGTTTGGCATCTGGTCTTTGTCGCGCCACTCAGCCACTGGTTGGTTATTGTCCTCCTCTCCTGAGTCTCCTCCCCCTCCTCCCCCTCCTCCTCCTCCCCCTCCTTCTCATTGTTACTCCCCTTCTGATCCCATTGCGGACACGTTTCGTTTAAACTCGGACTCGGAACTTTTTTGTTCCGAACTCAACTCGGGCGCTCTCAATCTCCTCCCACCTATCTCCAATCCCTATCCCACCATGTCCTACGTTGACCAGTCCTCGTCCGTCTCCGCGATGGGCAGGCGGCTCACGAACAGAAACAATAACCGCTACAGCGTAACCGCCTTGTTTAGCATGGCTGCGGAACAGGATGTCGAGGTTGAGGATGATTTGGCAAGAGGTCCGCCCTAGTTCATATCCTCACTCCCTCCACCCTTTCACATCCTCTGAACAGCCCAGAAACGGTTGCGAGATCTCAAGGGAAAAATTTCTGTCCAGTCAAAGAAAAACTTTGTTCTTGAGCGGGACGTTCGCTACCTCGACTCACGGATAGCCCTCCTCATCCAGAACCGAATGGCAGCTGATGAAGTGCGTCCGCACACTCTGTGTCTCGCCCACGGTATCTTATCCACAATCTAGCAACGTGAAGTCGAACGAACACTAGAAGATGTCGATCCGACAGAGGGTCATTATCCCGACGACCGCAAGCGACAACAATATTCAAATCTTTTTTTTCTCCTTCAGTCCGAGCCCCGCCACATCGCCAACCTATGTCGACTCGTCAGCTTGTCTGAAATCGACACCCTTCTTCAGACCGTCATGTTCACTTTGTATGGAAACCAGTACGAGAGTCGCGAGGAGCATTTACTCCTTACCATGTTTCAGTCCGTACTATCCGCCCAGTTCGAGACTGCTACAGAATTTGGCTCGCTGCTGCGAGCAAACACCCCGGTCTCCCGCATGATGACCACTTACACTCGTCGAGGTCCAGGACAAAGCTACCTCAAGGGTGTTCTTGCAGAGCGCATCAACAGTCTCATCGAACACAAAGATCTCAACCTCGAGATAAATCCGGTCAAGGTGACTTGCTCTGTTTGTCTTCAGCGTTTCTCTCTTCCACCAACACTTTGACTAGGTTTATGAACAAATGATCAATCAAATCGAAGAAGAGACCGGAACACTCCCCCCAAATCTTCCCCGTGGTGTTCCTCCCGAAGTTGCGGCAGAAAACGCTGACGTTCAAGCGATCATCGCTCCTCGACTTACCATGCTAATGGAGATCGCCAACAGTTTTCTTGTAACCATCATCGAGAGCATGGAAAGTGTTCCCTACGGCATTCGGTGGATTTGCAAGCAAATCAGAAGTCTGACTCGCGTATGACGGCTTTTTCTCTTGATCGTTCCCACTCACTAACACGGCTTGACAGCGGAAATATCCAGAAGCCACAGATTATGCCATTTGCTCTCTCATCGGTGGCTTCTTCTTCCTGCGTTTCATCAATCCTGCGATTGTCACTCCCCAAGCGTATATGTTAGTCGATGGTGTACCTGCTAAACATCCTCGGCGGACATTGACGCTAGTAAGTCGCTGTTGTTGGGAACATGGATACCTCTCACCTCTCGTTCTATAGATCGCAAAAATGCTCCAAAACCTTGCGAATAAGCCCTCTTATGCGAAAGAGGCATACATGATCACGTTAAATCCATTCGTTGAGAATAACAAAGCGCGGATCAACCAGTTCCTCAATAGTTTGTGCGAGGTTGGCGACTTCTATGACACTCTGGAGGTACGTGATCATTTGATTGGAATTCAGGCTTCTTGATCACTTTGCCCGCAGATGGATCAGTACATGGCACTTTCCAAGAAGGATCTTATGATTCATATTACTATGAATGAGCTGTACAACACCCACGCATTGATCTTGCAACATATCGAAACCCTGGTAAGTAAGATGACCGTCGAATCGAATCTCTTCGCTCAGCACTGTGCAGTCACCGAATGACAAGCAACATCTGCGCATTCTTACCGATGAACTCGGCCCTGCTCCGCCTCAGGTTCCCCGTAAAGAGAATCGCACCATCGAACTGAATTTATATAGTCGTTGGGAAACTCCTGTCCAAGACCTCCATACGGCACTTATGGACTCGATCTCGCAAAGTGACATGCTGTATATGGAGACAAAGTCCATCCTTGTCCAACTCATCCGTTCTCTTCCCCATGCCACTGAAAAGCGGCCTTACAACCTTGCAGCGCTAGCGGAACGCGCGGCGACCACCAAGGATGCCACTCTTGTGCGCAAGGGTATCAAAGTCAAGGAGATGCTACGCGAGCTTGAGGAGTCGAAAGTTATCGACCAGACAGACGGCTACAAGCTCATGCAAGAAGAGGTGGCCGCAGAACTTGTTCATTTAGGTAATCTCCGGGACAAAGTGCTGCTAGAGACCAAGTCTCTGGAGGCCGTCTACAAGACGATTTGCGATCACAACAGCTACTTGCGGTCACAGCTTGAACAGTACAAGGCATACCTGCAGAACGTCCGACTGACTGCTTCTAAGGACAAGGGAAGCGCGATGGGTGTTGGCGTCGTCACCGTTGGCGGGAGAGAGAGGAAACCTTCGAGGAATGCTGTCCTTGGTCCCTATCGGTTCACTCATGCACAGCTGGAGAAGGAAGGGATCATCGTTGAGAGTAATGTCCCTGACAACCGGTGAGTTTCCTGGGTTCATGAATGCTAACGTCTGACTCTGGACGTAGCCGCCCGAACATCTACTTTAACATTACATCACCAAGTCCCGGAACCTTCATCATCTCACTACACTACAAAGGACGAGAGAAGGCTATTCTTGAGATGGATCTGAAAATCGATGACTTGTTGGAGAAGGTATCCACTTGTCTCTTCTGTCTGACGCAGTACTCATTCGAGCTAATAGCAAAAAGATAACAAGCATTTGCTTGACCTGGAGTATGTCCAACTGAACGTGCCGAAGGTGCTTGCTCTCCTGAAAAAGGTCTTCGCTAAGCGGTGAACGATTCTCCTGGACACTTTGGACCTATGTTAAAGAAGCTCAACCCCTTACTTATGCCATATTCATTCTGTCATACCCGTCACTCCTTTTCTTTCCTCTTTGTCTCTTAGCCTCGTCTTATTATAGCGTACGCTTTCCTCCTGTGACTCTGTTCGTTCTGGAATTTTTGGATGTATTACATGTGTAGTTATGTATGTCTCTGGATACCTGTCTTCCTACACTCCGAATGCTTTGGTTTACTCTGCGATATTAGACTCATCAAACGAGTACACCCTCCTGGTTGTTACATAATCCATCACTGAGTTCGTGACAAACCACGTTTAGTGTGAGAGCAACAAGCGCCCAGGCTGTCCAATCAAAGTATAGCACTGGCATGTATGTATATGTACTGGTCGGCGTTTTGGCAATGTAACAACAAACTTTTTTTTCATCTACCCACTACTTTTGCAAGCACTCTCAGTAGGGACTTGTCGTAGGAACTGAGATGTCATGCTCGTTCTCAACGTCGTCTTTATCATACATCCTTTCCTTCTGCCTGGGAGCAGCCTTAGCAAACTTATCGACACCCCTGCCAGGTTTGCAGCTGGGTCAATTGGTGTCAAATGCAGGCAGTGTTACACCGAACAGCAATGGAATTTCTCCAATATCACTAGCTGACGACGGGTGAGCAGTCATTCACGAGTGGTGGAAGAGGGCAAGCTTATTTGAGTCAAAGTACATACTATACTGTCATCCAAGCAGGCCAAATCAACTTTCGCGCCTCCATAGACACCGGGTCGTCTGATCGTTCGTTGGAGTTCTCCACACACTCTGCCTCTGCTGAATATGGTGTCGTTTGGTAGTCTGGTTGGTCTCGACGGCCTGTACGACGAAAACGTGCTCGGCAGTTCCGAAATACCCATTAACGTATGCGTCGCCGACATTCGCATCCATCCATAACAACGATACCGGATTCGACTTAAGTTATGCCGATGGCACCAGTGAGTGGAGTGTCTGCTATCAAACTGTCAAGCTACCGAATGACATCCATCGTGCATCCCTCAAGGCGCATCGGGGTTTGTTGCAAGGGAGTCCATCGAGGTCTCGAATGTTACGGTAGCCGGTCAAGCTTTCGGTAAGCACGCTGATTCAGGACGACAATCCAGTCGCCGATCACATCCCCGTCGTATTCCATAGGAGTGGTGACCAACTCAAATGTTACGCTCACTGATGATGTTAGTGGTGTTCTCGGGCTGGGGTTTTCTCGACTGTCGGAAATTTCTGCAGTTACCCCCAATGGTGCATGTCTCACGAGTCATGTGTGGAGTCGCTGCTTTCAAACTTATTGTTCGTCGTGGTTTGCAGCCCCGCCGTTCTTTGCAAGTTTGTCTCAACAAGGCATACTCGACTACCCCATCTTTGGACTGCACTTGACACGAAACTCGACTGGAACGCTCGCGTTGGGTGAGGGCGGTTCTGTCACATTGTCCAGCAGACTTCTTAAATCCACTAGGTGCTATCGATGTATCGGTTGTGCAGAATACAAGCAATATTGTCTGGAATGAAGTAGTTCCCTTTTCTCCGGTAGGAACGCAAACAAATACCTCGGGATACATGTACTGGGCCATTCATATGACGGGCTTCGCGGTATGCATGTAAAATGGTAGTTGGTCCTTGCTTACCTTCTGGTAGGTAAATGGGAGTGTGCTAACCCCGATACCCACGTATCCGGGACCAACTGAAAATTCATCGATTGCGCTGTTAGATGTGTAAGTGTTATCGGATCTGACCCATGGATACGGCATGCTGAGGGTGAAGCTGCGTAGAGGAACCCCCGGGTTGTACGGACCCTACCAAGACGTGAGTAACCTCGAGTAAGAGTATGTATATTCCTGAACTTATATCTGCTTCGCAGGTGACGCGACTGTATGCACTCTTCCCTGACAGTCGGCTTGTAGATGAGAGTGGGTGGGAATTGCCGGACGTTCAGGTGATTGACTGAATAATCCTCAGGTGGGCAATGGGCGATCCCTTGCACCTCCTCTGCAACCTTGACATTTAGTTTTGGGTATGCGACAGTCACCTTCTACAAGTTTCCACTAATAGAACGTAACAGAGACGGGACTACGTTTGTTCTTCAACCCACCGACTATATCATTGGTCCGGCGGCAGGCAATCCTAGCCTCTGTTTGTCTTGGCCAAGAGCTTCGCCGCCCAGCGCGGATGGTATCGACTGGCAGCTTGGTAGGACTGGCCACTGCTCCTTGTAAACTGCCTTTGTAACGAATCTCTTAGGCACACCGTTTTTACGCACTGTTTACTCTATCTGGAGGTAAGCACGAACCTTGTCTCTCATGTTCACATCCTCACTTGCACAGCTTTGGTATTGATGATGTACAACCTCCAATGATTGGCTTGTACCCTCTCATAAACTCTTCGGCGCCTGTCGAGCCCCCTGCTCTTGTCTTGTCATATTTCTCTTCTGTGTCTGCGACCTTTCCAACCACGCTACCCAACTACCTCCTGCCGACTCCGACGTATACGACGCCGCCCTACACCTTTAATACTTCTATTGCTGCGACTTTGGGCGAAGTTGTCGATTCGGAACTCGCGACTAGCACGTACTCACCAATGGTCGTGTCGCCCGCGATAGCTGCAACTGTGCTTCCGATGGTTTCCGATCAATATACCCTCACTGAGACCAACGCACAAGGACAGCTTATAACAACCACCTACCACCTCATGGAACCTACTGTAGTTCTCGGAGTACTGCCTGGATGGGGTGGCGCTCGGACGTTACGAGCCCCAGTCTCTGAGCTCGGCGTCTCACTCCTCGCAGCTGTGTGCGCAGGGGTGTGGATTTTCTAGCGGACTTTTACTTCCCGTTCGTTACTAATTTTATGGACATTCAAGTTGGGCTTGCTCGTGTATCGCGGTCGCGTTCTCATTCGGGGTAGCTATTGCTTCACTCTTTTTGCATGGGCCCACAGGAGTTCCAAGCTTGTAAACGATAACTGTATTACTCGGACAATCTGGTTTGGGTTGCTTTCGGAGCTAATAGATGGTTGCGTTCTCACTGTCAAACAGCCTTTCAAATTTTGCATGTTTTAGCTGTGTGCATATGAATAGTGTACGCAGTTGAGCCCTGTCACCGGGTATCACAGGGTGATGTTGAACTTGTTTACGCGGTAGTATTCAGAAAAGCAGAGCCTCGCCGAACGAGGACTCGGATCAGGGACCAGCCCGGCGGGAGTCTGGCCCTGCTCGGAATATCCAGGTCAGGCCTGCAGTGCATTAGCTAGGGGCGTTGGGAACTCTCCGTTTCTCCGCTCTGGCCGGCTCTCAATAAGGAACGAAAGATCGATGAAGTGTCAGTGATGTGTCTGAGTTTACCCAACAATATTGATGAACTACTACCGACCTCGCCCCTGCAGCGGGAGGAGGGTCCCGTCTGCCATCCCTGTCAGTCCCGACCGCCTTGAGCAGTGATGCATTGATGAAAAGGCACAGGTCGCGTGACAAATCGTTCAAAGTCAGACACGGCAAACTCCGATAAGACGGCCACGGTGACCTTGCCAACCATGACCGTCCAGAGGTCCAGAGCGGTCCAGAACTGCACGGGGATCAATAAGAATCTGTCTGACTTTGTTGGTTCCGGTCCGGTCATGACGAATTCTGGATTTTGAGGGACCAGTCCAGTCCCGATCCTGCCCAAGAGGACCAGAAAGCCCAACCGGACCTTCAAACACCTATGATCAGTGTTTCAGAGCAACCCCTCTATACCCATCGTGGCATTCACCGCCCCTGCCGAGCCTATCTCTCAATATATATAACCCAGAGAGCATCTGTCTGTATTCCCCAGTTTTGTATCGATCTTCGTGTGACTACTCGCTTTCTACAGACACGGTGCAGTTGAGTCACACCCAGTACGTCATTCCGATTCGTATGCGGTCATTGTGAAATCCAATATACAGTAAAGGATCACTAATGTTTTCTCCTATCTATCCTTCCAGCTGTATTCCTCAGTCAGACTACGATGCCTGGCCAACGTCTCGCTCAACCCAACCCGCCCGCTGACTCGTCCCATCTCCCCGATTCCGTGCTGGAGTATGGCGTACGAGCCAGCAGCACTGGCTTGGCAATCACCCCCGCCGAACTCACCTCGCTCGACAAGTTCACGCGAGCTGCAAATTACATCGCTGCCGGTAAATATACCCTGTTTGGTTGTTCCATCCTTCCCGTGCTCAGGCCCAGGCATGATCTAGCTATGATCTTCCTGAAAGACAATGTTCTCCTCGAAAGGAAACTCATTTCAGACGACATCAAGAATCGATTACTTGGGCACTGGGGAACCTGTCCTGGCCTCGTTCTCGTGTATGCGCATCTGAATCGCATCATCAAGAAAACCGGTCTTGATGCCCTCCTTGTCGTAGGACCCGGTTAGATTCACTTTCCTGTGAATTTAATCTATCCCTATACTGATATTCTTCTCGTCGCTAATCCAGGCCATGGCGCACCTGCCATTCTCTCTTGTCTGTGGTTGGAGGAAGCACTTGCTCGGTTCTGGCCACGTTATTCTCGTGATAAAGATGGGTTGACGAGGCTCATTACGAAATTCAGCACTCCTGGAGGTTTCCCGAGGCAAGCTCTACGTGATTCCCCCTATTTGAAGCTGATCGTTTTTCAGTCACATCAACGCCGAGACACCCGGCTGTATCCATGAAGGTGGGGAATTGGGGTATGCTCTCAGCGTGTCTTTTGGCGCTGTCATGGACAATCCACACCTCGTCGTCGCTTGCGTTGTCGGTGATGGAGAAGCCGAGACCGGGCCCACTGCAACCGCATGGCATGGGTTCAAATATATTGATCCTACAGAGTCGGGTGCTGTACTTCCTATCCTACACCTCAATGGATTCAAGATTTCAGAACGCACCATCTTCGGATGTATGGACGATAAGGAGTTGATTGCATTGTTCAGGTTGGCGTGTCCTTTTCCTAACGTGTGCACTTACGAATACGTCTCCAGTGGTTATGGCTACCAAGTTTGCATCGTTGACGACTTGCCGAATATCCATAGAGACCTTGCTGGGGCTATGGAATGGGCCCTTCGCGAGATTTCTCGTATTCAGCAGGCAGCACGTTCGGGAAAACCAATTGTTAAGCCTCGTTGGCCAATGTTGATTTTACGAACTCCAAAGGGCTGGTCGGGCCCGAAAGTGGTGCATGGGGAATTTATTGAAGGTTCATTTCGGTCACACCAAGTACCGCTCCCCGAGTCCAAGAAGTCGGAGGAAGATCTCAAGCTACTACAAGATTGGCTGACCAGCTATCATCCGGAGGAGCTCTTCACTGGGGGTGCACCTACGAGCGACGTCACGGAGATTATCCCCGATGTCAAGGAGAAGAAGCTCGGCTTTAGGAAGGAGGCTTATGCAGCCTTCCAACCGCTTGCAGTTCCTGATTGGATGCCATTTAGTGTCCAAAGTGGTCGCGAGGCAAGCTGCATGAAAACAGTCGGAAACTTTCTTCGCGAAGTAGTCAAAGAGCAAGTGTCCCATTCTTCCATTCTTCGCTGAAACTGAGACCTTTTTTCCAGTAATCCATCCACCTTTAGGATTTTCTCACCCGATGAGTTGGTTTCGAATAAACTTGATGCGGTATTCGATGTCACTGGGAGAAATTTCCAGTGGGATGTCGCTTGTCGTGCTCAGGGAGGGAGAGTTGTCGAAATTCTCTCCGAACATACCTGTCAAGGTATGCTCCAGGGGTACACACTCACAGGAAGGACGGGCCTCTTCCCGACGTACGAGGCTTTCATAGGCATCATCCACACCATGGTAGTGCAATACAGCAAGTTTGTGAAGATGGTCCGTATTGTCCGCTGGTCTGCTGCGATCTATTAACAACTCTCATCCTTAGGCGCATGAGACTGATTGGCGCCATGATACGGGCTCTGTCAATTTCCTGGAAACCTCCACCTGGGCGAGGCAGGAGCACAACGGTTTCTCGCATCAGAACCCTTCGTTCATCGGCGCCGTTCTCAGTCTGAAACCGAAACTTGCACGCGTTTACCTCCCACCTGATGCGAATTGTTTCCTTTCTACTATAGCGCACTGCTTGAAGGCCAAGAACTACATCAATCTCATGGTTGGTAGCAAGCAACCGACCACAGTATGGCTAAGCCCGGAGGAGGCGAATCGCGTACGCTTTTTTGGTTGCCCCGGACAACATACAACTAATTCACATGAAGCATTGCGTGGCTGGTGCCTCTGTTTGGAAATTTGCGAGCGTTGACGAGGGAGTGAACCCAGATGTGTACGTCGATTCCTTGCATTTGTAATACGCTTCTAACAGGTAACTCAGCGTCCTCGTCGGCATCGGTACAGAGGTTACATTCGAAGTGATTGCAGCAGCGGCACTTCTTCGCAAGTTGATCCCTTGCCTCCGCGTGCGCGTCGTGAATGTCACGGATTTGATGATTCTCGGTCCGGACGGGAGTCACCCTCACGCACTCACTAACGATGACTTCGATTCGCTTTTCACTCCGGATAAACCGGTCATCATCAACTATCACAGCTATCCAATCGAGTTGAAGGGTCTGTTGTCGGGCCGGCGAAATGTCGAAAGGATATCAGTTGGGGGGTCAGTGGTCACATTTCCTGAATAGATCTCATAGGTAATGATGATCAATAGGTATCAAGAGGAAGGAACCACGACGTCCCCTTTTGATGTTCGTTTTGTTGACTTTTTTTATCAGCCCGTACTGACAAGATGTGTTAAGATGATGCTGTGCAACAGTGTTTCAAGATATCATGTGGCTGCAGCTGCAGTCCGTGCTGGGGCACTCCACAACGCAAGCGTCGCCATTGTCGCCCATGAGATGGCGAGCCATATCATGCACCTCGCGGCAAAGGACAGAGAATATATTTACCGCGAAGGGCAGGGTAAGCTCATGTTAAATCCATACTGCTTAATTGTTGATTGATTGCATATTAGACCCGGATGGCACCTTTGATGCCCCTGTCTTCGAAAATGCGCAGCCGTGAAAGATTCGATCGAGCATTTGTATTAATACTGCTAGTGTCGTTGAAGTCGTGTAAGTAACATTAGTATGGGTCAATGTACAACCAGTGGTGCCTGAGAAGTCTCATCGATGATCAACGACTCGGAATGTTTCGAGTAAACTTGGGGGTACTGATGCTCTTGACTGTACTCACTAAGCGCATAACATTGCGAGAGGAACCACAAAAAACGACAGGCCTGGGACTCGAACCCAGAATCTCTAGCGCCGGAAACTAGCGCGTTACCATTACGCCAACCCGCCTCGAACGACAAACTGGACGGGAAACTTGATGATCTCCAACGCGGCAGATCTAGCAACTCTGCAGAGATGCAGAGAAGAACAGCTGGATCACTCAAGTCATACAGGACGAGTATCGAGAGCCTCAATGACCCAGATCTCTGAATCTGCTCCACTCGATCTCCCATGCATCCAGTTACGCGAGTACCTACTCTCAATGACGGTCCAGGGAAATTAAAGTCGTTCCCCCTAAATTGCTTTCGCTCGCACTCGGAGTCTGCACCAAACAGTTCTTTTCATCGCTCTATACCATCCTATCCGAATAGGCGGTGGTCGGCCTACGTCAATCTCTCCTCGAGCAATGGTCGACACTTCATACTTGGTGACGGGGCTAGGTTTCGAAGCTCGCGTGCCATCTCGCCAACTTGATGGGGGAACCTCGAGTTGCTCGTCGCCACGAGCCGAGACCCTGAGACGCGACCAAGCGTGCGCGGATGCGGCAAGGACTCTCGGGTATGTGTCGTGTGTAGCGCCGACGGGGTCTGCAGAGCTGACGCGCACTGGAATGGAAACGTATCGGGCCCATCTTTGAGCGGGCGGGCCCAGGGCGGGGAGAAAGGACTGCCTGGTCATTCAACTTGGTTTCCCTTGAAAGCGTATGCCCCTTTACCGATCGATTCGCAACGGAAGGGAATGGCGTATTGCACGCGCTCGTCGCAAACTCTGGCGTGTACTGTCCCGATGACGCTCAGACACCAGACGGTTGGAGGGTCACGTATTCGCGATTCCCTTTTTTCGCGTCTCGTCTTGCGCCCGAACGATTTTATCGCATTAGGCTTCAGGTCAATGATCTGTCGGATCCACTGCGTTGTTGGGCATCTGGCGCCTGTGGACGCTTCCACTGCAGATTCGATGCCACGCTTGGTTGTCGCGTCGAAAACACCGAGATAATGGGGATACTATCTCAGTGCTTCCAGCTCGAGAAATTCAGGGACATGGACCAACGTCCTCGAAGCAGCTCCAGGTCTGTCGTTCTCGTGTGCATGCCAAGTGGTGATACTGGATTGCCGGGGTGAGACGATGAAGGTCTTGTCTCGCGTCGACGAACGCGTCCCGGAGACCATTTACAAGTACCTGCGGGACATTTCTTTCGCCTTGTGTGCCGTCCCGGCCCCCCTTGCGTGCCGTTGCCCCTCTTCATGCGCCCTTGCTCCCGATTGTAGTCGCTTCAGTTCATTATGCAGCAACTGCCATCATAGTCCTCCCTAGTGACATACATCTTACAGGTCGACATCAAGTGGTTCATTTCAATGCGGTACGTACCGCACTGTAATAAAGTCAGCATGGACCGAGCGGACCGAGCGACGGAAATAACGAACATGACCACCCAAGTACGTTCATCAGAGTCGACGTCCTGACTGACAGCAGCGGTAAGATGACATTATCGTACATCGAGGACCAAGCAAGTAGGGTGCACAAACTTGGAGGTAAGATACAGCTATGGATTCATCTACTTCTTTGGTCGCCTCTTCACCTCCTCTTCCTTGCATGCGTGCAACATCAGTTTGTTTGGATGACCGGGGGTCATTCCACTGTGCCCCTTTGACCAATCGTAGGAGACGGCATATGCAAAGATCGTGCCGTTGCGGTTGAACGTCGTGGCGCTGATCGGGCCTGGCGCGGCTTCAAATGCTACATATCACAAGGGTAAGAGCAGGCACAAATAGGTTCAGGACATTAAAACATACTCTTTAGCCGTGTGCGTGCATCCTTGTCCCAGAAATGAATGGTCCCATCGGAGCCTATTCATACCAATACGAGTGAAAACACGTTGCAAGGTGGATAAGTGGAACGCACCGCAGGTGGAGAAAGTTCCGTGGACAGGGTGGAACGTGATGTCATTCACAGCATACACCAGCGATTGATCTTTCGCGTTTGGAGTCTGGTCTCGGCGGTGGCATTTGAAAGAAAAGTTATTTCTGCAACGAATGTTACAGACTTGTCGTTGCTGACTCGCAGAGGGCTCACGTGCTATCCTTGTCCTCGACGTATCTGCATAAACGACGGATTAATCAGGCGCACAGAGTCTACACAGGAAAGACGTACTGTATTGCCACACGACCTTCAATACTGCCTACCGCAAAGCCACTATTCGCGGAGTTGGTGAAGCAGGTCACTACACGCGTCTGCCATTTCAGAGGAGATGTTATGGTCTGGATATGGCGACATTAACGGGTGGAGTTGGCCGCGTGACATCATGGACTGACCTTGTACGCCGCGGATGGATTCGTCAAATTAAATATTTGAATATGACGCTCGGCAGTGCCAACGACCAGGAGGGGATACTGCACATCCATGGTATAGCAACGTTCCGGTAATTGTACTGTGGCAACGGGACTGGCGGAACGGAGGTCCCAGTACTATGCAAGATACAAAGCAGATGTCAACGTCAAGTTCGCGTGCAAAAGTGGCGTGTACGGACCTTGAGTGTCTTGTCCCAACTGCCAGTAGCAAGAATGCCGCCTTGTGGTGTTTCTATCCACTTGACGACTTTTATTGGCGCATCATGCTGCGCGACTTGCGTTGTTTGGCCGTTTGTGATGTCGAACATGCGTGCGGCGTTGTCTGCACCACCGGAGATGACTTTATTACCGTCCTTTAGGTTTGAATGAGATGACTTCAAATGATCGGCATGATATTGAACCCACCTTGTTCCAACAAACGCTGAGCACGGGACCCTGGTGAGCATACATGGCCTTGCCCTGTGTCTGGCCACCTGCACCGACCTCGTACAAGCGGACCTGGCTGCGCGTCAATGATAAGCTAGATAGAAAGAAAATACAAGCTACATTGTTATCCCAGCTGCCTACAGCAAGATAGTCGGCAGCAGAGGAAAATGCGAGCGAGGATATAGAATCTGGGGGTGGCTCTGGGACTTCAATGTCCTTGTCGGCTGTGGCAGCGGGTGTCGTGGACGCGGCCGCTGTGCCAAAGAAAGACATGGTAAAAGTATGAGTCTAGGAGACAACACAATAATGCTTCTCACGCCACTCCGCCACGCCCCAACATCCACTCTCATCCCGCTGGATACGCCGGGCTCACGCTGATCCTGCACGGTTCGGTATCGCCTCTCATCATCACCTGGCATTCTAGAGACCAACTCACATGCATGTTCCTTGCTGTCCAAATGCCGCCGCGTCGTTTCGACTACACGCGCACAAGTCGTGACAGTGGTGTGGCCGACATCATCCTCACGGGGTCGCAGAGGCCAGGCATTCGTCAAGGCACTAACGTCGAACCAATTCATGTGCCACGTTGGGTTGCGAGGCCTCAAACCAGTGGCTGCGTGGACCTTCGCTATACCAGTCCGTGACGTCATTCACAGCATTTCATCACCCTCATTTTCAGACGCGACATACAGGCAATGTGCATGCATACATGGAAACGAACAATGGTGTGGCAAGATCGTCTGGGTCGTCGAGAGGTAACAATTGGACATGACGATAATGCTCGGTGATCAAATGACAATATGATACCTTAAGGTGTGAATGCTATGCGTTGAAATGTAATCACCACACATTAGTAGCTTCGAGTAGATGTACTTGAGATCCAGTCTATGCGTGATACGATGGTTCGGATACGGAGTTCATGATGTCTTCTCCTTTGGAACTTCCAACAATGGGTCAAGGTGTGATTCTGGCTGGCGATACGAGCCACCCGCACGATCCGCCCACGTGAAGTACTGTTGATAGGAGATTAGCGGCCAAGAATTACGCTATCGCGAGGGGCTATGAGTACCTGGCCGTAATTAACCGTGAAATAAAGATGGTGCAGTGTATGGTGTGCGGGACCGTTGATGACGTGTTCGAGGGGATGACCGGTAATCATATCGGAGTCATGAATCTATACAGGCGAACGTCAAGATGGCCATCGGGGTGAAGGAATATGGTTGATCATACAAATATGCTCCAAAAGTTGACGAACACAAAGAGGGCCAAGTATAGCCATCGCTGAAGGGGGAACAAGAATATGAAGAGATGATACGGCACGGACTGCAAATATCCGTCCACAGGATGGAATGCATGGGATGCGAAGGGGGTCGGTACTAGGGGAACGTATGTCAACCGACAGGGAAAACGAGAGAACCAAGAGGACGTACTTAGCCATTTGTGGTGGGGCTTATGGAAGGTCTTGTACAGCATGGGATGATGCAGAGTACGATGGATCCAGTATATGAGGTAGTCGGTGAAGACCAAGAAGCTGGACATGTGTCAGCGTGAGCAATGACCGATGGAAGAGATACATACAATGGGACCGAGAAGACGAGATAGAACCATCCGTAGTCTGACACATCGTCGTACAACCTGGAATAGCCCATGACCTCGGCTTGGAACCATGGGAGGGTCAACAACGCCATTCCAGGAAAGGCCTTCAGACTGCATTGAATCTCTAATTTAATCTGGTTTTTGAGGAAGCGTGGATGTCGCATCATGTCGTGGTTGAATATGAATTGGAAGGAAAGACCGGCGAAAATGAAGTAGAGGAGGTGGATGCCAATCAGGGTGACCACGATCAACGACAATAATTGTCTGGGAATGTGATCTCGCGGCCATGCGGACTGCGGGTGGAGTGCTATCGTGGATGCGTTGCCGGGGAGCGAGGGGGGGTCGGCGAGGGGGTCGTTGAGGGGGACGAGGCGGGCCCACACGCTGTCGAGAAGAAACTCGTCGGCAATGTGTAGGACGAGGTCCATGACGAGGAAGAGAAGCACCGCGACAGGAGCGCGCGCGAATTTTTATAGCGCGGGCATGTTGTTGTGGGCATCAGGCCACTTTTAGTTTTTATTTTCTGCGAGTGCGCCACCATCATCACCCGGCGCGCCAACGTCGGTCGAGCTGGCAAAGACACCCGAGGGACACGATTTTCTCGCAATCGCTTCTGGAATTCGCTCGAGGTCATTCTCAAGATCGTTCTACTGGAAAACGACCTGCTCTTATCAGCCAACACGCCATTCTTCTCTTCTCCCACTCACGGGCCATTTTCCTGGGCTGTTTCATTCTATTCCGAATTTCGCCATTCCTCAACTCGCGGCATAAACGCGTGTACGCCGCCAACCCACATGAATGACAGAACCACAGCAACTGCACAAAAAATGGAAGTCGCACTGCTTCCCAGCACCCTCAACGCAAGGCGAATCCATCGCGTGACCCGATGTGATACAACATTGCCAACACGTGCTGCATGAAACGTCAGCTCCGTCCCGGATATCTCGTTGGCCAGCGTTCACATCCTTCCCTCACAACGTTCCAACGATGGGCCAAATCTTTGCATGCACCAGACGCAAGCAACTCGACAAATTTGCCGACGAGGAGCCAAAGTCTCCGTTAGTTGCTCCACTAGTCCGCGAAACCATCTACGTTGCGTACGTCGTTCTCCGTATGGTCTCTCAACCTGCTTATCAGTTCCACTAGGGTCATGGGATCCACTGGTAGTGGAAAGACGACAGTTTGTCCCCTTGATTTTGACGCCTGGTCTGCTCCTCACCCGAACCCTAGTTCATCAACCTGGCGTCGGGATCCAACCTTCGAGAAGGTGCTGGCTTGGAAAGTTGCACCAATCAAGTACAGACGTCGGGGCCCTTCACCGTGGGCCGACAACAAGTCGTCTTGATTGATACACCCGGATTCGACGATACGACCTTGACAGACACCGACGTCTTGAAGCTCATCGCTGCCTACCTGGTCACCACGTATGCCTGCATGCGGTCGCACCCCCCACTGGCTGACATGTTCCACAGCAACAAGCAAGGCGCACGCCTTGCCGGTGTCATCTATATGCACAGAATCTCCGATTTGAGGGTCGGGGGCTCCGCTCGGCGTGATTTCAGGATGTTCCAGGAACTCTGCGGCGAAGAAGCTTACCCCAACGTGATCATCGTCACTAATATGTGGGGCTCAGTCACTGCGGAAGATGGAAATGCCCGAGAGCAGGAACTCGCTACCAAGAACATCTTCTTTAAGCCAATCCTCGATAAGCGGGCAAAGATGGTGCGGCACGAAAACACGAAACAGTCTGCTCACCAGATCATCCACAACTTGATCGACAAGGAGCCTGTTGTGCTCCAAATTCAACGGGAGTTGGGAGAAGGCATGGATATCACCCAGACAGCCGCATTCAAGCAGCTCGATAAGGAGATGTCGGAGCTCGCCGCACGCCACCTGAAGGAGCTAGAAGCTCTCAAAGAAGAGATGGCTGACGCTGAGCGTAGCCAGGATGAGGAATCGCAAAGAGAGCTCCAGGAGGAAGCACGCAAGGTAGAAGCCGAGTTGCAAAAGGCGCAGACCCAGGCAGCTCGGCTTGCGTCTGACTATCAGACTGAATTACGTAGGATCGAGGAGATACTGCAGGTGAAGGAGGGGTGATTCGCCTACATGTCACATTATGTAGTACTTGCGAGCTGGCTCGTCATACCCCCTTCTTTAGTCAAGCACTCTTTGTGTAGTGTAGTGTTGGACGTCGAAAGGCGGTGGACGTTGTGGTTGAGATCGATCTACATGTGCCGCAGAACCAACCGCATGTCTGCCACAGCCTAGAGCGGGTCTACGACGGGGTATTTGCCTTTTCGGCGTATAACAATGGTTACATTCACCCAAGTTGCTTGTGGCTCCGCGAAATCGAAATCGCCGTACATTCAGGGGTACCTTTGGAGCAGCAGGATTCATCGTGGCCGTCTAATAGCCGATCAGTGAAAACGCCGAAAAGGTGTTTTCACGTCCCGTTGGAGAGGGTGCCACCAACATGCGTCCTCCGATCGGCATCATGGGCCTATGTGAATAGGGTGCATGGTGTAGGCTCTTGTAGGTGATATAAGGACATCCTCGATGGTCCTACAGGCCGAACTCACCCGCTTCCCATCCCTTACAAACTTTGTTTCCATCGGTCGTTACTATTCATCGCTGTCCCCAAGTACTTTTATTAACCCGCTGAAATCGTCATGGCTCTTCGCGGGAAAGAGATCAGAATTGCGTATGTATTTGGTCCACCGCCCGGCGGCTCGCCATTCCCTAACATGACATTTACAGGGTGATGGGAGCCACTGGAAGTGGTAAATCGACCGTACGCCGCTTCGAGTACGAGGCGCGACTCGTCACTGACCATCGGATTCCAACAGTTCATCAATCTCGCCAGTGGGTCCAACTTGCCCGTCGGTCGTGGCCTGGAGAGTTGTACGTCAGAAGTACGGACGTCCAGACCGTTCCTCCTCAATGGGCGCATCATCACCTTGATTGACACGCCCGGATTCGACGACACGTCGCGTAGTGATACGGACATTCTCTCGTCCATCGCAGCGTATCTGTCCAACACGTAAGTTGCTTTCCTATCATCGGAACGCGGAACGACCTGGATGACCGCCATACACTAGTTATGAGCAAGGCGCCAAGCTTGCTGGCATCATCTACATGCACAGGATCTCCGACGTCAGGATGGGCGGCACGTCGAAGCGCAACTTTCGTATCTTCCGCGAGCTGTGCGGAGACAGCTCGCTCCGAAACGTCCTCATCGTGACCAACATGTGGTCGAACGTCGACCCCAAGATCGGGGAGGCACGCGAGCAAGAGCTCGCTAGCAACGATAAGTTCTTCAAGCCCGTCCTCGAAAAGGGCGCGCGACTTCTCCGCCACAACGGCACCCAAGTATCCGCCCAGGCCGTCCTTCGTCATTTGATCAATAGCCAGGCTGCTACGCTTCAGATCCAGCATGAGCTCGTAAACGAGCGCAAGGATCTGGCCCATACCGCTGCCGGAGCCGCGCTAACCCGTGCCCTGAAGGAGCAGGCTGACCGCCACGACGAGGAGCTCCAGAAGCTCCGTCAAGAGATGGAGGCTGCGATGCGCGCCAAGGACGAGGAAACCAGGTCGGAGCTCCAGGAGGAAGTAGACAGAAAGCGGGAGGAGATCGAGCGCATACAGCACGACTCCGAGCGTATGGCTGCAGACTTCATCGCGGAGAAGGCGCGACTTGAATCCAAGGTCGCAGAAATGGAGAACGAAAATCGTCGCCGCATGCAGGAGCTTGAGGGACTACAGGAACAGGTCCTCCAGGCTCGTAAAGAAGTCGAGACATCGCAGGTCGAACACGCACGACGCGAAGCTGAACTATTGAACGCGAAGAAAGAAGCGGAAGAGCGAAAGGCTCGTTTGCTTGAAGAGGAGCGCAGTGCCCGAGAGCTCGCCGAAGCACGGCACCAAGAGCACCTACGTTCCCTGCAGCAAGAGATGCTGCGAGCAGAAGCCGAGAAAAAGCGCGCTGAAGCGGAGCAGGCGGAAAAGGTCAGGTCAGAGCGCGAGCGGGCTCTTGCGCTCGAAGCAGAACTCCAGCGTCAGGTGAAAGTCAAGGAGGAGGAAGAAAAGGCCAGACTACAAGCGGAGGAACGCGAAAGAGGTCGCTTGCAAGACGAGATTGCGAAAGCTCGACAAGAGGTGGAGAGGGTTGCCGCCGAAAGGGAACGCCGCGAGCGCGAGACCGCTTCTGCAAGTCAAGCACAAGCGGAAGCTCATGCCCTCCTCATAGAACAACAGAACCAGGCGCTGCAGCGCGAGAAGGAAAGGTACCAGGCGCAAATCCTCGAGGAAACGGACCGCGTGCGTCGGGCCTTGGAGGAAGCTCACGCCAAGAAAGAAAAGGAGGCACAAGCTCTGCAGGAAGCAGAAGAGGCTCGTCTTCGACAGCTAGAGGAACAGTACCGCCTCAAGCTACGGGAGGAAGAACAGCGCAGGCTAAGTCTGCAAGAGGAGCTCGCACGACAACGCAAGGAGAAGGACACGGTTGCCGAAGCAGGTCCGGCCCGGAGTGAGAGCGAGGCGGAAGCGGCAAGGAAGGCCCGAGAGGCCGCTCTAGCAAGACTTGAGGAAGAGCGCCAACAAGCTAAGCTACGAGAGGAGGCCTTCAGAAAACAGCTCGAGGAAGAAGTTGCCAGAGTTCGTATCGCGATGGAAGAAGAGCTAGCCGAAAAGGAACGTCACGTTGCGGAGGCAAAGCGTGCCGCAGAATTATCTAGAGCGTTGGCGTCCGAGGCTCAAGAGAAGGCTAGGTTGGCAGAAGAACACGAGCGCAAAAAGAAAATGGAGGGAGAGCTAGCGGAGCTTCACAGACGAGTTGCGGAGGCTGATGATTATCGGAGACGGCTACAGGCAGAGGCAGCGGAAAGAGAGGTCGTGGAACGTCAGAAGAATACCCAGCTGCAAGAAGAACTCGCAAAGGCTCGACGGGAGGCAGAGCTCGCAAGAGCAGCCCAAGAACGGGCTCTCAAGAAAGACCCACCGTCCGGTTTCGTGCTGCCGATACCATTTGTCGTATGGAAAGCTGCCATGCATTGGCTGGGTGCGAGATAGACATTGCGAGCGGAAAGACCTTTATTCGATCGTGTTCGTTCTTGCATGCTAGTTTTTTCCAGGACATTATCTATTTTGTTACCCTTCGTCGATGTGAAGTACTCAGTTGAATTCTGAACTGTTAGCTTGGTGGACCAAAATGGCGACTCCTAACCCCAAGTTATTACTTCCGCCGGGGCACTTGACGGACAATTAACTGTATCTGAGTATCTTGGATGTGGGGTCCTAATGGTCTGGTAGTATTTTGTTTAATCTCACACTATATTACAGATATGTCTCTCCGTTCAAATTCCTGTTGAATATTCCTACTCCTCGTCTTTCAAGTCCGGCAAACGTTGCGACAACACAACCAAGATCGTGGTGAGTACTGCCAGGATGACATAAACCAAATTACCGCCCAGGACATTGTACTCCTTGGAAACGGCAAATAAGGAGGTCGTCAACGCTGGTCCGATCGCACGTGCGATGGACGTCAGACTCTGGCTGACCCCGTTCGTTGAGCCCAGGGACTGTTTGTTCGGAACCGCTCTCACGACAAACATGAAGATGACAGCTACACAACGAATGTGAGACTGTCAATTTGATAGAGACTGAACGAACGCACTATAGGACACGTCCATGAGGACCAGGAACACAAGCTGAACAACGAGAAGGGTCCAGATTATGGGTCCGACTTTTTCCTGTGCTATAACGACAGCACTCATAATCGGGAAAAGGAGAACCAGCGGGTAAAAGCAAAGGACAGCCCAACAAAACACTCTTTTGGCACCGATCCATTCTATGATTTTGGCAGCGAATAATGCCTGTATACTGCCGTCCACGATGCCAAATATTGCCAAGAAGATGCCGATGATGGATGGCGAGAGTCCTAGGCCACCGATTTCGATGGGTGACGAATAAAACAAGGGCAGAAGAACAAGGACGCCAATTTCTACAAGTCCCAGTGCTCCATAGTTGGCGATAGGTAGCATCACGGAGTAAGTTTTCAAGAGGGTCAACATCGGTATGGGTCGTGCGTCGTTCGTGGGTGGGTTATCCGGAGGATTTTGATTTTCGACTGTGAGCCTTTCTGATCCAGGCTTTTTTCTCGTTTTCGACGGCAAAGACTAAAACAATGCGTGATCCCTAGTCACTCCGAAGCACGTCGATGTCTTACCTCCTTCATGAATATCGCACAGACCCAGAACGTTAACAAGGTGTAACACCCTGAAACCAAAGACGGGAGGAAGTACGGGTACGTTGCCCAGAATTCACCTCCGAAGATGTGGGGCCATCGCTCTTGCGGCTTCGCGAGTGCGCCGCCATATAGCGGACTACAGGATAGTGTGAGCCTGGGAAATTCAACACATCGGTCAGATGCACAAACGCACGCGATGGTAGCCCCGACGCAAAAAGTGGCTGGTAACATGGCCATGACCTGAGCCATATTGCTGTGGTCTGTTAAATCGCCGATCATACTCTTCATCACCCCAACATTGCCATTGAGGATGCCAGCGATACATCGACTTGGGAGTCCGTTCAGTCGTCATTCGGACAAGAGGTCAACCTCATTTACCTGATGATGAGCGTGCTCAGGGTCCGCGATAAGCCAAAGGCAAAGTTGGACACGCTGAGACCGAGCAAGCCAATCAAGATGACGGGTCGGCGACCGATAAAATCAGATAACCGGCTCCATTGCCACGTCGTAATTGCCTCCGCGACGAAAAAGAGGGATTCCTGCATAAATATAAGTATGGCAGCATCTCTGTGAATATCTGCACGCCTACGATGAGACCTGCATAATAGCCAATCTTGCGATCGTCTCCTCCCGTGATGCCGAGCTCGCCGATAAGCTTTTTGTTTTGGTATGGAAACCGATCCACCGCGCGAGCGTCAGATATCGCAACTACGGGAATAACCGTTGACTGACCTGATTGATGAAAGGAACAATATATAAAGACGATATGGGTTCCGCAATCAGGGCAACGAAGATCAGGTTAACCTGACCCCATGGCACAGCTGTCTTGGACTTTCCCTGGAGAAGGGGAGTTTCCTCGTCGGGACGTCCGTCAAGGTTCGCCATAGTAGGAATCTGAAAGAGGCGCACCAAACAAGGTCGTTTCCGCCCGGTGAACTAAATTTATGCTGGTGACAGTGCCCTATCCAGACAACCGTGCTCACGTGATCCACGGGCCACGGCGTAAAAGCTACCAACTTTGAGAGTTGGGCTTCTGGGGACCTCAGACACTGTCATTGTCCTTCAAACGGTCGGTCGTTTGGCATCAATACTACCATTTTTGGGTGAATAATCATTAGTTATAAGTGAGACGACAGTGTAGCCTATAGTCAATGGTCGTTCAGTGTAGTGGGCCATTGATCATTAAACCTACTGTCGACGACAAATTACAAACAATGTAACCTAACACCACGAAGACAAATGAAGAATGAGCTGGATAAGATCGAAGAAGCAAAGCTTCTTGGCTTGCCACCTGAATCCCTTCTTAAAAAACATGTCGCGTCGTTTCATCTGTCGCGATCGACCGTTACTTAGCAATAGTTTTCGCAAACTTTCCCTTGTCCGTCCGTACATTTCAATAGTCATGCACCACGGTTCTCTCCCTTTTTTGAGGGGTTCCCCGTTCGTCCTATCTTCATTCGTGGCAGTTACCCGTTGTCCTATCTTTATTCATGCCAATCATCTGTACCCCTTAACCCGCTCTGTGGACCTGTTCACCTGTATCGTTCAACTCGCTGTTGTTATCCATTATCCACCTGTACCCCTTAACCCGCTCAGTGGACCACCTTTCAACCCGCCATTAGAGAGCAAAGTAACTACATATAGCAATCAGTGTGACGCCCTGAATGTGAACGACTCATGAAGTTCGACGACAGTAAGGACAACAAGGAGGTCAACCTTTCTCTTCCTCCTCCCTACACCCCACCGCGACCTCCTCCATCTGGTTATCGCATCGCGCTTGATGTGTCCTCTCCTTTTCCCAGCCTGTCGTACACCAGAGAGCCCCCTTGCTACGACATAGGCGACACGTTCCCCATCTTCCTCGGTTCTGCGATATTCAACAACTCTGTTCACCCATGCAAAATCGGCCCAAGTCTAATCCCGCCTTGCCGTGTCCCCTATGGCGGTTCCGAGGTCGAGCATAGTGGGCGCTATGACCTCCTCCCGTTCGATCCGGAGACGATGGAGTGGATACCTACCAGCCTCGGTCGCATTCCTGCTCACCGTCGTCCCGTGCAAGGCGGTTATGAGGAAAATGGTGCAAGACTCTATCATGCAATGGCCACCGTGCGCGATGTGAGAGTCCCTGGCAAAACCGGCGAACACCTTGTAAGTACTCCTTTACATGCTGGCTTGCCACCAAACGATTGGTACTCTAGGGTGGGTGTAACGTGGCCTATGACGGGGTGGAGCATATCATCACTCGTGGGTACGACATATTGTGAGTCAAAATTCCGTCGTCTAGTTTGCCTCGATGAATGCGATATGGGCAGATGCTGGAAATGATCTCGCAGGACGTTCGTTGTGTACACTTGCCATGCACTTGCCGCCGAAATCGATCATGGGATTTTGCGCCAGCAGCTTACATCACAGTCCATGTATCAAATTTGTACTATCATCGTGCCCCTTCAACTGGCTGTGATTGATTCTGCTGTGCAGACTGGTGAGGTTGCAACATCCCCGCCCCCAAAGCTTGGGTACGGAAAGCCAGTCCACGGGTCTTTTCGATGACCGACTGGTATACGGGGAGTGGCGAGCGATGAATCTCGATCACGTTCTGGCGTAGAGTTCGCATGAGGAATACCCTCGGATATTGACGCATATACTCACCTTTTCCAGATCAATCTTGGCATCAGCGCCCATCCGAGTCTCGCGGATAAGATTGACGATCCACTTTTCGCCTTCATCTTTGGTAAGATTCAGTCTCTCCGATAGATCCCTGTAGGAGCGAAAATTAGAGGTGTAACGGTTCCCTCGATGGCTCCGACCGGCGTACCCGATATCAATGCGTTGATGTATGCGGCAGTATGCCTCACTGATCAAGTAGCGTGCATTGTCCAAGAACTCCTCTCTAAATTCTCCTAGGAAAAAGTCGTCGCCAACAACGCGTTCCGCAACTGCTAGCTCCCGTTGGGCGGCCTCGAAATCAAATTCAACGTAGAGTTCCTTGAGGAAAGAGGTGATGGGATCTTGATATTGGTACTCTTCGGTTTGGATGACCTTGACAATCTCCCGGATAGAATGCCGTACACGCGAAGAGGCATTGGTGTTTCCGGTAGTAGATTTTCGGGAGAGAATCGCAGCGGTAGCGATGTAACGCAGGATCCAAGGGGAAGAAGTTTGGATGGTGTTGAGATAAGTGGGGGAGAGGAAAGTCTCGAGAAGAAGCGTACGCCCTTGAGGGTGATTGAAGTAAACAAAGAGCGACCAATGCACCAGCCACGTCCGCGAATGCAACTGGGCAAGGGCGGCGGACTCGGTAGGGCTCGTCAAAAGAGATGACGGTGAGCGGGAGTCGACAACGTCTCGGAGCGTGTTTAGCTCTTCAAGAGCAGTCTCCCACTTTCCTGTGAGGATATCTGAGGCGAGTTTCCCCCAGTGTGCGGAGGTGTTGAGCTCGGTATCGGTGGAGAGAACGCGGAAGTGGTACAAGTAGTCTGCTGCCCCGCTGTAGTTTCCGTACGTGTACTGGAATTGGCCAAAGTTGTATAGCGCGGTGATTTGTTCTAATGTGAGCTGGAGGAAGGGACGCTGAGCAGATCACGAGGACGGGATATCGAGCAAAGCATACGTTGTAATTATCTTTCAGATACTGCAGGTTTTGATTTTTATCCTGGCGAAGTGCCTGTGCGACGTCTGGGTTCTCGATGACGTCCAGGACGGCTTGGGCCTCCTGCTGCAGCCGCTCATTTGTCGAGACGGCCCTTTCTCGCTTCCCAGAGAATTCTAGGAAACCGCAGATTGAGGTGGAATATCAGACTTGGGTGGGGAGAGGGACAGACCTTGAGGGGTCTCCTCGTCGGGGTGGAGCTGCTCGAACAGGCTGACCGCGTAATCGACCATGTTGGTGCCCTTTGCGAGCTCATACTGGGCTGCCTGGACCTGCTCGACTGGAAAGAGCGAGGTCTCTACGAGATGGGCGAGCAGAGGAAATGCGAGATGGCGATCCAAGTACGGAATGATGGTCTGAGAGAGATCGTACTCGGCCATTTTTTTTCGTGCTGATACGAGCAGATCGTGGAGGGATATATCGGCACAGCCACGACGTGTCGGACACCACGCTTGCTCTGACCCACCATGACCGCCATTACAAGGAACCTTCCCTGGTTCATTGCAGACCTCGGAACTGCAATCGTCGGCGAGGCAAGTCCCTTTACCGCATACCCTTCATCGCGGGCGAACAAGCTTTTCAGAAATGCTATGCTTCTCTCGTCGAAAACCTCCACCTCACAGATGTGGACTGTCTCAAGTACTCGCTCTCCAAGGGCTTGGGCCTCGGCATCGTCGTCGGGGGCTCCATCATGAAGGTGCCCCAGCTAACGCTTAGTAAGTCTTCCCCTGTTCTCCCACCACAAACCGGTCTCACCCTCCCCAAGTCCTGTCCGCGCAATCCGCCCGCGGCCTTTCCCTACCTGCATACATCCTCGAAACCCTTGCATACGCCATCACAGCGACGTATTCCTACAGAAACGACTTCCCCTTTTCTACCTACGGAGAGAACTTCTTTCTTTCCCTTCAGAATACCCTTATTACATTTTTAATCGTCTACTTGCCCTCAACACCACTTCGGAAGGCGCAAAATACCGCAGGCCGACTCGTCCTTACAGCTGTCGGAACAATCGTTTCTACCGTCACTCTCTACGCCGTGCCCAAGGAAACTCTAGCACTCTTCCAACTCGCTACCCTCCCACTCTCGTTGTTCTCAAAGCTCCCCCAGATCATGCAAAACGCTCGTTCCCGGTCGACAGGCCAGCTTTCAACGTTTGCTGTGGTCGCCCAAATTGCTGGATGCCTCGCACGCCTCTTCACCACCGCCACCGAGGTTGGCGATATCCTCGTGACCGCAGGGTTTGCCCTAGCCCTTATTCTAAACATCATACTCGGGGTACAGATGTGGATGTACTGGGGTAAAGATGACCAGGAGGTACACTCGATGACGCCTATCGGGGTAGTACATGAGAAGGAGGATTGGACACAGGCGAGACACCAGAAGGTCGACGTTGTCGTCCCTCCCAAGGCCCCGCTGTCTCCTCCTCGACATGCCACTGCGTCTCCTTTGGGCAGGAAGTGGGCACGAAAAGTTGATTAAATAGATTCGTCTAGGAGTGATTGTCGCTATATATTGAGCAAGCACTGGATGACATGCGCAGCGAGAACGCGTGTTTGCCCAAAGATATCGCGCCACTACCGAACGGATCGTCGTGGTTTTTGACTTTCTTCCCATTCTCTCCACCATTCGGGCGTTGATGCCGCACGGGTTTCTTGCCATGCTTGTGCCTTCTCCGGGTCAGCCTTGAGGAATGCTTCGAATAGATCAACCACGAATTTCGTGTCTCCCTGGGCTCCTGGCTTCAGTGAGGCAATCTGGCTCTCATCCAGGTTCATGTTCTAGGTCATCGCTTAACATGTACGACATTTAGATCCAGAGCGAATTTCTCACCTTGAGGATTGTCTTGAAAAAGGAATGAGCACGGCCCATATGTAACCACTTGTGGACAGGATCCACTTCTTCCTGCGTCCACTCGCGAATTCTAGGATCCTCCATGTTGATCGGGTGACTAACCGCCATAGGAGCGAGAACGTTTCGTTGTTGAAGCTTATCGTTCAACCACGATGAAAGCTCTTCGGAAAGAAGATTGTCACCCAATGGGTTAACCACGATGGCCCGAACTTCGGCGTCCTCCGGAGTGCTCCCAACTTCTATGTAGTCGTCTTGACCAGCCACGAGCTCCTCGAACGGGAGTCGGACACTGTCCTCTGTATCTGAATGAGGGATATGGATATAATGGACACCCTGTAACAGAAACGATGTTAAATGCAGCTCGCTTGACACGTGCGATAAAGTACTTACGGGGTCACTGTGAGCCGCTAATATTATCGTCACGGGCGGCCAAGGCTCTCGCGAGACATATTGCGCGAGATACACTGGCAAAAGAACAGGATAGGCAGCGGCCTGTGGGAATCTAAGGATGGAGAGTCTGTGGCTATGATTGGGTACGTACGAGGTTCATCTTGACTGATTGCGGCTTAAAACGCATGTTTTCACTGATGACAGCGTCAGTGTAGGAGAGAATGCGCGCTCTGTCGAGGATATCGAATGGCAAGACATTGTATGGGAGACACATCACATCGAGTCCCCACTGACGCGCTAAATCGGGAGAGAATGGCTTAGCGAGCTCAATGTGCGTTGGTGGATTGCGGACCAGGATGCGCCCAAAGTCCAGGTTAACTCCTACATCAAAATGGAACACAGAACTACAGGAGAAGAATGGATATGAGCATACCTGGTAGGTACCTGTCGAGCGATAGTTAGCACCGAGCGGCAAACTGTCCAGATGCACCTACAAATCCTCAAACTGCACTGTAGTAGTTTCACTCTGCTAAGATGTAAGGCCCGATTTGCAAAAGAGTGATGTGACGAACCTGAGATTCTTCCGCGTCAGACTGTGAAGAAAGCCAGGCAGTGGCCTCGAGCTCAGCACGTACGAACCAAGTCGGGAGGTATAGTGGCTGGATCCGCGTTGGTTGGAGAGGCTTGAAACCGCTCATAGGGAAGTACTTGGAGAGAATAGAGGCGATGAGTGTGGTGAACGGCACATTAGGTTGCCCCTTGTTCGATTTGCCAACATAGCTTGCCACTGAAGCAGCGATTCCGATGTGCAATATGGCATCTTCCGGAGAGAAAGCAAAGGGAATTGCTGAAAAGAGATGGGTTAAAACCATAACACTACTATGCATTAGGAAAGGACGACCTCTGACTTTGGAGTGATAGGTTGGAAGTGCTGAACCAGCTTCTGAGTAGTGTCTGCGTCGCGTCGCAGTCAAGGCTCTTCGAGCAAGATGTGGTCGAGCCAACATTGCCCCGATGAGTCGTTGAGCGGCGTTGGTAGTCGTATGTAGTCCAAGTCGTGATCACGTGCCAGCGATATACGTGTCCTACAGGTAATGATCTCAGTCAGAGCCAGCTAGTTCTCGTTTCCCCACCAGCGATGCCAGCGCCATCCGTGCTGGTCCTGTTCCTCTTGTTGGCCCTTTCGGTCCTGGTCTGCGCTGCGGACCTCTACAAAGCACTAGAGCGTCAGTCCAAGGCGCGCATCGAACGGTACAACCTGTCATTTGACTGACGCATCACTTCCAGTGTCCAAACATGCCTCGGAGCAAGACATAAGAAAAGCCTACAAGCGCCTTAGTCGCAAGTATCACCCCGACAAGAACAAGGATCCTGGGGCCGAAGAAAAGTTTGTCGAGATAGCACACGGTAATGACCAATCGCGGTGGTATGTGTATAAACAGGACTGACGGTGGTTCCAGCTTATGAGGTGCTCTCGGACCCAACTGTAAGTCAAAAAGCATGTATCAGGGCGATCTTAGCACCCATTTTGTTGTACAGAAGCGACAAATCTATGACCGGCATGGCGAGGTAGAACAGCCGTTAGTTCCCTCCGACCCATACTGACGGGCCGTCAATGATACACAGGAAGGTCTGCGTGCACATGAAGGCGGGCAGCAACAACATGCCAATCCTTTTGACATATTCTCCAGTTTCTTCGGTGGCGGATGTGAGTCTTCCAACGCCCCATAGACTACATATTCACCTCACCTCACGCACCACAGTTACACAGCAACAGCAAACACGTCGGGGGCCAACAGTGATGATGGAACTTGAGGTCTCCCTCAGCGATATGTACGTCTTTCCAGTCGCGTTTATGTCACTGTTCAGAGGGGTTTATTCTTTCTCAGGTACAAGGGAGCTAATATCGACGTGCGTCCTCCCATTCGTCCGCTCGTTATAAGTCCTAACGTATTCGTGTCAGTTTTCGATGAGAAAACATGTCCTCTGTGACCATTGCAGAGGTTCTGGCGCTGCGTCTGATGGCGACATCCACACTTGTCGCGGGTGTGGAGGCTCTGGCGTCAAGATGTCCAAGCAACAGATATTCCCTGGCATGTTCGCGCAAACCCAGACCACGTGCAACGAGTGCGGTGGACGCGGTACTGTAATCGTCAAGAAATGCCCACATTGCAATGGCAACAAGGTCGTCGAGTATGTACAACACCACACATTGGATATCGAACCCGGCATGCCCGAAGGACACGATGTATTGTTTGATAGCGAGGGAGACGAGAGTCCGGACTGGGAGCCCGGCGATGTTATTTTGCGCGTGCGCAGTAAGAAAGAGGAAGGAGGTTGGCGGAGGAAGGAGAGCGCGCTCTACTGGCGGGAGACTATTGGCATCGATGAGGTATGTGTTGCATCGCTCCGGCTGGAGTGTCCTGACACCATGTCGCATTTCTTGCAGGCTCTATTGGGCTTCAAGCGCAATATCACGCACCTTGACGGGCATGTAGTAGAAATTGACCGTGCAGGTGTCACACAACCCGGTGAGTGCTCTGAACAATATGTCTGTGCTTTTCCGACACGCTTTCCAGGCTACGTGCAGGCATTCGAGGGGGAAGGGATGCCCCTGTTTGAACAATCCGGGCACGGCGACTTGTATGTAGAATACAACGTTGTTCTCCCTGTGGAGCTCAGTTCAGACATGCGTCGAAGTAAGCATACTGTCTTCGAGAGTATATCTGTGACTCACTCCTTCGCACAACAGAACTCGGGGAGGTTTTCTACGGACCTGGTGGGCCTAAGAGAGACGAGTTGTAAATAGACCCAAGTCTATTAGATTAATATTTAGATTAAATATCCATCTTGCGTTTTCTATATTGAGCCGTGGGAATGACCAGCCCTAAGGTGGGATGACACAGCATAAATACCTGACTTGCGTGGTTTTCCTTTCTCTTGGGAAACCCCTTCGGCATGGCTGCTAGGAGCGGTATGTTGACTCTACCACCGACGATGTTTTGATAGCTCACTCGCTCTATCCAGCCGTGATTGATGCCGTTGTCTGTTGGGCCTCGTGCTTTCGTTGAAGGCTAGTCGTGGTTCAGCCTGCTGTCGTCTGCCAGACTGACCCTACAGTGTAGCGCGATGGAAGTGGAACGTTGTGGAGACGGTTCCTGCCTTACTTCCGTCGATTGTTGTGCAGAATTCCTGATCAGCGATTGATGAGATATTTGCTTTGCTGGCTTGTCGAGGGTCAGCGAAGAGTAAGTGCGTATCGTCGTCTCATCGCCCAGAGTCTTGCTGATGTTCGTATGACAGTCCGGGTGGCAAAACTGTTCGGTCAGAGGGTGCACCACACTTGCGAGTCAGTCCGAATGGCGGACCGAGACTGCAGCGCTAGGTCCCCTTGCCCAACTAGTAGTTACCGGTACACGGGAGTATCCCGTTTGTTATCCCAAATTAATTACCCCAGGCCATTCAAGTCTTGGTGGATGTCGCGGTAGAGGACTTGTCCTTCTGTGATTGTCTGCCGAGCCTACATTTCATGTCAAGCTTTGATATGTAGTCAATCATAAACGATTTCTTGTTTTTGTGTGTTGTTCATGCCAATGTGAAAACTATCGACTACATGATAATCTCCAGTAGCAATCAGTCAAGCAAATGAAAACGAAAGGACAGGTTTTCTTCATGCCTTGACATTGCCCAGCGGGGTAAGCTGTATTTGTAGACCAATCAGCAGACCAGCGACGTACCAGGTATTTATATGATTTGCGGTCGTCACAACGCTCCAGATATTCTCGCTGTACCACAAGTTAACAGTGAATACACGACACTAGACCAGAACTCACGTCTATCAATGTTTCGATTCTCTTCTTGATATCTTGTGGGTTAGGCTGGAACCGAGTTGCCAACTGCCGGGTGACTTCATTGATAAGATCATTATGGGCCATCTGCTTTCGGTCCTTCATCACTCGGACGATGCAGGCCTAGGACCGAGTTGCAGTCAGATTATATACCGTAGTTCCAGCTCTGAACACCTCGTACCTCTGTCTGGTATTGCCGTTCTTCATCAATCCTCTCCCGGGTTTCCTTCCGTTCCTCCATACTTTCAACTTTGGCCGACACAGTGCCGATTTTGATTCTCTGCATCGGGCAAGTGAAATTGCTATTGAAAGAGAACGAATCTTGTGGATTCACGTCTCGGCCCGGCGGATGCTTCTTCAGAATTTTGTACTTGGCACAGGCAAGCGATTGTAGATGGCGTTGCAATTCGTGTTCCGGTATCGATGTCGTGGACTTGATTTCCTGTGGCCGAGAAGACCTTCAATGCAGATCGTACCACGATCGTGGCTACCCACGTACCTCATACGTTAAGAAGCCGTCGTCCTCCACCTGTTCGAAAAGGAGAAGGATGATCAAGGCGAACGTGGACACGTTCAAATCATGTTTCCGGGCTTTGAACTGCACGCGAACATCAGCATTCCCGAGGGACGGTTGCCATGTTAACCTTCGACCTGAATGGCGAGAAAGGTAGAAGTGCTCGAAGGACTTGCAAGATCTGGACAGGATCTCTGGAAGGACACAAGCGGATGGGGTATGTGACATGGGCCAGAATGTCGAGGTCATGACCGTCACGGATGTTTCCAATTCGAGGGGCTGGAATAGGACTGAGCCTTTTTCCGAACCGTTAAACACCTCTGACTTACGAACATGTTTTGGAGGTGTTGTCGATAACCTTGCATAGTCTCGGAAGAAATCTTCATGTCGTTGAACATCCCCTCTAGCTTTTGCGTGAATTGGTAACCACACTCGACTTTGAGCTTCGCCAACATGCCACGCTCCGCATCATCAGAAACAGATCTGCCAAAAAGCAGACGCTTGGCAAGGTGGTTCTTATAGTATCGCTCGAACGCGTCCTTTTCGGTAATGTATCTGAAAACCGTGATCGTCTTGTCCAGGACCAAGTCAACCTCGATGTCTGTTTTCTAGATAACAGTAGTGAGTAGCGGCGAATGGTAGGGTCCGATGTCGACCTACGCCTTTCAGACCTTTCTTGAGATTTTCGTCGATAAAGAGAGAAATAAACTCGGGGGCCTTCTCGTTAAGATTGACAAAGTCTTCGAAAGCCTGTGCGGTCACATTAGAGAAGGAAAAATGCAGGCCGCGCGTGAATACCTCGTTTAAAGCACTCTCGACCTCTCGATTGATTTCAAAGGCTTGCTTCCATAGTCGATCGAATCTGTCCTTGAGGTCTAGGACATCTTGTACCCATTTCAACGCCAATGTTGGAGTTTGAGGTGGACCTTGAGCACGCGCTTTCCATTTTCCCTTTCCCTTTGGCCCGGTGACTGTTGCGTCGGCCTCATCACCGTCCCCGTCCCCATCTTCTACAGCGTCAGTGGCAATGGAAGACTGGTTGATGTCCTTGCCCCTGCGTAAGACGGAGTCTTTGAGTGAACGCCTCAGTATTGGAAGGCCAGTGGGAACCATTGTGAAGAGTCGGAAGAGGCGATTGAGATCCTCTACTTTATCCAGGTCGATCATCGAGTCAAGTCCCGAGTTAGGCATGCTGATGACAGTGGTCAGGTTCTGTGTCAAAAGGTACTGTTCAAGCGTCCTCAGCAACGGGGGGCCAGTTTGGGAATAGAGGTAGTGATGTATTCTCGATATTTCAGACTCGAATCGACCCTCCGCCTAGTACACAACATCAGCAAGGTGACGGTGGCCATGCAAGCGTGAGACTGACTCTGCGTAGATACTCTGGAGCATCGCAAGTAGACACTAGACGCTGCGCTTCAGCTTTGTAGAACACTTCACTGGCGGAAAGAATTGCGGGTTCGAGATCCCTTTTGTAAACTGTCTTGCCTTCTTGATCTGCTACGAGCTGTAGGAGCACATCCACGCACTCCTTCACAGCCGAGCGACTGATCACGTAGCCATCTCGTTCAATCTGAATCAGAGTAAGAACAGCGGAGACGAGGTGATCCTGTATCGGAGGGCGAATGATGCACTTCAAGAACAACTCTAAACCTGCATCCCATATTTCGGGCACGTCGTTCGATTTCGTGTACACGCGATCCTGGTATACGTGAGCAATTCGTGCTTTGGAAGCGAGGAACGAGGTTACCATGTACTTGAGAAGGTCCCGTAATTTCGACATATTTCCAGTATGGTCATCCCACACTCGTCTCAGCGCACGCAACAATAGCTCGGCTTCTTGACCTTGTTGCATCGGGTCGCCGCTGCCGCGACTGGGGAAAGTGGGTACGATCTCCTCCTCGGCGAGCCTTTCGACGTTCTCTGTCACAAGCTGACAGACGCCCTTGTATAACATGGAGCCACTCTTATAGAGAACCATGTTATACGCATAACGGTAATTTTCTTCGAAGGAGAGCTTGGATGCATTGTGGTTATGGATCTCGCGTATATTCTTCGATAGACGATTCCATGTTTCCTCCGCAGATACTTCTGCCTCGTGCTGCAATTCTAAATTTAGAACGTTCACTGAGGGTACATGTAGGCGTACCTTCCGCGGTGCTTTCTGTATAGGCAGGATGGTCAGGGTGCGATGGATTCAGGGAGATCTGGTCACCCACAATTTTAGGTTTAGTTGCACGGCGAGCTTCATACAACCATGTCAGGTAGCAAACGAATCCTGAGTTAAGCAACTCACTTGATGCCATTCCTCAGTAGCTATCAATATATTGTTCCATCGGGGTGCCTTCGATAGACTCAATTGGGATCATTTGTTTACCCTTGTTAGATTCCAAAGCCTTTGCCAAATAAACCGGAACCTTCCGGCCTCAGCCTCAAACGGCTGCTACACATCTCATAAGCATGTAATACCTAATATATGCTACGAAACACTCTGGGAACGAGACGCTTTCACGAACTCGGAAAAGTACTTTCGGAATGATTTGTTGTCCAAATCCCGCAACTTTGCGGTGAACTCCAATGCCGTGTCCGGCGGCCAATTTTGCGATGGTAAAAACTCGCTCACGAAGAAGTCATGGGCTTCTATGCCCCTAGTTTTGCACACCATCTGCAGGAAATTAGCTATCTCCAGTAGCACCTTTGATGCGCGTGGTCAGAATCCAGGCGTCGCACAAGTTGAATTGACTCACCATGAGCATTTGTCCGTCTTTGGGATTAAATTGAGGGGAGGACAGAACCGCGAACGCCGTAGGAACCAAGCGTTCATAAGCGAAACGCTCGAACCCAGGCAAAGTTTGTGGTCTGGTTGCGCTCGCACTAGTCGATAATGGTTGTGGGTTACACCAAACTTGCACGCAGCGCCCGAAGAAAGAGAACGCAGACTTCTGACTGTGCGGGTCAGAGAGGTCCTGGGCGTATCGACAGACATTTTCAAGGAGGGACTCCAATGCGTTTTTATTCCCTATCAAAACACGTTAGGCACATCGGCACGTGACGACAAAAACATATTCTTACGCCCGGAAATGAACACATCACGAAGATCAGAGGATATTACGTTGGTAAGGAGCGCTAGGTATGAACGCTTCGTATCAACATGGGCCAAACTGTCGTCGGTACCAGCAATTGGCTGGGAGAGGAGCTGGGCGATGTGAGTGTTGAGCGGTCCCAGAAGCTCGTCCAGAACATTAAACATGTCTTTCTGCCACGAACAATTGAGAATGCCGACATCCGCGTGGGAGCAAATACTCACCTGGAGCTTGTGGATCAGTAGCCCTATGAAATTCATGAAGTCAACAAGTTCCGACGGCTCGAAATGCACAAGAAGATTAGCCATCAGTGGAGGGATAAGGTGCGTTGCATTGGACCCAGTAGTTGCTATGATTCGAGCAAACGCGTGCCTGGTCTAGAAGAAGTTGTTAGCCAATGGGGTCTACGAAGACTTGGGAATGAATTTACCGCATCTCGCACGCACTTAATGGTATTCATAGCCTCCAGTGAGAGAAGAATGCCCTGTGCAACTTGCCTGAATACCTCCATGGGAGCAAAGGTGTATCCTTCCGGAACAGGGGATGGGTAATCCGGGAAACCCTTCGCAATATTGCCAAGTGCCATGATAGTATGATGAATGCGCAAAATGGGCATCACGTCTTTGTCCCCCTTGACCACCGAAATGTTGGTTGACAAGTCTTCCAACAGGGGGGTGACAATCGACAGAAGTAAACTGGCCTGTTGCTCTGCTGCTTTGGATAGCAAGGATAGAAGGATGCCGACAGTCTCGAAAATATACAGCTGCGAATCAAATATTCCAGGATTCTTGATGGCTTCCGTGAGCGGATCATCTTCTGGACTTTCGATCTTCGGTATTTCGATCTGAATGACCAGAAGGTCCCTAATGTTTCCAAGCAAGTTAATCGCGAGCTCGGGGGAGATGTCGTTCCTGCTCTCTCTAATGAATTTGTGGAAAAGGTAGAACATCCGTGAGCGAACGGATTCGTCTGTACTGTGGACTCCCCTTTGCAAGAACTGAGTAACGGACTCAAAACAGATATCGTATCACTCACCGATTACTAACCAATGCTTCCATCGTTGACATGATGCAATCTTTCCGAATTTTGAAGAAGTCACCGTATCGAGCTACGGTCTCGAAAAACTGCATGACAACTGCACGATGTGGATATGCTGAGATACCAGACTGCACAAGTGCCAGCAGAATTTCACCGTGGGGGGTCAAAGGATATTCAGAATAGTCGACATCTTTTTTTCTCTCTTTAGGTATCGCAGGTGCTAAGCAGAACGCTGCGCGGCCTTTACCACCACCTAGGAAAACGTGAGCATGCCGACAGTAGAGGATTGATGTTACGGACTTTTGCTGACTTCTCCGAAGATATACACGAGATAGACAGCCAGTTCGGCGTCGTGCCACTCCACGGGCACGCCACTGCTATATGCTGAGAACGTTGCAAGCACTAGTGCTCGTACAGCCGCAGTGACAAGATCGGGTTCAATGGTCAAGATAGAATCCATAAAAGTTCTCAGGTCCTTTTCAGTAAGTTAGTGACTGCGGAAAGATAGCACAAACCTCCTACCTTCCGAAGGCCATCAAAAGCCACAACATCATCTTCATCGAGATCGGCAGGATCCTCATCTTTATCCCATCTCATTTTTCGCAGAACGACGTCCAACAGCGAGCTAAGGAAAGACCTGGTATCATTGTCCAATGCGTCTGAAGACACCTTCCTGGTCCTCTTGTACTGTATCCAAGTCAGTTACAGGTCAATCGAAAGCCAAGCGAGACATACGTTAGCGAGCACGGTCTGCAGTAGGGGAAACACAGTTGAACAAGTATCGTCATAGTCGTCGGCCATAAAGCGTAGCATAACGGGTTGAACTTGGTTGTGCAACCGTTTAGCCTCCGTTACTACTTCAGGCTTTGGGTAGTCCTGGGGATTGCATGAGACGTGAGCCTCAAATGGAACAAAGGTGCATACATCGATCAATTTCATAATTTCTAAACCCAACACATTCAAGAGCTTCCCGAGGGCTTCGCGATACGACTCCTCTCCCTCGTCTTCGTCCTCATCCAAACCACGTTGAATTTGTTGTTCACGAGTTTTTGTTTCTAGTGCATCAATCACCTGCCCTAGAGAGAGCACCCTTATGAGCTGCAGCTTGTCTTCCGGTTCCTTCAAGCCTTTGGAGACAATACGGAGTAGCGCAGCGGATGTCGCCAGTCGGATGGGCAGTGACGGGTCAGAAAGAAGAGTGAAGAGCAAGGGAACTGAGGTAGGGGTCACGGTCAAGTTGATGTCGATCCAGCCTATCGAGACAATGAACGTTCAGATTTCCCCGAGTGCAACATTTGTCACGTACCAACGTAAGATCCAAAGGTCCGGACACCCCAATCAACAACTTCGACCACATCTCCCAGGGTTTTCGATTGCACATTATCTGACTTCCGTAGGACCGCCATACGCTCAGCTCCGTCAGCGACAATGGTTAGAACGGCGTCATTAATTAAGGAAGCATCCCGTTCTCGTACTGCGTCTCTCACGCGGGCATCCCGTGTATGTCGAACGGGGTTAAACGTCCGTGCAGACTTGATGGTTTGATCTGCGACCTCTCCCGATATCTCAAGGACGAGGTGGAACAGAAGCAAAGATACGTGGCGATTGAATTTTGGCTGGGAGCTCGATTCCGCCACGCGGAGTAGAGAGAACAGGTCGGTAAAGAAGGCAGGCCATTGCTCCACGTAGGTACAGAGGAAAAGCAATGTAAGTGTATGAGAGAACTTGTTGCGTAAGACTGAGAAAAATGACGAGCTTAGACGGAGGAGCGGAGAGCAAGGAATAACGCACACGTTGCCGTAGATTCTGCAGGACCGTAAACATATTCAGATTGTATATAAGATATAATTGACTGCTGCACTGTTCGGAATGTTTCGTCGTCCAGTGGTTCAAATCTATGGCGTGTGTTAGGATGACGGCGTCCCACCATGCTGCACACGACGCAGAGGAGTGAATGCTTACCGGTTATCGAAGAACTCGTCTAACATGCGCAAGGACGAAAATCTAGCTTGAGGTGGATACTTACGGCCTTGTCCTTGGGAGTCCCTCTCTACGAATACCGTCAAAGCTAGGCGCCACGTTTCGTGTACATTTTGTTGGACGTTAGAGAGATACTCGAGAGCTTGCTGATGTAGTGCGACCTGCGACGGATCGACGGCAATGAGTATTGCCTGCACAAAGCGATCGATTTCTTGTTCCATTATAGTGACCTCCCCTGGATGTCTGCGGTCGGACTAGACAGATCACGAACGCGACAATCGGATTGAGGACGACAGGACACAAAGAGTTTTTTTGACGCTATCGGATGTTTGGTAGCTTCGCAAAGCCAAGGAGACAGGTGTTGCTTGAATCGTAGTACGTGGAGACTCGGAATGCAGATCACGATTACTACACGAGTCAGTTTCCGCTCACGTGCCTGGTCAAAAGGCGACAGGGGCTAACATTGCCAGTAAGACTAACAACCGTATTACACGAAATGTCGTCTTGCGCAGAAGTATGAAAATCATCACTGAACAGTAAGCCCGAAAATGATGGCATCAGTGTAGAGATGCAAGACCCGTCTGTTTCTTCCGAGAGCAAAGCCTGCATTCACAAATATCAGATCCGGGCTAAGCTAGACCGCTCGCCTTCCCGATGGGGACACTTGAATACCGCAACAAAAGGCATGGATCATGGTACGACGGCGAGGGGGCGTTCGATAATGCTCCCATCGAATGACACGCGAGGATACCGATCCCCAGTTTCCGACACCCATGCGCTGGGGGTAGATCGGATGTCCGAAGATGGAAAAAGAGCAGGTTTCTGTGTTATTTGCGAGTGTAACTCGGGGACAAACGGAACGTCTGGACTCCACGAAGTACTGAGCATCAGCGAACTTTGGAAACCCTGCTTTTTCTGGCCAGTGTGGTGTGGAAATGGAAATACAGTCCAGGCGGTCGAGGATGACAGATACGGTGGCTCATAAATCGTGTGCAATGAGGGACAGCGTGGTGTTGTGGCAGCAGTTTACGCACACGATTGACGTTCACGTTCTGATGATGAAGACAGAGGGGCAAGCGCCGCAATCATGGTTTAGCCGTTCACCCTCGTCTCCGCTATTTGACCCATGGGATTCGGTTCATGCGGCGTGACTTCGAATGGAAGGTCAAGGATCACCCCATAAAATATTGTAGACGCGAATGGATCTTGAACGATATGAACGTCAAGCGCTGATCTTATGGTTGGCGACAGGCACTTACTCAATGCAAATCGTGATATGCCACGATTCATGGTAACGGCGAGCATGCAAAAATCTTACCCCACGGACAGTGGTTTTGATATCAAGTGAGAACCTATTCAGATCTGCGACGAACCAGAGTGTGATGTGTATCCTTGCGGTCTGTTCGTATTGGAAGGTGACAAGCCAACAACTTCCTGGGGTTTCTCCATTTGTTCTCCAGAGTTTGACAGCGGCCTGTCGCAAGAGACCGCTCGGGAGAAGTAAGGGAGGCATCCAAGGGGATGTCCCGATTGTGCGCCACGAGTAATCCTGAGGGCCCAAGTGCATGCACAACACGATATGGATATCTCTATGTGTGATGTGTACTCAGCGTGTCTGGGGGTAGTCCTCTAGAGTCACCTGCATTAAAGCAAGTGGCATGTACTCGACTAGCAAGCACAGGCATACCATGATATGAATGTCCTGAGGCAGGCTAATCAGCTTTTGGAAAGTCGAGCAAGCTCAAAGAAGAGCACTAACCTGTGGCGACGGCTGTGTAGGCGGCAGACTAATAAGAGAGGTCAAACAGAGCCAAAGAAGGTGCCTACATAAGACTGCGAGGCCTACACCCCTTTCATTACAACGTCCACCAGCTTCATCAGCAATGCCCATTCCTACTGATAATGCCGCTGTTTCAGAGCATGACAGTCAGTCCGACTCTGACTGGCTTGACATCGCCAGCACAGACAAGGATTCGGATGATAACGATTCCATTTATTCCTCCAGGGAGACGGATCATGAGGATCTCTCTCGCTCCAGGTCAAGACGGTCCTCTTTGAGCTATGGCAGCTCTCGCGATGGAGACGTCGACGCCTGGGAAGGCCTAATCGATGACAGTGCCGACGAGGGCACCGGCAGGCACAGTGACGTCCTTGCGCCCAGTCCCCACGTGCCATCCCTTTCCCAACACCCTGCTGAATTTGACTTGAATCCTGCTCAAGAGACCACTCCCGAAGAGCTACGAGTCAATGAGGGCCTCGATCAAAGTATGATCAGCACCCTCAGCTCGTCGCGCTCTAGCTCCCTTCACACTTCTACCGTCCATAACTCCTCTCGTGATATCCGCTTATCCTTTCCGGATCCCATCACTAGTTCATGTAGAGAACTTCTTAGCACATCTTACGAAGAGATTCAACGCGACTCTGACATCCTCTCCTCTCCCATCGATTCGGATGCCCTTTCAGACGGGCAAGAAGTGGATGACGAGGAGTTGCTCTCCGCTTCACAAATGCTCTCAACCCAGACGCAAGCCACATCAGCCCCTTCTGTATCTGGACCTGAACTCAAAGTTTTCCTCTATGGGTTCTCCACCATTTCCAAGTGGTCAATAGTCAATGGGCTTCTGCAGAAAGTCACTCATGGTGCTGGTCTCACCATCACCCCCAACCTCGACAAATTGCAAGGGTCTATACGCCAGCTGACTGTTTCGGGTTCCTTCGAGCATGACCGTGCCTTTCCCCGTATTATTACTGTCCTCGATAGGACTCTCCACCCCCATGACACGGCCGATGACGTAGGTCTTGAATATTTTTCAATGGTGAACTGACTGCAACCACGCTCAGCTGGATTTGATGGACTTTTCGGGCGTGCGTCCTCTCGCTGTCGTCTTCATGCCATGTCGTCCACCGCGTCTCCCCGAACACGTGTTACGCTTACCGGTTTTAGTTTCACCATATTCTGGCGAGCTTCCCGATCTCGGCATTGTTGAGACGGGCTCTCAGGGTACATGGGACGTGCTCAACATTCCTGATTACCAGATACTCCGGATGACCGCTCCAGAGGACGCCATAGTAGTCGACAAGGATTCAATTGATATGATAGACTCATCACGCGCTTATCGGGCGTTCTCTCGCTTATGGTCCAGCGACAATAATATGTCCAAGCGAATAATGGCCAGTGCACATGCTTTGACGATGTAGGGTTTCTTGCCACTCAGATCTTCGCAACTGACTCTTGAAAATCTGCAGCATTGCGATTCTTTCTCTCGTCCTTGGAGTAGTTGTTCGAGTCGCCATTCCGACCTCCCTCCAACAGTTCACTTCTCCTACCCTTTCGACTTTCAGTGCAAATTGCACCTCCAGTTCGCTTTGGCAATTGCTTCGACCTGCGCCCTACCGGGAACGCCTTCCCCCCTCCACTACGTTAGACAATTATGTCGTGGCCACATCTTCCTCATTTAAAGACTTTTCGCTGTCGGTCTTTAGCGCGGAGTCGACATCAATGATGCTTTCGCATGCCAACCCCACCGATGTCCGGCACGTGATTCCGCCAACATTACCGGAACGTTCGAAGTTCTCTAAAGACCTTATGTTGCAACCTCCTCGCTCCGTCCTTCCGCTGGACAATCGGCCAAAGGCGCTTTCTGTGATACCAGAGACGAGTCCCACCACCTCTTATTATCCTGGTCCGGTTACTGCCGGACACGCGGTTTCTGCCCTGGTGCACACTTCCGTTCCTGACATTGTCAAGGAATATGCTACTGTCGCCTTCGCGATCATGAATCAGGACATGCAGGACATCTTTGATGCCCTCGATGTACTCGTCCAAGCGATATCCAGACAAACTCAGATAATCCTTAAACAGGCAACAACGCTCGTAGAGCAGTCAGTAACGCACTTCGAGAAGAGCGTAGAGTCGTTTGAGACGATCAAGGAGACGTTACACGTACACAATGAGCGCGCTCGGAAACGAGCAAAGGAGATCAAGGAGAGAGGGACCATATGGCTCTATGACGCCTCGGAGGCGGTCATCACCAACGCTCAAATTTCGAAAGGCATGGTGCAAGGAATGGCAGAGGGTCTCGCGCATCGGGCCCAGCGCGCTAGGGGAAAGGCGAGGGAAATGGCAACGGATATCCAAGGCTTCTTGAATGAACACGATAGACTCGAGACATTCGGGACGGGTGCATGGGTTACGCACACGAAGCACTGGGATGAGTTGGTGACGAGGGTCAGAAAGCAGGGGAAGAAGGGAACGTCATGCAAGCTGTCCAAGCGAAAGCTCAAGTCGGCAAGTTTTTGTTGAGGTTTGATGGATATTTTTAATGGATGTCATTCATGTTGTATGTACCGTCTGTAAAACAATACATGTCATGTACTTGTCCAATCTGCTCGCTCTCTGGACGGGCTTGCGTTCAACAACTCATTCAACATTGTGGGACGTGCAGCACCCCGCCCACATCCGAATTCAAGATCACGAAGACCCATCCCTCAAGAGGTGGACCAACACTGCATTCTCGAGAGTTGTTTCCCATATTTCAATCTTTGCTCGTTCGATCTCTGCAACAAGCTGTCTCCGGCGCTCATGCGCACGCTCAAGGATCGCCTGCTTGTCAAGTGTGCCTTTGGAGGCGAAAACCGCGCTGGGAGTAGATCGGCTCGATGCGGACGGTGTAGCAGAAGCGACGCTAACATCAGCCCGTGCCTTTCCTTTTTGTGACGCAGTGATACAAGGGGGCGAAGGGAGTTCTGTGGGAGAAGAAGACAACACCCGAGCTCGAACTTGATTTTCATGTCGTGAGTGATGATCCTTTCCGGCGGGTTGATAGATAAGGGGATCTAAAAGTAAGATTTGTAAGCGCGACCTCGCGTGGTTGAGGGGTGTAAATGCGTACCACAAACGAGGTCTTGGTGGGCTATCACGCTTGTTGGCATATCAGCAGAGGCTTCAGAAAATGGCGTGAGTGGCTCTGTGAGGGAGCTCAACGAAGTGCGCGGGGAGGGTGCGAGCGCAGGAAGCATTTGCGAGATATCGCCGGGCGCAAGTGTGGGGATTGGCGAGGTTGGTAACTGAGGTTGAGGTGGTGACCCAGCCTGCTGAGACACAGCCAACAAAGCGGGATCGATTACTTCATCTTGTATCGCATGTGGGGTTGTCGAAGCGTCGCGCTGATCTCGGACAAGTGCGTCTGGCGCGGGGATAGGGGCTGAAGAGTCCAGGGACACAGATAGGCGAGCCCAGTCCGACTCTAGAGCAGGTGCATTGGTTTCAAGTGGCACGAACTGCTGGAGTTGGGACAACCATTCTTCGAATGCTGAGTAATCATGGGAGACCTCCGAACCAGGTTCCTCAACCGCACCTTCCGAATCCACCGACGTTCTATCCTTGAAACCGGGAACTGGTGAACCAGTGCTGGGTGTTTCCAACGAGCCTAGAAGATGACCCAGGCTGTCCGCCGGTGTCTCAGTCACGGTACCTCCAGCGTTCGGGTTGGTATACAGTGGAGATTCGCGGATGTTTGCTTGCGTCAAGCTAATCTGTCCAATCTGTGTCTCCACAGATGCACTTCTGGACGACTGTGAATTTCGAGCCCTGGTTCGTCCTTTGGGAACCTTTCTTCCACTCTTCGCGGTTTGGATAGCAGCCCTTTTAGCGGCATTTTGTACCAGTTGTAACAATTGAATTGCGAGCTGCTTTGTCCTGTCTTGCGCCCAAGTATCACGATACTCCTCGGGACCCTCACCAGCTGCAAACGGAAAAGGGACATCCCAATCAACAGCCCCAGCAGGCACGTGCTTGAGCTTTCGACGTTTTGGGGGTGGAACGGCGGGAATTATTGTTGAATCGCCGGGGGTAGAGACGGAGGATACGGGAGAAGGTTGCGCATTAAAGATACCATGACCGTAAGGTCGCGCGAATGGTTGAGGTGGCGGATTCGTAGAGGGAAGGTGTAGCCCTCCGAGAAGCTTAATCAAGGACTCGAGAACAGGGAAAATATTATTTTCTTTCGTGAGAGAATTCATAATTTTTGAGCGTAATGTCTCTGGATCGAGTTGATCCAGACACTGTGGCATCTCGAGTTGGCCGCAGGTGTGTTTTGCAATGTGTGGAGTGTCTTGGTCATCAAGTACAATAGGGTGGGTTGGTGTCGAGCCACGAACCGGTGAATCTGAACGGGATGGTTGGGCGAGAGTATGGGGAACGTGGGTGTATAACTGCGCAGGCTTAACACAGCCTACCAGACCCGCAAGACCAAGTAATGAGGACTGCGAGCGAAGGAAATTTGGTGGAGTTGGTTCATCTGGTCCCGGCAAGGTAATGGGTGGTGCAGGTGGAATTGGCGTCAGAGACTTCGCTTTAGGCGTTTTTCGTTTCCTGGTGGCTGCGGGGATAGTGCCAGCTGTAGAGGATGCCCTAGAAGGGGCAGAGCGGGTGGACGACCGGGACGTCACTACTGGTGTGTGAACTGAAGTTGGCGTTCCAGCGATGCTGGACGGCCCAACGCCCAGTGAACCACGACTTGAGGTAGGACGAGGAAGTAACAAGCCCGAAGCTGGGAGATCGGCTGGTAGTTCAGCACATGACATATGGGAACCAGGAAGTGCAATGGTCCCCACATTTTCTCTGCTCACTCCCGTACTCGGGAGGGCGATTATGGGGCGTACTTCTCCTGTGATTAAGGTCTCCTGTGATGGTGACCTACCTCTGGCTGGGGATGGAGGGGGCGAGCCAAAGAGGGAATCCTGGTCCTCACCAGTGTGAAGAGAGGATTGATTCATCTGGTGAAGTGTGAGCCGGGCGATCGCGTCGAGACACTTGATAAGCTAGCACCGAGTGAGATGTAACGATCGCCGAGGATATCGATTATGCCCAGAAAATTAAGTAACGTGGTGACTGGAGGGAAAAAAATCAACTCTCAGGGAGAAATCAGTGTTAATATCGAGCTCACCAACAAGAGTATTGGAGACATGAAAGTCGAGCTGCGAAGTTTAAGTAGAGGAGGGCGAACACGACGTTTTGAGTATGTTGGCCAAACAAAGACACCAAATAATATTGGTCGCGTGACTCTAATGCCTGTATTCCTCGCCAGTTCACGGCGGTGGGCCAACGTGACTACTAATACTGGGTGAGTGGACGTATCATCTCTGAGCTCACATACTCGTGCATTTTGCGTCAAAACTATGATAAACCTTATACCTCTCTATCCCCCGAAACCCCGAATAGTATGATTGCCTAACTTGAAATTATGGTGTTTCCACAGAACACCATTGTTACACCGCCCCGCGACTTGAAGCCGTTTTTCTGAGTACAGCCGCTGTGCTGTATCTGGCGAGCGGTGGGTAGCAATTATCTATTTGAATCTCTTGTATCAAATCACGGTGCGATTCAAGAAGCACACCGCAGTCGCGTTTCTTATTATTCTTTGACATTATTCTGGTCTCATTGGTCCACAGGCGGTCTAGGCCCCTAACGCTGTTGGCTCTTGTAGTTCCTGTGGGCGCTAGCGCTTAAAAACGTTCGAGGCCCACATGTCGTTAACTTGAACTGATCCAGTTCAGCCGCCACTACCCCGCAGGCTGACCCGTCTGCTGGTGGAATTGTCCAGACCTGCGGCCTTTCCCCCATAGATGGGATGCCGACACTGTCTTTACAACCGTTCCGACACCTTGCTCGTCAGATGCTGATCGCTTTGAGTGCGTTCGAGACCATCATGAGGAATGTTCGCGCCGTGCAATTGCCTTGAAGGTCTAGACTGACGATTCCTCTCCAGTCCAAAACTTAGCGGATTTAGCACCCCGAATGTTTTAGGAAATGGGATACACGCCTCTTTGCGTGCCAGCGTGCTAGCTAGCCCCAAATGCTCAGCCCCGCTCAGATATTTCCCGAGTAAGTTCGCTTTGGATCCGCCTCCTTTTATTCGTGTGTAGTAGGTGAACTTCGGTGAAGACTCGTCGTGAATGCCCCATTCCTTTCCCTATGGCATTCCCCGATTTTTCGTTCTTTCGCGAGCTGGTCCGCTCACTCCGAATTAACTCTGGAGATGAGTCCACCGTCTCCGTCGAGCTTGCAAGGGAGCTTGAGGACCTGCGGAAAATTGCATTGAACTTGGTATGTGTGTTTTGTGTTGCTGGCGCCCATTGAAGCTGAACGAAAGTTTAAATGTGACAGGTCATGGCGTTCCTCACGTTGGCCATTTCTCGATTATAGCGATGCATTGCTAACAACTCTTCTGCTAAAGCGTCCATACGATTTCAGGATCGCATGCGTTGGGAGCGACGACGCTGGCGCTTCTTATTTATACCATCAACCTTCATATCGCTGTCAATGCCCGTTTCCTTCAAGTAAGCTCATTCTTCCGGCCTGTTTACCCTCCTTGCTACTGTCTCTCGTGATCTAAATTTACCATTAGAATAGCCCCATTCTGTCTATCTCTCTCCATATCATTCCCCTTCTCGGTATATTCTGCATAGCCGTCTTCAACCTCGTGATTGTCGTGCAGTCGCCCGCCGTCGCAGCCGCCGTCCTTTTGGCCTGCGTCTTACCACCACTCATAGTTGCCGTGCATCTTGCGAAACGGTATGCTGAAGTGATCTTGATGTCATTGCCTGTGTAGATTGGCACTTGCTGTGCCTGACTCCCCCTATACGACTATGATACCAAGCTAAAGGCAGCGGAGTCCATGCTTAAAACGTGCAAACGTCCAATAATAATCTGTTGTAGTATACGAACTTGTACATGCATCTTCCCAAAGGTAGCATTACGAGGCATAAATTATTTGGCATCCAAATATTACTGTCGATCTCATGTAGGGTAGCCTGTTGCACCTTGGTGGTTACATATCCCACTCATCCCACATCCCTTCCGGGGCTGTAAATGGCCCTGCAGTAGGGGTTTTCGGCGTAATTTCCGCTGTTTCCACAAGCTCGACGACCCGATCAGTTAGACCGTCTTCATCGTCCTTTTGGCCTCGCATTGCGATAAACAAAGGCCCGCGCAAGGATGGTCCCTGGATAAGCAGACGTATATCGACGGCCTCGATTACTTGCTTGAGCAGACCCGTCTGTGCATCCCTTATTTCAACGAATTCCGATGAGAAAAGGAGAACGTGAGGGGGACGGTGTACGAAAGAAGCGGCTTTGATCTCCCAGCGTATGAACGCGGAGTCACGCGTTGGCTGACCATGTTTAGTGATATAACAGCCCATTGCTGTCAAGCGAGGTCGAGTTAAGTCCAACAAAGTCGCAACAGTGGCGTCACTCACTATCATAGACGACCATGAGCTCTGTAGCGTTGTGTCTGACAAGTCCAAGAGGTTTAGCAGCTTCACATCGATCTTTGAGGTCTGCAGTGGCGGAATTTTGGAAAGAGCTGCCAAAGTCCGGGACGATGGAAATAATAGAGGTAGAGATACTGGAATGACATGATACGTAAGTTATCACAGAGCAGGTTCCGTACCCGTACCTGCTTGGGTTGGCGATGACGATACCTCGTTCCGTACAAATCGCGATCATCTTGGCCAATGGGACGACAGAAAACGCATCCCTTGGAACATACAAAGCCTTAGTCAAGATTGGAAGGTCAATCGCCGTCAGCATTTCGTACACCAATGAAGAAAACAACCCATACTTCACCATAAGGTCGGAAAGAAAGAAGGCCGGCCTGCTTAGCTCGTGATGACGCCGTGCGAATTTCAGAAGGATGACAAGCCTCCATTGCATGGACAGTAACTTGTAAGAAGTTCTTCACGGCATAAACAACTGGGAAAAAAAAAACGCTTCAGATAGTGACAACGTGGAAGTAATGTCTCTTACGGATTGTCTTGTCCCCCATCTGTCCAGCCTGGCAGCAAATAACACTACCATCCTGACCGGCAATCGTTTCAAGAGACGCATCGAGACTGATTGGTGGCGACTGGTACTGAGCAACTCGTGCGAGTACTTCAAGCGAATATGATACGAGATAACTGTCATCGTGGATGATTATCTTGTTGAAGTCCTGAAGCACAATAATGCTCTTGACACTCTCGAAGGCAAGTATTTTCCGATAATCTAACGATTACTATGAGCAGATCATGACCTTGGAAAGGTATGTGAAGAGGCTTACTCTCGCCTCTGCGACCCACGAAGATCCCTGATGAGCAGCCTACCGCCATGAAGGGTTTCCCGCCGCTGGCGACTAAGAGCCGTGAGGAGATTGTTACTACTCTAATCGATTCGAACATACCAAAAGATACTGCCTGGATCACCCGACCAGATGGTGGCCTCTTCAACGCCGATTGTCGGTCCATTCTATGCCCCGGAACCCGGAAGGCGCCGTCTTCTACGACTTGGGGCACGAACCACTATTAACTATGATCTGAGCAAAGGATTCGTGCTGAGAGCTGTTGCGTCACCTGATTCCCTTCACGTCTGACATCGTCGACTCCTTTTGCATCCACCAGAGCATCATGCCACTTCTTTCTGATGGATTCGGATGCAGCGTATAGCGTGTATCGCCGAGTGGACTTCTCAGCGGCATGGTAGATTGTAAACGGGTAGATCGAGCGATAAGCCCCTCGCAGACTGTCTAGAATACCGCCTTCTTCGACGCGCTCTTTCCTGGTCGCAGGAGGGTCGTCGAAGCTACCGAGCCTGAGATATTCCAATGGAATAGGCTAGACGCGTCATCAGTGCATGAACTTCTTTAGATCACTAAATTTGCGTACCCGAGAGACAACCAGGCGCTTCTTTACACCTCCTCGTTTCTCTTCCTTCGTTATCAGCACTGCAACGCTATTAGTAGAAAAGGACCATTTTTCTAAGCGAAATACCTACAAAAGTTGTCTAGTAGTGCTACATAGAGCTCATGCCAAGGGTTCCAATCCATTTCGGATTTGGACCTGCGAGCCAATGCGCCGGCATAGATGAGTGAACGACTATCGCTATACCGATCCAGTTCCTAGAACAGAACATCAGCACAGACGAAGGGCGCGAACAAAATACACTACAATAATTTCTCCTTTGTTGAATGTCAAGCTTTCACATAGATCCCAGAACTTTACTTTGTTTTCTGCAGCCTCGATTCCGGGTTGGGTGCTCTTCAAGAAATCATTCAAGATAGATAAGATTACAGGGAGATCTTCAGAGTCCGGGTGATTGGTGTCGGTTAGTTTATGGAGATGCTCAAGAATAAGGTTGAGACGTAGAAGACGTGTCACGGGTCGTGAGAGGAAAGTGATCAAGTCTCGCTTCTTGACTCGCGGATCTTGCGAACATTGTTGCATGAATTCCTGATAACGTTTGTTATATTTAAGTTCGGTTCGGTGCCGTTGCTCTGCAAGGGGATAATGCTTGATGTAGGATTCATAGTCTCCCTGGAATTCAAAGGCGGCTAACGAACGTTAAGCGAAACCTCAAGACTTGCCCGTGGGAGTGGGCTTACATTCAAGGATGATATCAGCTACACTTTGAACGAGAGGGTGCTGTTCCTGCTGCCTTTCGAACAAGGCCTCCAACATATGCTCGTGACGCATACAAATTTGATCCAGATTCCAAAAAACGGTGGACATGAAACTCTGCTGTCTGTTTGGATCGCCAATTATCGATGGCGAAGCCAAAGTAAGGGGCTCAACAAAAACCTTTGTTGTACTTGAGTCCGAGACATAGAAAGATAAGGGTTGCTACACTACCTCCTGGATGAGCTTGAGATCGGCGACATAATCTCGCTCCGACTTGAATACCTCGAAGAACACAGATTGCCGTTCAACTTCTCGTTTTCCGAGAGCTTCACGCGCCTCAGAGGGGACGAGACGGTGCCACTCTTCATCTTCGTCTGCCAGTTCTCCGTGCTGAAACCGTTGGAGACCCTCCTCTGACTGAAGGCTATAGGAGTGAGTCTCAGCCACGATCAGCGGGACAACATCAAGTCACACACGTCATATTGGACAACTGTCGAGTCAACAAGTTGAACCTAAAGTCCGTCTACAACCAAGGTCCAGGGATTAACGCCGATTGCAACACTTGGGAGAGAAAAACCCCACCTCATCTTCGGGAAGGTTGATTGAAGGAGAATACGGGGAGGGTAGGCCACTCTCGCTACTATACCCCTCTTCAACGGGGCGTTCACTATCAGACTTGCTTGGTCTGTGGTAATACTCATGAGCTGTCTGTCTCTCAGACGAAGATCTGTATATTTGTGCCTCGGGAACCTGAAGGCCGTGATTGGGTGGCACGAGTTCTAGGGCACTGCGAGCACGAGTGCGTGTGTGGGGTGCAAGGCTGTAGCGGGTGGTCGGCTGCCTTGCCGTTGGCGTGATGGTGTCCCATGGATTTAGAAGAGCATCTGACGCAGAACCGAGCTCAACTGGATATGACGAATAAACTTCAGCATTTGACGGTGGTCTACTGGCATCGCGTGGGATAACGACATGGGGGTAAGGTCGGTTGTTCTGCATGGTTTGGATGTCTCGCTGTGCTGGATACTACTATGTCAGAGTTACCAGGAAACACTTGCCACTGGTGCTTGCCTTATCTCATCTCTGTCATTCGGATTTGGATGTGTTACGTTATCATTTTGTACATGTAGACGATTCGCACCTATGTCACGAGTCAGTACTCAGATTTGGACGAGTGTTGATACTACTTAGAACGCTGCACTACTGCGTGTACGCGGATAATTCTACCTTCTTGAGCAAGCCTTTGAGCGTATTACTGCTCCGATTACAGTTGCTCTGCAACCACCTCTCCATCTCAACCCGGACACTTCCCAACTCTTCGCAGATTGGTAGGCTCCCGTCTCCCCGCACTCTGCAAGGATTGAGCAACGTGTCAAATAACCTCGTCAGTATATCCGTCTGCCAGTACCGTTTAAACGGAGTGGCGATCTTGTAAATTGGTTCCGAATCCGTAGACTCAGGTGCATGCGCCACCGACGATGCCTCGATATACTTCCCAAATAACATGCAGTATACGATTCCCGCAAGGCCAAAGTAATCCGTCTGGTATGTCCAGGGCCGTCCGTCGCGGATCTCGAAGCAGTCCCGATCGTCCGTAGGCCAGTCAGCGATGAATTGTTGACTGTGGTGTGCTGGGAAGAGCGATGTGTCGATGGTCCGCCCAAAGTCAATGACCTTGATTCCCCGGTATTTCCAGCCCCCTTCTCCGCTGGGCTGGTAAACACCAGACAATGACGGTGCTCCTCCTGGCAGCTCCTCGAGGCGGAGCAGACAATTATCAATTTTAAAGTCTCCATGGATAAAGCCCGCAGCGTGCATTCCCTCCAGAAAACGCAAAAGCTCGATGGTGAAGAAGAAGACCAACAGCTCATCCAGGCAAGCCCCTTGCTGCGAAATACCTGCCGACCCGGCACGGTTCACCGCATCCAACAGCGATCCGTGCGGACAGAGGTCCAGGAGGAGGTGTGACTCGTCGCGGAAAGCGTAGAGTGCGTGGGGCATGATTATCGAGCGCGTCAGAGGAGCAGGGAGTGTCCTATGAATTCGTCGAAGGACATGGAATTCCCAAAGATTGCGGGGCTTCACGACCTTCAGCGCTACCAAGGAGTTGTCCTCGTCCTCGTCTTCATTCTCATCGATATCAAGGTCCTCATCGTCACCTTCATCGCCAGATTTAGTGACCTCTCGTGCGGAAAACACGGCACCGAAACCCCCTTCTCCAAGTTTTCCTGACACCCTAAGTGATCTTCCCTCAAGGCTGACCATCATCTCATCATCCGTCGATCCGCCCTTCTTTCTTGTCACCCGCGCTGCAAATCGCTGCAGTCCATCCAACATCCCTCCATCTTGGGTTCTAAGGTCGTGGAAGTCTCCGTCTGCAGGGAGAAGCGAAAGGAGAGTCGAAACGATCTGCGGATCGGAAGGAACACACGGATTAGGTGGTCTAAAGGCAGACATGACAGCCAGAGAATCCGAAAGGCTGAGCGTCCCCGTACGTTCCTCGATGGGCTCGTGGCCGTCCGATGGAGCACCGTCGCGTATGTTGTAATGGTCGTCATCCTCCTCTTCCTCCTGTTCGCGTACCTCCCTGGCTAGCTTCTCCGCCACTTCCATAGCATGGCGACCACTTCCCTGTCCGCCTCGTTCCCTCCACTCTCCTTCCTCGATTAGACCATCTCTAGCTCCCGTTGTGCTCGTTGGTGTCGGAAACCCCCTCGTACTAAATTCGCAGGTCCGTTCAGTAATCGGAGTCATGACGTTGATTCGGCCAAATCTCCCACCCAGTGGTGGGCGATAGTTCTCGTCCTCGTCTGCGGAACCCTCCTCCCGGAATGCGTCTTCATCTCCGTACATCTGTTCTCCCTGTGCATGCTGATGGTAATCGTCGTCATCGTCAAACTGGCTGTCGCTCGACGATGCGACCGCAGCCTCCATTTCCGCTTCTGCTTCACCAACTTCATAAGCATACCCATCTTCACTTTCGGAAAAGCCACTACGGCTGCTGCTGCTAATGACCTGTCCATCCTCTGCATCGGGATCTCCAGCGGTGCCACGTAGGTCAGCCTCGCTCGACTCGTCCGTGGATACTTCTTCGATTATAGGTGGGATCGACCTCGCACGTGGTTGCAGGACATTTGATTTCTTCGTGGAAACTGGTGTCACGACTGGCTGTGCATTATCGATGAAGGGTCTGAATGTACCAGTTCCCGAGCTAGCACCAACACCGAGGCTCGCAGCAGACGGAGGCTTCGGTGTGAACACGCTTCCGCCGCCAGAAACTAAAACTACGTTTTCGCCCTGACCTTGGCCCGGTGGGCGAGAAAATACTTTGAAAGGTGTTTTCGAGTCAACGAATGGAACGAAGGTCTGAGGTGGCTGTTGTGCCTGCGCTTGATTTTCATCCTTTACGTCGGAACTAATCTTCGCCTGTGGAGGCCGAACCAGGGGCTCCTTCTGGGAAACAGGTGTAAATGGCTTTGAGAAGACAGGCAAACCTTGGGGCTCTTCCGACATAGATTTGAGTGCGGACGCTTTCGATCCATTGGGAGGCGATAATTTTGTAGTAGAGAGATTTTCCGAGGCATCTTTGCCAGGGGCAACGCCTGAATCTTTGAGGGAGAGCGCGCGACGGCCCGCCTCAGGGGCAGGCACAACGGAAGCTTGTTTAGGTTCATCGACAAACGGCTTAAACTGGACACAGTGCGAAAAAGTGTCGTATGGAAAGTGCATATATGCATGAGTAAGGCCGGGGTAGATCAACTAGATATGCAAGAAAGCTTACCTTGAGTGAAGGAGGAGGATTCTCCTTGCGTGGTACGTTTTCATCAACAAAAGGTTTGAAAGCTATCGCAAACAACCGTCAAAACCTCCTCCAGAGCCATCTATTATAAAGACTTGCCTGGACCTGGAAGTTTTGCATTTTCTCTCTTCGGTGAAGTGCAAGAGGCTTCTGGCTTGGACTCGGGGACAGCCCTACGTCCACCCATGGGCTCGATTTTCCGCACAGGGGCATGCTTACTACCTGGCATGGTACGTTTGACTGTTTTGTCTGGAGAGTTATACATGCCAAAAACGTCTGCCAAGGCTTCCTTCGTGTTAATCGTGACGGTCGGTTCATTAACGACATTGGCACCCTTTCGCTTGCCTCCCGCAGTAGTAGCGCCCATATTCTGTGTGCTTTTTGAGCCATCGTCATTGAAGTTCACCTTCACAGCACCAGACGAAGAATTACGGAGCTCTGAAGCAGGTGGGGGACCCCATTTTTTGCCCAGAAGCCCCATCGATTTGGCACGCACTTCCTGCGCAGAATACTCGAAACCAGAGGGTGTGAACAATAGCGAGAGATTGAAACGAAGCTTCTCCGGCCGTCTCCCCGGCGCCGGAGGAGCAAGCATGGGTGCATAGCGACTGTGAGCAGGGTTAGGGTCATTTGTAGAGCTCGAGGGAACAGCAGATGATGATTTAGAAGTCGAGGGTGCTGAATCGTGATTCTTGAATGGATTCCGCCGGAGAGCATCTACTTCAGGGTTTCCGCTAGACCGAAAAGGAGTGGACTGGTGTTTGGGGGCAGGACGGGACTGGAAGTCCCGGTATCTTTTCTTGAGTCGTTCGATGGGACGCGCGCTGCGAGCTATGCCAGTACGAAATACTTTGTCGGCGTCCGTACGCCTGAGTCGGACAGTTAGTTATTCCATGACGACCGACCAAGCTTCGCTGCGCACCGTCCCTCCTTTTCAAGTGCCAGAGCGTATTCCTCCCACAAGAGCCCATAGACACACCCGATCTCCTTCTTCACTAGGTGCGCGTACACGAGGGCGGGTTTCTCCACCATTTTCGCATAGGAGCACCAAAACTTCAGATATCTCAGATCACCGCTATACCGTGCGTCGTCCTTGAACTTCCTAGTAGCCTCATCAAGTAGCTGAATGAGTCCTGAGCCATGATCGCTCTCGGGGAAGGTGCGTGATGTCCATTTGATGAAATCGTCATACGCCGCGAGGGGGTCTTCATCTTCTTCAAGGGCCTCTGTGATGTTCGCACGGTATTCGGCGCGTTCCTGTTCAAGTCGAGAGGTACGCATGGTGGGCATCGGATGTTCTTTGTCACTGTCAGTCGTGCACAGGGAGGCGTTTCTGTCCAAGTTGGTCCTTCTTTACAACCAACGCGACGCGTTCGGTCACGTGCAGGAACTGTCTTTCGCCCAAACACCAAGTACGGTTCTCTAATCTACTCATCCACGATATCAATTATGGGTCAACTTTACAACAATCTCCGAGACTCGGCCGTCGGTACCAGACAAGAGGTACAAGGGTCACCTTACTCAACAGCAGAAATAACCCGTGCTTTCGCAATGTTACGAAAAACATTTGAACTGCAAAAACCAGGATTGACTACGCAGGCAATGACTTGTATGGTTTCAGGAAGACGCGAACGAAGCGAGCTCCCGAATAAACATGGCCCCTAGTGCTGAGAAGCTCCGACGGTCAGCCTTTCCTCGCAAATCAAGTGTAACACCCACGTTTTGAAACTTTATAACGAATGGCAGCATTACTACTCTTGGTGATAGTTCGACAGGCATAGGAGAAGAGTTACGGACCTGTGGCCAAAATGGTTAATGGTTCCGAGGATACTGTTTCGTGAGTCTTTCAACTTGGAAACAAAATAATGCCCCAAACTCGACACTAGAACCAAACACGATGGCGAATCTGGAGAGGAAGACTCTATCAAGTATGGCAAGAACAAGATGATCAGTAACGCATAGGAAAGATAATTCACTTGCAGCCTGATGTGATGAAACCCGAAGGTGTTTTGAACGGGGAAGACGAAAGATTGTAAATACGTTACTTCCCAACCGTCTTGTGTCTGAGTGTAGTCGCCAGGAAAGAGTCTGGCGTTCGTGAAGAGTGCATTCAATTCCCCATTTCCGAATCCGCATGCGAACTTGTCAACAAAGTACAATATACCTACTCCCACAGTAGGACAGGCAAAAAATTTATGTCCTATAATATAACATTCAACTCAGCATCAAGGTCTAGCACACGAGCCAAATTTGAGAGCATACTAGGTGAACGGATCCCCATGGGCCAAGGAGAGAAATCCATGCACGTCGAGTTCTGTTTGCTGAGTCCAAACGCAATGTCAAATGACACTCGATAGAGAGACAGCAAAGAGAAGACAAAGTAAGGGAAAACCCCCGACGACACAAGCCGGTAGTGCAGTGGCAGGGTCATCACACCCTCGGAGTTGCAAGCAGAGCTCACGAGGAAACAAGGGCGGCAAAAATTTGATAACCAAAGAATGAGGGCGGTGCCCTCATAATAGTGGTTAAACTATTAAGAACAGATACTACACTTGATCTAAGCCAAAAGGCCAGAGTGGTAAAGATCCAACATGTCCGACATGGGTATATATACGTTTCATGACCCGCGCACAGACCACGTCAGTATACTTAGTGGCACAACGGTTATCTTCATCGACCGATTGGTCGAATGTAGAACTGCCCTATCAGGATGATCAGATCCGTACGTGAGGCGTGTGTTGCGAGGCTACGATCCTGTATCCAAAGCAATTTATGCCAGTACAGTATTGTGGCTACAGTACTAAGAGACCCTAGATGTGCCTAGGGTAGGTCACATACAACAAAGACTGGCACGATCGCTTTCGAGCTCACAACAACAATAACATGATGAGATGGGGAAAAAAAGCGAAAGAATGATGCAGCATGGTCATGCTTATGCGTGGCCAACACCGCCCATCGGTGGTGGGGCTGGACCTGCCTCATACGCGTGGGGAGGCCCGTTGGGGCCTCCCGGTGGCATCATCATTTGGTACGGAACGGCATGTTGTACTACAAATTGGCTTCAGTCACCAGACCAATCAAGTTGAAACTATGACGAACGTTGTGGGCTCTGGTGGTAGTATGGGTGTGCGTGCATCGGGGTTGGGGTTGGTGGCATGGAAGGACGGGGACCTGCGCCATTTGGCGGAGGAGGGTAAGTGCCAGGAGGTGGTGGCATGTATTGTGGCGCTAGAGTACGGAAACAGTCAACGATAGGCTCATAATATATAACACAACGAACCACGCACGTGGCATTTGTGGCATTGGCGACGCAGCATACATAGCTGGTAGATGGGTTGGTTAACGCTCAGCGATAGATTGGCAACTACTCACGCTGTGCGTTTGGTGGTATGGCAGGAGGGTAAGGCATTGGCTGCATGAAAGGTGCCGATACGAAAGTACCAGGTGGTGGGGGAGCCATGCCAGGCATCATAGGCTGGGACCAGAGGTCGGTTCCCATAATGGGGTTGGAGATGATAACTTCTCACCTGTCCGTGGTAATAAGGAACGTAAAAAACACGTTGTTCGCCCTCTTCATACGGGTGATGGGTGACAGGTGGTGGACCGGGTGGAGCCATGTGAGCCGGTGGCTGAGGTGGCTGGTGAGGCAGGGGAGGGAACATGTTTGCGTATCGTTTGCCACTATATGGCCACATCGCGGCTAAAATAAAGTAAGAGTAATGTACCGCACACGAAATGTGTCATACTGATATTGCTAGCTTCAGCAACCTTGTTGTGTTTGAAAGGATTGAAGTCATCCTTGACGTGGACAGTAGCTTTTTTAACGACTTTCGCGCCAAAAAAGGGATTGGGAACAGGAGTCTACAACTGCATTGAGCAACGCACGGTCATCGAGTTGATGAACTCACCGATTCAGCCGGCTTGACATGTGGTGATGCCGAGGCAGAAGCAGAGGTAGTGCTGGGAATAGGTGAAGTAGGACCCTATATAGAGCAAACAAGACACATCGTCAGTTATACCGGATGGGGGATAAACAGTACATTCGCTATTACAGGGGTGAAAGCACTTGCTTTTGGATTCGGCCGGAAGGATGACGCATTTGCATTTAGCCGGTTTGTTGAAGTGGGCGAGGTCGGCACAGTAGTAGTTGACGAGCTTCCGTTGGTTTGTGGGCTGGGTGACTTCGTCTTATTCCCTTTGAAAGGGGGTATGGGTTGAATGAACATGTTGATCGTTGGTTTTCCGTTTGTCTTGCCAGGCTCCGATGGTTTGGGAGCTACTTTGGAAGTGGACGCTGATGGTGTCGGAGCGAGCGGCTTTGTCGAGGCAGTAGTAATCGAGACAGGTTTCCGCGCCCCATCAGGTGCAACCTTGGAAGAAACGGGCATTTGCGGTACACGCGAAGCACTCGGAGACGGGTTGAGTGCTCCCACAGCACCAATAGTTCGAGCCGTCGCTGAGGTTGCGTCCTGAGTAGCCCTTTCGCGAATTTGCCGCTGCTTTTCTTCGTCCTTGGCCAGAATAGGTACCAGATCGTCAGGGATGGGTTTGTTCAGCTGAGAGATGTCGCGTAAATTAAGGGCAATGATAGAAGCAGGGATGCGCGTGAATCACCAACCTTGAATGTCTGGGAGAACTTGAGTAGCTCAGCTTTGCGCTTGTCCATCTCACTTTTGACTAGCGCCTGCTTCTTTTGGGTCAAGCGCTGCCTCTCATTGGTTACAAAGTCACGGAACGCTGGGAGAGGATCTGCCGGCGGCTATGAAGACATCAATAGAAGGCAATCAGTAAAGGGCTGATTCGATGCTCGATGCTCTAGGGGCGCATGCAGCCACATACCTTGTTCACTGACGACGTTGACGGCGCCGGAGAGGATGATTTGGTAGCCGGAGGTACTTCTTTCGGGGCCACCGCTGTTCCATCAGGACCGTTAACGGAAACCTTGGGGATATCGGGTTTCAACGGTGGACTATTGATTGCTAGCGCTCCAGCAGGACCAGGCTGTTGCTGTTGCTGCAGTTGTTGTTTGCGTGCGCCAGGGGGAATATAGGCATTTGAACCACGAACAACCGCACCATACCTAGGTTGTGCTGTAAGGACGTGCAAGTAAGATGAGAATAGAAAGGTGTACTTGTCTTCCTCGTTTACGCCGCTGTCATCGAGATTCAGATTTCTCTCCTCGGCTATATGTAGATTGTTGGCGGTAGTCTGCTAAGTTGTGAGTATGCCAGTTAATATACGGGTAGAGTAGCCTCGTGTCAGAGGACATACCCCCATAATTTCACTAGCAATGCGCTGTGCCTTTCGCTCCTTCTCTTTGAAGTCTGCCGCGGACCTATCAAGTTTGGTCGTGTAAACCTCTTCATCGAACGACGTCGTGACACCAAACATCTGTTCATTGACGGCGAATTGATCCCACGAGTTATTGGCTGCCCCAGGTCCGAATGTGATTTCATCTCCGACCCCGTCGTGATGAGCTGTAGGTGCACCAGGTGACGCCAGTAAGTCTGCGGGTTGCCACGCCTGCAACTCGCGCTCTCGAGAAGCCTTTCCCTTGCTGATATCAGTATCCGTCCGAAACACTATTACGGAAAATGGTGACATCAGTACCAATATCAAGAAAAGAACAAGGAGTAGAAGGAAGACGCAAGGGGAACCAATCTCGGGGCAATTGTGTTGGGCGAATGTGTGTCTGAGGACTCACTATCACCGTTGGGTAGTTTAACATCGGCTGGCCCGGACTGCCAATTCTCGATGTTGGCAGAAGCGATGAAAAGAGAGTCTTTAAGAGGAGTGCCCGGTTTCGAGATTTCCTTGACGTCTTTCAGAGTCACGCCAGCCGTGTCGCCCTCAGGGCTAGTGGATGAAATGACACCCTCGTAACGCTGGCCAGTTTTCGTCAACAAGGTGACGGTTGTGCCCTAGTTTGGAACGGAAGATGTAGGCTCGTGACATGGGACACAACCGGATATGTAAGACGCACAGTCAAGCCAGCTAGAGTCTGGAGGACCCGATCTTGGGGCGCATCTGGAGAACGAGTGCCGTTGGTGTGAGCAGGTAATGGAGGAAAACCCCCCTGAGGAGCGGGAGGGCCATTGGGAAGGCGGGAAGTGGTGTTCGCTGGAGAGAACGTGGGGGAAGCCCTTGCACCTGACCATGCTGGGCGACTACATCGGGGGAAAAGGAGGGAGCAAAGAGGATGAGAGAGGGCATATGTGGCGACGATGTGGGTGTCGACATACCGGGTAGTGGGGTCTGCCATACCCTTCCTGGGCGGCTTTGAACGGGAGGAGGTTGCCATTGAGAAGAGATAGAAAGTGGGGAAAAATCAAGGAGAGAAGATATGGGGGGAAGAGCAAAGGACAGCAGAAATGACGAGAGATAGCAAGCACGACGCGACCAAGACCGCTTGGAGAGGAATCAAGGCGTGTGAGAGGTGACTCGCGGTTTTGGCCTGAAGGGGCGAAAAGAAATAAACCCTTGCAAGCTGGAGACGAAGGGAAACAATTTTATGGCTCGTGCGGGCGGTTGGCTGGCAAAAAGTCGCTCACTAACGAAGGCCTCGAAGCCCGACACAACTCCAAGCCACCCGCGGGAACGACACAGCTCCCATTCAAGGACCCCACAGACCACTGTTCTACACTAACTGTGCCCCCAACGAGCCTGACGACGGCGAGCACCCTCCACACCACCACCACCACCTCGCAAAGTCGAGCGCATCAACCCCGAGCGCTCCTTCTCACCGTCGTCCGGGGCGACACCGCGCCACCACGGAGTTTGAATGCGGTCACAGGGGTCCTGGCGCATGTGCTCTCGACGTTGCACTCCCCAGCCTGACGACAATAGCATCGCAGATTCTTCGGGAACGCCATGGAACATTGACTCGAATTCTAGGCATCGTTGTCTAGCCCATGCATCCTTGTTGAGTCTAGGCATGATGAGGGCGGACTGCTTCAACAAAGTAATTAACCAAGGCACGGCTGACACGCTGTCTTCGGTGGGTTCTCGCGGGCGGCGTCCCAGCTCTACCCTGGATAACCATCTGAGACCGGTACCAGTAGTCGGTTGCAAGGATTTGGGTGGCATTTAATTGAGGCGGTCATCGGTCAGCTTGCAAACGGGTTCATGGCCCAGTCACTGGCAGATTTCAGTTGGGACATCTAAATCCCCTCAACAAGCGCCAAGGTTACTCACCAGTATTCCGGAATTGAAAATGTTCTGAGAGCCCATCAGACCGCACCGGTGTGTGGCCTATCCCTATCCAAGGAAGACTTGGAAGCTTCAAGTTCCTCGCAGGCGTTGGTCCCGGCCGGGACCGGTGTCGAGCTCCAGGCCTTTGTGCGTAGGGGATCGGCCAATATCGTACCGCCTGTCACTCACACGCATACTGCATGCCAGATCCGGGACTGTCGCTCACCACACTGGGCAAATTCGTGCTGTGACAGGCGTGCCCAGAGCAGCCGAAGTTGAGCCTGAATTCGCTCAGAAGTTGGGTTGGTGCCGCTCGGAGAGCCTATCTCGAGCGCATTACTAGTCCAGGTGGCTCCCCGGATGGGGGGGGGGGGGGACCGACCCAAATTTACACTCAAGTTAGCTCGGCCAAACGCTCTTGAATTGTGCATCTGGATCTCGCAAGACGGTGAAGCAGCGCCACGCAAAAACACTTGTTCCGCACTGTTCATCCACATATCCGTACATCTTGCGCTACATAACACATTTCATTTGGTGTTGGAATTCGGCAACTCATGACCCATCTGCGGCCTTCGTGACTTGCCAACCTCGTGGCAAGGTACTTAGTAAGTACCTTAAATTGTATAGTTCACCACGCTAATCTACTCCCCCATTTCTCAAAGAGGTAACATCAGACCATGCATTCTCCCTCGTGGCGTCCCCCGGAGTTTTCTTTGGACCGGGCAGGTGTGCATCCTGTTCCCCTGTCCACAGCCATCCTTCCGGGGTAGAGAGAACAAGGAACAGGAACGGGTTTTTGATCTGCCGCATTATTAACACAAGCACTGCGATCCGCATCACATGGGTTTCAGTATATGCCAGATACGATGGCGTGTTCTCAGGCTGCTGAGTCGATGGCTTAAAAGGTTTGGTAGAGCACCGACATCCTTCCCTCATGATCTCCCCTGTCATGTCCTATCCAATAGTTCACCTACGCGATGTTTCCCCCCAACCACGATACATGACTCATTGGGAGAGCATCAAGCACACCAAGATCCATTTGTTTACTGAGATGGTCGCTGAAATGGTACCGCACTCCTACGATATCTTCTCTCAGATGCAACTAAAGACTTGGCTGTACACAGATTGGCGTATTTTTATACGTTTACGCGGGTTGGCCGAGTTCCTTGGTTCCGAGGAGCGTATCCTCCCTAACAATTGGTTAACAGGTGTTGGAGCCACAGCTGCTTTCGTTGTTGGCGCTCTTACATCTCAACCCATCGGCTGTCAGTCCGCGTCTCGATAGTGTTGATATCGGTCCTGACCTTGACGTCTAGCCTTATTCACCGTGGGCGTTGCCTATGCAATCGGAATCGTGCTTGCAGTCACGATCTGTGGGGCAGCCTCCGCTTGTCACTTCAGTCCTAGTGTCACCATTTCATTCGTTCTATTCAGAGGTTTTCCTATGCGAAAGGCTGCTGCGTACGTTTTTCTCTTCTGCGTTTAACGCGGAGCATCAGGTAATAATAACATCGGACCCAGGTACATATTTGCACAGATATTCGGCGCTTATTTGGCGTGCCTTGTCGTATACGTGCAATGGAAAGACCTGATCGTGGTATGTCCTTTCCCCATCGGCTCCAGAAAAGAAGACCCAGCTTTCCTAAGGTCGCAGAAAGTGTTCTCGTCGAGAAAGGCCTCTATAACACAACGATGTTCACTCCCGGCGGTCCAGGAGGTATATTTGCGCTTTATGTATCGCCTGGGACAAACTTGCAACGAGTTCTCCTCAACGAGTTTATGACTGTGAGCGCTTGAGCATTTCATGCTCTTTCCCGAATAGTCAGTTTGACTGTATTTTGTAAAGGACCTCGTGATTGGCCTTGCCATAAGCGCATGCCTTGATCCAACCAACCACATGGTACCACCAGCAGCGGCCCCCTGGGTCATTGGATTTGCATAGTACGAACCCTTCGCGAGCTGCTTATCGGCTTATCGTCTGACCTACCCCACAAGTGGCACTGCCATATGGGGATATTCGCCAACTGCAAGTACGTGCATTCTCCGCCATCGACAGAAATTCCGTTTATTGATCATCACATCCATCGCCTCCAGTCGCCGCAAACACAGCGCGTGACGTCGGCGGACGTATGATGGCAATGACAATCTGGGGTCGCCAGGCTGCAGGTGGTCCATATGCTGCGATCGCCGCGCTCACGAACATCCCAGCCACGATCCTCTCGTTCTTCCTTTATGATACCTTCCTCTGCTCTTCCTCGCGAAGTACGTACTTCCAGTTCTCATCTAGAGGTGCAAGCAAGAAGCTGATGTGAATTTGTGTCGGTTCGGTAGCCTTGACCCCACAGCACATTGCGTTCCTCAGGACACACAAGCTGTACCACGAAGATAATGGTCTTGTCCCGCCAGGCTATCTCTCAGCGCTTGGAACGAACAAGGATACGACCCTTTCGAGATCATTTGACGAGATGCATGCGGGAAATAAGGTGGTGGAACTCGCTAGAAACGTCTAGTCGTCGGCTTCAAAGATGGTAAGGGATGGAAATCTAACGACTGTCGTAGAGAAATTTTGCTTCTCATTGGGAAGAGAAACTGGTATGACACGCGAACAACTTTGGCGCGGCCTACACAAATTTCGTGATCTGCTATGTAGAGTAATTTTTTTGCTCTAGGCATGTAACGGGCGCGGGTCGCCGGAACTCCGTTGTGTTATTAGAAGTGCACTGGACAGGAAAGTTCAACGACCGAGCAAACCTTAAAATTTTGGCTGTTCCGAGGGCTGTTCGTCGAAGACTTGAACAACTCTGTTCGATCTGCATCTAGACTCCAAGTGCTCGAGAATAGAAGTAGACTTATAGTTACCCACTGCTATCTCCAGAAAACAGCATTGGCAGTGCCCTTGATGCGTTCTCTATTGTTCCGTCTGCAAGGCAGGCTGGTAGATCAGCGATGGCTCTGGGAAACTGCCAAGCGGAGTCAAGACTACTAGTATGCAAAGTGAGTCGCACAAATTGCGGAGCGGGCAACGAAAAAACGTTCAAAATAAAACCTTGAACTTGGCTCGCTGAGCGATGACATTCAAATAGTTTTGGAGGCCACGAGGCGTTGGTGAATCTGGACGACGAATTCTAGGTTCACCCTCCAAGAAAAGGCGACACGGTCAACCCACTATGGGCTAAGATGGCTCCTGGAATGACAAAGTCAGTAAAAACCCATGTTGTACACACGGAAAATCTGCGCGAACCGCACACCACTATTCTCGCGTCCTTGTTCACGCTAGATCCAAAATTTCTCTCCGCGGACATGGACGTCCGGGCACCCGGCGACGTTCTTGAAGTCCCCCTTGAATGTGCTACGCTTATAGTTCAAGGCGGCGTCAACGCCTAGCCTGCTCTCAAGCCAAGCGCGTTTGTCGTCACTCTCTTCCGAGGTGACAGACGAGGGAACGGAGTGCGCCTGCAGTACCAGACGCCAAGAGTCTCGCCAGCCTTGAGCTGCGACGTTATGGAGACCCTGGTACATTCATTGCGGATCACGCACCCGGATCATCAAAGATTCTCGCCGCACCACTTACGGAGTAGGCAGCCATGCCTGACGTTTTTTGATAAACCAAGTCAAATAGAACACGAGGTCTTACCATGTATGCCGAGGGTGTTTAAAAGGCCCATTGGGGTGGTGCCTGGAAGGAGACTTGAATATGTCAGTCACAAGGTTTGAAGGGAAGTCCTCGGGATTCGCGTTATCATCTTTTGCAGCCAGCCTAAATGATGGATGCAAATCAGGAGTCGAGAATAGAACACCCATATATACCGGGCGCGCCGGATACCAAATCTAAAACACTTCCCTCCCCGGCCTCCGTGACTACAATGCCCAAGCCGATGGCAATTACCTCGCCAATCTGAACAGGAGGAATATAGCTACGCGCGTCCCTCAGCCACGCTAGAATAGCGGGGTCGACGGAGAGACATGTCACTTGAATGATAGGACATCCTTGGACACAGTCCGCGACTCAAAGTTGTCGGAAACCCGGAGGATGGATTTTTGCTTCAGGGCGTTCTCGGAGAACGAAACAAGTAATGGGGTGGATGACATGCCGTCACGGAGGTCCTCGGCGTCACTTTTTTCGGGGACTTATCGAATGAGCTTGTGCGAGTGCCACATCAAGGGTCTTCGTAGATGGTCCTTACATATGTTTTGCCCACCCACCAGAGTTACTGCACCTGCCGCAGTGGATAGTGGTCCAACTGGCCTCTGTCATCCTGCTAGTACTCGGAGAGGAGCTTGATCGGATCTAAACTGCTACGACGTGTCGGTGTGCAAAGCGGCAGTGCTAGTCAACGTTTCAACTTACGAACCAAAAACAGTGGATAACAACTGACAAACCAACAAACAAGTAACTTATGAATGGTGTGTGCAATCTCAAGGGATACGCGTGATATGAAACACGGACCACAGGCCCCAAGGAAAGAGTGCCAGCAGGTCAATTAGATAGTAGTACTGACTCAGGTTTAGGCTAGACATCATAACACGCTGCGGAGCAACACCTAGAAAACAGTCATACAGATGCAACAGATACAGACAAAACATGAATAATCCAGTGTTCGTGATCCAAGTTGACGTTCGAGAAGGGCAAGTGAGTATGTTAGATTGGTCCGAGAAAGTTGCGATCACGACCGACGGATCGGGGCGGGTAGCAGGCCCATCAAGCCAAAGACAAGGGCATATAATCCAGAGGCTACGTTCAGAATCGGTGGATGTCTAAAAGTAGAGCACAGTAGAAATCACCTCCGATGGTGCCCTTCAAGTATCCTAGACTTGACCATTTGCCGAGTGTGATGGAAAGTAATGACCAACCAGCGACGATGGCGGCAGTAAGTGCGGGGATTGCGCGTGAAAGGACGCCAGACTGCCTCCACGAACGATACTTTGAAAGAGTCTGAAAAGACAACAGGAAGGATGGCTGTGAGGACTTACGTCGGCCCCAACCCCTCGGAACCAGTGTACGAGCAAGACGTAGAAGAACAGGAGGACTACAAGCCCGCCAAGACATGATGCTAGTAGTGCGACGGTTCTATTTCCGGTCAATCAGGGCAGATAGTATGGGCAGGTGGCCTACCTTGACCAGTCACCTGGGCTGGCATTGGGTGTGGAGAGTAAACCGAAGAGGATGTGATGAGTGTTAAGGAGGAAGGTAACGGTAGCGCCAGGGATGATAAACTTGAGCTGCCGGAGTGTGTGTCTGGAGAGTGCGCGCAGACGTGGGCTGGTCATGATTGTGGGTGCTAATATGACTACTACTTGGCTTGGTGACCGCGTTCTCAATCAGCTGAGACCGTAACTACACGTCACCGGTATTCGCTTCCGAATTGACCGAAGCCTTATTCTCGATGTGGCCAGGTGACTCACGGATTGACAGCCCGTTTGTTCTCTGTCCAATACCAGTTTCAAGGATATCTGCAGTGAGGGTGGACTCGGGAATGAGTTGAGAAGGCGATGACTCGATGCCTGCCATATCGAGGCGAGCTGGTCGAAAAAGTTCACAAGTATCCTCCATCCTTGCCATCGGGGCGACAAGACACCCAATTAGTCGATGGCCAGGGGAAAACCAGCTAAAACCCTCGTGATCAAGGTTCCACGACATGGAGCCCAGCGCATAGGTCTCAAATTCAGCCTGTCGGTCGAAAATCTCGTCCGGAAAGAATACCCGGCGAGGTCTGCGAAGCAACGACCCCGCGTACGCTACCAGCACAACATTGATCCACCAACAGGTGCTCTGGCACAATCAATCGTCGGTTCATCCCCAAAACATGCAACGCATGGCACTAATCGGTGTGAATTGTGACCGTAGGAAGCTGCTTCAGAATGGAATTCACTGTTGACGAGTGCTCGCGCACAACGGGGACCACAATGGGACGTGGGGACACAGCAGTCAGTAGAACCACTACTTCTGCCATATAAAAGTGTCTAATGTTGGATAGATTCCAAGTTGACTTTGGGTCAGCTCTCTACTACGACCCTACTTCGCTCCTCGAAGTGTTGAAACAGCAACGTCCCCAAGAAGAAGACCACATCCAAACTCCTGCACGCCCGGGTTCAATGCAGCCTCCAGACTTCCGCCACGAGTCCCCTCGCATCACCCGAAACCCCTCTGCTTCTGCAATTCAACCCAATTACGCCTACGGGTCTTCCCGTCACCCACAACATCAACCACCAACATTCAATGCAATTCCTCCGGGCCATTTCTATGCTGACCCCCGCACAGCTGGTGGAATAGGTAACATGTCTCCAGACATTCGGAGACGCGCTGGGAGACCAGACGAGGGGTTCATTACACTTCATGGCCCTTAAAAGAGATACCGTGTATTTTTGCAGTCTTCCATATATGCAGTGGCTACAAAGTCGGTCTGCTCTCGACAATTAAATCATCTGTAACTCCGTGGCCTTCGTTTCTTAGCGCGCGGGGACACCTCGCCATCTGTTGTACGTGCCCGCAGGCGCTTCCCCAGAGTCGTCGAAAGAACGCCCATTCGGAGTGGCCGTTCCTCTTCCTCTCCCTGGGCCACTTCCCGCGTTGACTCCCCTTCAGGTTCCTCGGGCTCTTCTGAACCCTCGCTCCTGACCACCGCTTCAACCCCAACCCCTTTCTCGCTTGTTCGCTCACTAGGAGCCCTACTCCTGGCCTCTTCTGCCGCTAAAGCGAGCTCCGCCTCTGTTGGTAGGCGACACTTGGCTCTGCGGGGTTCCTTCATGGCGTCTGCCAGCGGCATATTTAAAAGCCGATGACCTGGACAATCAGGCGTGCAAAGATGGTGCTTCTTCGTCGAAAGAACATGGCGCGGTAAAGAAGGCTTCTTGCGTGGCCACAGAAAGGATCGAGAATCATTTCGACACGGAAGCGTGTTACAAGTATGAATGCAGATTTCGAAGTCACTAAGATTGAAATCTAGAGGGTCGTTGTTTTTCTGTGGCACCGCGCTCACAGGGATGGATGAGCTAGCGGGAGCTTGCTGTGAAGAAAATACCTAGCTCCCCGGGTGAGCAACCGACAAAAGTTTGTGGGGAGATGGTGTCCACTTACGCTTTGCTGTTCGTCCTGGGGTCCATTATTTTCCGCCGATGGTTTCCTGATAGACTTGTTCGCCTCTATGAGATCACATATCGAATAATCGGACGGTCAAGTGATACTTACACGATATGGGATTTTCAGTACGATCGGATCGCTGCGCTTGTTGGTATTCGTATCTGCGTGCGGCTGCAGGAGTGTGAGACATGATCCTTCCATCCATGGGTGGATAACTAATACCGTTGGAGACTGGGTCGAGCCTGGCGGGGGCGGTCCTGGTGTAACTTGGTTTTGCCCAGAGTCAAAGGAGGCAAGCTGCTCGGGTGATAATTGAGCACGGAGGAGTGCGACCATGGCCTCGAAATCGTGAACTCGGTTTACAGACTCTTGACAAGCAGTACGTTGTTGCTCCACTACTGCCTAGGAGACAGGATATAGGTATCGCAGCAGGTCCCAGAAAATATGGAGAACAAACTGTCTGGTCTGCTAGGGCGCTGGTCAACCTCCGGATCTCCGTTTCCAGAAGAGTTTTGCTCCCTTCTGCTCCCTTAACCTGTGCGCTGAGTTCATCTTCCCGTAGTCGTTGTTCAGACTGCCGGGCTTTCGCTCTTTGAGCATTCCGTTTCCAGTCGGAGCCGTATTTCTTCCAACCCGTAAGCAACTCCCTAAGTCGACTTATCTCCTGGTTCGCAAAGTCGAGTTTTTCGGGCGTGTTCTCAAGCCCAGCCTTGGAAGGACTAGCTTGTGCCGATGTATCGTCGAGTGTAGGCTCTGGAGAAAGTCTACTGTCTGTATCTGCCTTGGTAGAGGCAATAGCTGATCGAAGTTGTTCGCTCTGGGCGCCCAACGACCGCTGAGCACGTTGTAGTTCCTCCTGAAAAATTCGTTCAGTGTGAGGCGCACCAGACGGTCGATACGAAAGTCCCAAACTGCACCTCAGCTGCTGCTTGTTTCCTCTGGGACTCTTCCAACTCTCTTTCCCTTACCCGAAGTTCAGCAGCAAGAACACGGCACCTCTCGTGAAGATCCTCTGCCACTGGCGATCCCTGATCTCCATCCGTTTCAAGCACTCCATTATCAACCTCGCCTCTTTCCTCGCTTTGCCTTCCTGCATCAAGGTTCTGTTCGACCTCTCCCTCCCAGTCACCCCAATCCGAAGGGTGAACGTCTAAGCGTGCACGAAATTTCGCAAAGGATGCCATGAGGGTGTCGCATCCCACAGCTAACGTCTTTCGTTCATCGGCCCATTTCGCGGAGGACTGTGTAAGCTGGTGCCGCAGGTCAGCAACGACGTGCTCGAGTTCGTGGTTCTTCTGCAAGAGATCGTTGAGATGGGGTCTCAGCCTAGTTGGTGGTGCCATGGTCTGCGGTTGAGAGCTGGGTAAAATGGCAGGTGCTAAAATGGTTACAATATTTCGCCTTCGGGTTGCGTTCGAGTCCGACACTCTCTTCCTCTGCACGGCGATATAATGTCAGGTCGTTGACAACTCTCCACGTCGTGGCCTCTTGGCAAGACCTCTCACACAGGATCACGTCTCCAGCATATAGGAATCTCCCCATATCATCTCTGAGCCTTGCGACACCGAGTTTCGTGCAAAGCTGCCACTGTAGAAGACTACGCAGCCGCAGTAAACCCTGGACTGGACCACATCCGATCTGGTTCTATATAAGATAGCACCACATGGTGCAGCACGAATTGTTTAGCTCTTGGCTACAAGGCTTCGGTACTGCGGTAGCTTCAGTGCTTAGTGCCAGGTGATTAATTTGATGATCTTGAAACACAGTGATTAGAGATGCTCATAGTAATGCTTAGAAAAAATCTCATAATGCATATTAGCATGCAGCACACACTCTGGGCTGAAATTACTGCATTTTGGTAATACACATTATGAGATTTTTCTGTGCTTTATGAGCAAGCTGTTGCTTCGACTTCGGATCGCTCAGCACCTCAGTGAGCCAGGTGCTTGGTCAGAAAAGTCGCTATCAATAGGATAGTGACTGGACTTGAAACACCTTGGACACATAAAGCCCCGGAGTGAATGATATGCCTTGGTCCACGGCCTCAACTGCATTGCTCACTATCATCAGCACGACCGGCAATGTCATCCACTAGGAAAATCCCGTATGGTGAGTTGGCTGAATCCGTAGCCCGGGGTACATTAACACCCGTTGAATATAGTGAGGCTTGGAAATTCAGGCTTGAAGGTCTCAAAGATCATCCTCGGGACCATGCAGTACGGCGATAAGGGATGGCAGGAGTGGGTCTTGGGTGAGGAAGAAGCCGTTGAACATATAAAAGCCGCGTGAGTACCGCAATCGATGTCCCTAGTCGATTTCGAGCTTGGGGCTGCACAGATATGAAGCCGGAATTCAGACGTTTGATGCTGCTGATGTGAGTTTATCTGTCATGTCCCGCGCCATTTATCTGAACCCCTTTAGACTTACTCGAGCGGCTACTCGGAAGTCATTCTCGGAAGGGCGATCAAAAGACTCAACCTCCCTCGTGATGAGATTGTTGTGATGTCAAAGGTGGGTTGCGTCTGATGACCAAGTAGGACAGTAAATCGAGTTTCTGCAGGTCTCCCTTGTCGTTGGTCGCGAGTACAGCTCCAATGTAGTCGCTGGCACCAATCAGGAGAATCCTGATCAGAACGGTTACGTGAACCAACGTGGACTGAGTCGCAAACACATACTCGTGGGTGTGAAAAAGAGTCTGGAACGACTTCAGCTTGATTACGTCGACCTCCTTCAGTGTGAGTGTATAGTAGGTGTGGACATTGGTACTCATTAGCGACCCTCTAGGCCATAGATTTGACGAGGAAACGCCAATTGAAGAGACTGTACGTACACCGCACGAGTTTGCCAGCCTCCGTTAATTCTGATTGAAATGGATCCAGATGCAAGCTCTTCATGATGTTGTCAAGGCGGGCTATGCCCGCTACATCGGAATGAGTTCTTGCTGGGCGTACCAGTGTAAGCATTCCACCACGCAATGTGTATGCGCATTCACACTGGATTCATAGTTCAGGCCATGCAAAGTGAGGACTAAGAGACGTATGTGGATTCAAAACGGTCGCTCATGAGCTTTAAACAGACTATGCAATCACGAACAAGCTTACGCCTTTCATCTCGATGCAGAACCACTACAGTCTTCTGTACCGTGAAGAAGAACGGGAAATGTTCCCCACACTCAAGATGTTTGGCGTTGGTTCGATCCCTTGGTCTCCGCTCGCTCGCGGTGCACTTACTAGACCACTGGGGGAACAAAGCAACCGAGGTCAGAATGACTGGTAATGCCATTGCCTTCAAGTTGAGAGGTCTTGCTTCTGATCCATGCCAGGTTCATTGGAAATTATGCAACTGCTTCGTCGTACGAAAAGATTATCAATCGGTGTGTTCCTTGACAGCTTCCATAAATTGCTGTGTATTCACTCGGATAATCCAGAGTGGAAGAAGTAGCAGCGAAGAAGGGCGTGAGCATGGCGCAAGTTGCGATTGCATGGATCCTCACCAAAGACGGTTAGTCCCAGGTTTTGTGTGTCTCGTTTAACCTCTAGCTGTGCGTTGCAGGTGTCAGCGCTCCCGTTGTTGGTACCACTAGTCTGGCTAACCTTCATGACATCATTGGTACGTTTTCCACTGACCAGAACCGCAAGTTTTACGATCTGATGATTGACTGAAGCGAGCATTGATGTGAAATTGTCGGCAGAAGAGATCCGATATCTGGAGGAGGAATATAAACCAACGTCCGTGCTGGGGCATACGTAGGCAACTGAAGTGCGCACGTAATTACATTTCCACACACACGCCCACGAATGTAACATACCATGATGATCCATTCGTCTTTGCATGGAGATCACCCGGATTCCGACTTGCAAAGATGTTCTGGTACAACCCTATTACATAATCGAGCTGCTTGTGCTACAGCGACGAGATCGACTGGTCGCTAGTTTGTTGACCGGGACCCATTAAAGGCGCGTTTATCTTGCAGACGAGATACTGACACTCCAGGTGGTGTGGTGCACCTTTATTCTTTCTCGTCTGACGTGATCCTTTGTCTTTTCGCAAGATGATCACGCGTTCACCAGTCAAACCAACCAGGCCTCTCTCGGGAGTTCCTCAGGCAAGACGCGCCCCGACGCCGCTGCGTTCTACTGCCGTTGCAACGGCAACGACGTCGATACTTACCTCCTCTACCGCCACCGGGTCAACTGCCACTCCCCATGAAGCCATGGTCGCGTCGCAGCTTGCGCACATCAGCGATCTCGTACAGAAGAATCGTTCCCTCGAGCAGACAGTTAAAAGCCTCGACGAGAATCTCTCCAAGTCCGCCGCTGATATCATTGCGCTCAACGCCGAACGCAAGTCCTGGGAGGGAGACCGCAAGACGTGGATGGGTGAACGTCAGAAATGGATGGATGAGAGGAAGGCTTGGGCTGAGGGATGTGACACGATGCAGGCGTGCCATCGAATACAACAGTACCGCGTCGCGTGTGCTTTGCACGACGAGCGAGTTGCCGTACTCAAAATGCAGGAGGCAGCGAGAAAGGAGCAACTCAAAAGGTTGCAAAGGGATTACAAGATCACAATGTTCCAGGCACGGGAGACTGAGCTTGAGGCACAGATCAACCACGTCGAGGAGCTCCGGGACGAAGCAGCGGGGGTGGGAGCTCGTTATGAGAAGTCCGCACAAGAGCTAAAGGGGCGGTGTGCAGCCCTCGCTAACGAGGTAAAATCAAGGACGGCAGAAATACAGGCTTCGCACAGACAACGTGAACAAGTCGAGGTACTGCCCTCATGAGAGTACCTCTCTGGATATTGTCACGAGACTCACCACACCATAGGACGATCTCCGACGCCTGCGAGAGGCTCATGCAGATGCATCAGCAACGTCCACCGCGACGTCCTCCAAGCTTACTCGTCTCACCACAGAACGAGATGCTCTGGAGGCTCAAGTTACCTCCCTCAAGCGTTCTCTCGAGCTTGCTCAGGACGAAACTACCCAACTTCGCACGCAACTCACTAACTGGCAAAACTTAAAGAAGGGAGAAGATGCTGACGCTGAGGAAGCAAGGAAGAAAAAGGTTGAACTTGAACTTGAACTCAGGGAGGCAAGGAGACGTATCAGCGAGTTTCAAATACGTGCTGGAGAGACTGAGGCGCTCGAAGCAAAGCTTCAGAAGCAGAAGGACCGAGTTGAGAAGCTCAAGCAAATTCTCGAGGAATGGAAGGTGGGATATTGTGTTTGAAGCCCACTGAGCTCGTTAGAGTAATCATCTCACAGGTGGAAGTTGAAGAGCAAACAGCGGCCCGAGAGTCGGCAGAGACCCGGTTGACCGGTGCACAGGTACAGGTCACTACCTTGGAGCAGCAGATCATCGAACTTCAAGCACAGTTATCCGCTACCTCCAAGCCCAAGGTAAGTATATGCATGTCTTCATTCTACCTCCCATTCCCCTGTTCATACGTGCCCAACAATCATTAGTCATCGAGTAAGAAAGCACCATCCCCACCTGAACTAGCACAGTCAGACAAGGAGTTGGAAGCAGCACTTTCTTCGCCTTCTACGTCCGCTCTACCAATTAAAATCAAGGACAAGTCCAGCAAACCGGCGTCTACATCCAAACCTCCTTCCAGTAGACCTGCTGACGCTCCCGTTAAACCGCGGCCAAAGCCACGCCCTGTGAAAGAGCCTACTCCCATTCCTGAGCCTCAGGATAGTGATATCGAGATTATCGACTGTCTTCCTGCTCCGTCGGCTGTTCCAGAGCGAAGCACAAAAGCGAAAGGCAAACAAAAGGCAGCACACATCGAAGGTGGCGGAAGCGATGTCGAAATGGGAGAAATTCAGAAGCACAAGAAGAAGGGGAAAACAAAGGATACAGACAAAGATGCAGAAACGAGGGAACCGACAAAGGCTAAGGCTACTAAGCCGAAGAAAATCTCTCCGAGCGACGACGCTGACGAAGCACATTCGAAGATCAAGGCAAACTCTAGAAAACGTACTGAACCAGATCCCCCTAAAAAATCCAATACCAAATCGTCGAAGGAGGACTCCGAAGACGCTGTGGCGGTGGATACGCATGAAGCACCGAAGAAGAAGAAACGGAAGATAAATTTATTTGGTGCTTCTCAACCCACCACTTTCGACTGGAATTCACTGGGACAGGTATTTGTGTTCTCGCTCACCGCGGAGCGGCTACTAACATGGGTACAATTCTAGACCGAGGAGGGGTTGGGCATACCGACACAACTTTCACCTATGAAGGAGACGGATGTTGTTCCCCGGCGATTAGGACGGGCAAGTAAAGGGTAGGTATCGGAGTATCCAGGTTGTAAATTTAGCACGATATATTACATGGTCGAAACGTTCGAGACAGTAGGACTCTCCTACTATACGCTATGCGATAATGTACCTGCGAACGTGTTGCCAAGTCATGAAACTCTTCTCAGCGTGGATATTCGTGATCGGAGCGATTATATTGGCTTTTCTTCTATAGGCCAACCTACGTGGTGTCACGGTTCCCGTGTGCTATCGATATGCGGAACGCATACCCAACAACAAAGGTGCGTGTAGGGCGGCCAGATAAACGGTTTGGAGGGGAAAAGAAAACCAGATCGAGCATCCTCAAGTACCACGCGGAGTTTGAAATGTTCTTTACCCAAGTAATACCGTAGCAATTCCGTAAGCTCGTTGTTCGCACTTTGGACACGAACGAACATGAGCACAACCATTCTATCGTGGTTTGACCGCTTCCGACTCGGCCTCGTCAGTCCTGCATTGCCTCAAATGCGACTTGGCCCAGACGAGAGCTCCCAAAACCCAGTGATGGTTAGTCTGGCGTTTAGAGGGTCATTTGATTCAGTAAATAATAGGAGACCAGATCCAGTTCTTCATATGGGATGCCCAACATCCCGACATGAGTTGGTGGAAACATTTTGAAAGCGAGCTGCCTCGTCTTGCGGAGCTCGGGTTCACACAAGTCTGGCTACCCCCACCAAGCAAGGCAATGAGTGGCAAGGTTGTGATTTCACTGCGCCTAGGCGTGCCCGTTCCTGATCGCGTGACAGAAATCCACAGGATATGATGTTTATGACCTAGTATGTTTAGCTTTGACGTATGTTCGCGTCTTGCTTCATCCGTTTGATTCACTGCGCCCCTAGTGGGACATAGGAGAGTTCGACCAGAAAGGGACCATTCCAACCAGGTGGGGCTCCCGGCAGGAGCTCCTCGAAGCTTGCTCTGCAGCGCGTCAAAACAATATCGGTATCATCATAGATGCTGTACTCAATGTGATTCCTAGGCTTTTGTGTTGAGCCGGCTCTTACCTATGTAAACCAGCATAAAATTGGTGCTGACAGGTCAGAAACATTTTCCGCTGTGCGCGTGGATCCCAAAAACCGGCTTCGTGTTCTGGAGCAGGAACGTGAAATTAGAGTACGTGGATGTTCTCCCTTAAGAGTGTTTCTCTCTAGCTCTGGTAGGGCTGGACAGCGTTCGACTTTCCTGGGCGACAAGGCAAGGTGAATATGATAAATGAATTGGCTCGGAACATACTAACATTCTTATGCAGTATAGTGGAATGAAATGGACCCATGAGCATTTTTCAGGTTGGTTTCACGTTGAAATTCCCACCTCGACTTTCTCAGCCATGGCAGGACTTGATTGGGACGTTCTAACTCAGACTAGTGGAATCTATCGCATATCGGGCCAAAACCATAAAGGTTGGTCGACACAGGTCGACACTGAGCTAGGGAATTATGATTATCTTCTTGGAATTGATGTTCGTATGCGAATGGGATCCCACGTGTGGCCATTTAATAACGGTTTGTGTGTATCACATCCAGATCGATCATCAGCATCCTGCCGTGCGTGATGACCTATCTGCGTGGGGTTCGTGGATCCTTGATGTATGTAGTTGCAATTGGCAAACTTTCCGCGTCCATTCTGATGTTGCATGCTAGGTCACGGGCGGAAGTGGGTTTAGGTTGGACGCCATCAAGCACATAGACCGAAGTTTCCTGCTTGACTTTGTGAGGGTTGAACACATGTCGGGTGGTTCCACACCTTTACGCACCTGGTTTACCCTAGATTCAAAGGACTCGTGGTGTGCCGGACAGGGAGAGGCTGTTTGTCGTGTCAGAATGCTGGACCGCAAAGTCAGTATTGTTCCTTCTGCTTACGATCAATTACGTGATAGTGGAATACAGCGTACAGAAGATACTGCCTTACATCCGAGCGTTTCAAGGACAAGTGAGGCAATTGTCGAGCTTACCTCACTGGTATGGCTAAAATGCGACGACAGACGGCGTTCTTTGATGTACCACTTCACGAGAACTTTCACCGAGCCAGCAAGTCAGGCTCATCGTATGACCTCCGACGGATCCTCGACAATTCCCTGGTAGCAATTAGGCCAGGGGATGCTGTTACGTTTGTGGACAATCACGAGTGTGTTACTTCCCTCCTGATTGCCAGGTTGTACTGATGCCAATTGACCTGGTAGCACTGTGAGCAGTGGCACATTTTTGTACCGTCTTAAATATCTACTTAAAGGGTAATTCAGCAAATCGGTCAATCCTTGGAGAGCTGGGTTAGTCCTTTGTCGTTTCGGAACGTACCTGACTGCTTAATTGACGTTGTTCTAGGTGGGCGCAAATTTCAAAGTTCAGGCCTACACCCTTATCTTGTTACGTTGTGAGGGATTTCCGTAAGCGCCATCCTTGTCGAAATGTTGGATATTACATCTAGCGGACTTTTCCCTTTAGCTGTGTCTTTTACGGAGACCTGTATCCTAATCAAGACTGTTTCGACCAAGTGACCTCGGATAAGATTACACAATTGCTCACAATCCGGAAAATGTTTGCATATGGGCCATCAAAAGACTACTTTGTTTATCGGAACTGCATCGGATTCATTCGGGTAGGCGATTCCGAACACCCGGGATGTGCTGTAGTAGTGAACAACGAATCGCCCGCTCTTGGGTGCGTTCCGACTGCGTTCATGCGGGGATGGTGCTTACAGATGGGGTTGGCCAGACGGGAACGCGAAAGAAGAACGACCTCACCGATAGTTCGAATGAACGTGGGCCCAGTCCGTCTTGTCCGCTCGTGTGACTGCGTCTAGGGTCTAACCTTGTTCGTGAATTATAGGGTGGCAGAGGTGCCGTGTACCGCGGCTTCTTCAACACTTCACGTCGTACCGTGGTGGATAGCAAAGGATGGGGGGATTTTTATTGCTCGCGCAATGCAGTCGAGGTGTGGATCAAAGATGGATCAACCAAAAAGTAGTATATAGTTGTGGGTGGTAAATGTATATATGTCACGCATCGAATGCAAGCGCGGAAAGAACATTGGTCTATCTACAACAGGGGGTTCTTTCGACTGCGAATCGAGACATGCATTAGTAGAAAAAAGCCAATTCAAATTTACCGAGATCGTGCGGGCATGCTTCAAACGAGACGAGCAAAGAATGAACACCAACCACGACTTACGGCGAGCGCTGTCGCGTGCAATCCTGATATTTTCCGCATGTGGTAGTCTCCGTGGGGTGTTTGCATGAGATATTCCGAGTTACGGATGAATATTTCCACTGAACATACACACGTTTGGGCGGGAAGACTAGGGTAGAAAGCATCGGGCACTGGTTCAAGCCCACCTACACTGCGCGGGCCATCCCAACCTCCATCGGAATCTCTTCGACGTCCTCCAAGCCCTCGTTCTGCCCAACATCAGCGAATACTATCGCCGTTCCCTCGCGGGCGGATAACGACAGGCCGAATCCAGTGTCAATTCCGTCTTCACCCCGACCTCGCATGTCGAGCGCATACATCTCCCGCATGCCCAAGATGAACTGGGGAGTTAGAGTGTATATGGGCACATATTCCAGGACGACCAACAGTAGCAACTGCCATCCTCCAGTAGGGGCATCTCCCGAATCAGACAACACGTTGGCGAGGTCAAACAGAAAGACTCTACGGCGAAAAATTACCGTTAGTTCAATGATAATAAGTTTTTTTGCGAGCTTGAGTGGTAGGGGAGGATACGATGAGAACGACGCACGCAAGGAAGGAGAGGATTCCCTGCTTGACTAACATGGCCATATACCGGCTGAGCTGCCACTGCTTCGTCGCACGGTACATCTGAAGTGACTGTCTCACGATTTGGACGATCGCGAGCGTGCACATCACTCCACCCTGCGTGATCTGCAAAATGACAGCTACGTCGGTAAACGTGGGTATAGTAGCTCCCAGCACGCAAAATGAAGAATCTGCTAGCTGGATGATGCTCTCTGTACGATGGCCAACAAGCAGGGTGATGGACACCTGGTTAGCGCAGCGCACTGTGTATTCAGCCAGCCTCTACGTACCCGACAAATTCTTTGGAACGCTGCCTATGGCAACAATCAGGAAAGTGGCAATGATCACCGCGGAAAATAGCATCAGGAGAGTGCCGAGGATAAGCCTTGACCAATTATACATCGTCCATACGCGGAGGATCATCACAACTGCAGTCACCATCAGAGTTTGCTTGTTCTGAAACAGAGTTACACAGCAACTCACAATCGGCCGCCCCAAAAAAGAGAAGGAACGTCCACCCATTGATGATACCAATTATCTGACCTTCGGAGCAATCGTGAATAGAGTGGACAGGGAAGCCTTGGAGGTAGGGCTCACAACTATTAATAGACATCGGTTTGTGTCGGGAGCGACAAGGAGGGTAGGGCAAGTACGTACGTCTATGGGTACACAATTTAGTACGCTCGTTAGTCATCGGCATCAGAGAAAAATACCTTTGCAGGCCAGGTAGGAAGGTACTTCCCTCTTGGGGCGGGGTCACAGTTCGATCAACCACACGTAAATGCCAAACATACCGAGGCTAGAGACTCTGATAAATCATCTCGAGTTAGCATTCAGTATGTCTTACAACAACCATAGGCTTACATGAGATTGAAAATACCGCAATAACGAACCTGTAACAATGCTTAGTTTGCTGCAAGTCGTGACAAAGTACATGCAAGAATGAACAACGTCGACACCCACGACCAGTGTTTGCTCTACGGTCTTATCATTAACATAACACCTCGACAAACGGTTGTCTACTGACCCAAATGTATTCTATCTAGGGTCGAGATCAGTGAGGAAAACCTTGTATAGTGGATGGTGGCATTATACTTCTTTCGAAAACACGAGGACTGACAATGTTAGGGCTAGTGCACCGTATCCAGTGGGATAAAACCTGCATCTCACCATAATCGTATCCGACTGCGGTAATGAGAGCAACTGCGATAAAATTGTAGCATTGATTTCTCACAAATGGGGATGAGCATACCAGTCATGTAGTCATTCTGCTGGATGGTAGTCAGTGCGTACAGTAGCACGTTTGATGGTCTTGATGAATGCCAGTTGTCCCAAGAGACGATCGCGCGTTCAGCAGACTGGAACAGAAGGACACAACTTTTTCAAAGGAAAAATCAACATGTCTATATGTGGGCAGGACTCATCCTGTGGAGTCGCATGAGATTAGAACCAGGTCATCATGATAACCATGATATCAAGGCCTGCGCTGATGCACGCAATGGGACTGCCAGTGTGGCAGTGAGGAACGCAACATGACTGTGTCGTAGCGTAAATCCCCAACCTGGAGGGAGTTTTCGTGTGGGCTTGTATTGGTTTGTGACCATCATCCTCTTTAGTTGTGTTGGAATTTTTGTCCAATTGCCATCGTGACATTAATATTGTGAAAGTGTGGCCTAACATTAATGTCTCATGACATTGACTTGGCTCCCCACAACCATCTATCAACCAATCTGGAGTGATGCCCAAGAGATCTAGAAATCTTCCTTTTCCCATGGATAAGTTTTAGAGCACGAACTCATCGCTTCTCGTCCTTGGACCGTCTGATCAGAATCCAGCTGCTTGTCAACGCCCCAGTATTGCAGTGGGAAACTTGCATCATCATACGTACTGGTACGCGTGCTATCCCGAAGTTCATGAGTTTTTGGCGCCTTCTCAGCGTACGCCATTGCCAATGGTGGTCCTTTCCCACAATCTTTGCAACATTGGTTTTTTTCGACTTGTGAAAACTGCTGTAATGTAGTGAGAGATTTTATGATCATGTATCACATACATCATACAAAGTTTTGGTATGGCTCAGAGGTTTTTAAATGCCATAGAAATGATCAACTTCATGTCTGCAGTGCGCATCCGTGATCCATTCATTGAGGTACGGTTTTCCCCAACCCATAAGCAGTGCCTGAATTTATGTTTATTGCCCCTCTTCAAATGTAATCTAAGGGCAAGGTACGAAATTCTCCGAATCGATCACCCCAGGATGTGTCACGCTCCCTTCGACACCACGAGCGCCGGAGATTTGTCCGCCTGCCGTTATTGTCCATGTCTGCCTTCCATTCCTCCAACATAGCAGACAAAACGAATCATTGGCTTTCGAATCGTAAAAATCGTTGCGTACTACAATGCCAACAAACATCTTCATCTTCTAGAATCCGAAAATGTCATCGAGAACCAAAAAATGTCAGAAGTTTAGTGAGTTCAAATACTCAGTACTGTCAAATCTGCCGTAGAATGTCATGCAAAGGATCAATTCCTCCAGCATCCATAACAGCAGTTCGGGTTATGTATGAATGAAGCAAAAAAAAATCCAGCAGGTATTAGGTTTACAAAATCAGGCACAGGTATTACCCTTCTGGGGTATTAGAGGAACAAAGCAGCCACGGCGGCACCAACGATACCAGCGGCGCCAAATTGTGCAACATTGACAGATGCGCCACTCGAGCCCGTGCTGGTTGAAGTCGAAGTAGAGGCAGAAGTGGCCATTGTACCAGTGCTAGCGCCGAAGCACCATCAAATGACGTCACTCGTACTGATAATGAACTCACGAAGCGCCGGTGGTGGCACCCGTAGTTGCGGTAGAAGCTGATCCTCCAGTAGGGCCGGGAACAACTGTACAACATCAGTACTTGCGATATCAGACAACGTTTCCGACATACTAGAGGTCGAGTTCAAGCATGAGTTCGATGCTACAAACCATGTCAACAATCGAGAACAGTCAACGATGAAAATAGCATACTTCCAGCGTTGATGCTGAAGGGTGCGGACTGTGCAACTGCACCGGTGCTATCACGGACGGTCAAACCGATGGATGTACCTATGGAGGGTTGATTGCACCGTTCACAAACGTATCAGCGGTAAAGGCGTACCAGAAGCGATGTTGCAAACCCAAGTGACGGAGGTAGAGTTGGTTGCAGGGAAGCTCTCGATGGCAGCAGCGCTTGGCGTTGCACCAGGAAGGATGCTGTTCCGCATTCAAATAAGCGATAGATGAAGGGGTTACAATGGATAAACGCCTACCTCTATAGGCAGATAGTACCACGTGGGATTCAGCAACCCGGATAAACATGTGTTGTCCCACATACCAAGTAGTAGGGTGCTAGGGCGGAGCGGATCAATGTGAGGGCATTAAGGAAGCGAAGACGCTCACCTGTTCCTCCAGACCACGCAATCAAGGTAGGTTGACACTCGACGACGTTGGAACTGGCACGGAAGGGGATAAGGACGGGTGAGTGTTTATTCACGTATACACTTACGGAGTGTTGATCGAGAAGCTTTGTGCGAAAGCACCAGCGACAAAGAGAGCGATGGAGGCAAAGACGGGCCTCATGACGGACTGGTCGAATGTGAGGGAAAGATAGAACCTTGAGACAGGTCACAATTCACTGCGGAAATTATTTGTTTGCATATCGTCCCATTTTATGTCTCCGCCCAAATTCGCTTATACTCCATTACGTTAGCAAATCTAACCCTGACCCCGACACTCCGAGTACTTCCAACTTGAACCAGACTTGGTCTACTGCCACATCACTCCACAGCGACGAGCACTTCGCCACCAGACACTGCAGAATGCGATGGCGATCAAGAGAATAGTTAGCAGCAGCGTTCTCCTAAAAATACATGATAGCCGACGTGAGAAAACAATTGCAACTCGACGTGACCTTTTAATAAACCTACACAACCGGGAATTTACCTCGTGCGGCGCCAGTCAATCTTGTCGCACCACATGCACGTTTGCCACCAGCCCGTAGTGGTCACTGATCCACTCCTCGGGCCCAGCCCCGTACTTGGCCCCAACACCCACCCGCATCGGCTCCTCCACCTCCAGCCCTCCCCGCGAAAACCACAGCACCTTGTCCAGTCGAGCCGCGGGATACTGATTCGGGGGTTGATACCCCCACGTAAACCCCTCTTCGTCTTCGTCCGATCCCTGCCACGCGTCCGTCAACCCTACAGCCTCCGCGATCCTCACATCCGACGGTCCGATCGCATTCATGTCGCCACCCACGACTCCGCCGTGCAACTCATACTCTTGCAGCGATTCCGCAACAATGCGCAGTTGTTCCGGCCGTTCCCCTGCCCCTCGCGGAAGTGACTCCAAATGCGTGTTGGCGATTCGCACTTGCACGATCCCATCCGATAAACGCGGCGCGTGCCGTGCTGCTGGAATTGCCAACTTGATGTCCACAAACAGCCCGTTGCGGGTCATGTTCGACTTGCTGAAATCGATGGTGAATGCCCCGCAGACGGGAATCGTCCGCGAGACCAGTGTGACGTTGCCATACGTCGCTCCGTGTAGCCATTTATCCGTCGACGAGGGTACGACGAGGAAGCTTCGCTGTACCCATTCGTTAGAGAGGATGAGGTTGAACGCATGGACGGACAACTCCTGCAGCAGGATGCAGCATGGCTCGGGGCGTTCACTTGGCGTCTTGCATCCGAATACCTCCTGCTGGAGGTACTCGAGCCCCGCCTTAAGCCGCCTTTTAGGGCTTCTCGACATAAAATCAATGTTCCATGTCAAGAGACGTAAGGATGAGGGAAGCGGTTCTTTGATGCCTCTGGCACAGTTGGACGTCTGTGCCCAGCGATTTTTGTGCATCGAGTAGCGCACCGCACGCAGCGGCCGAGGGACATCCAGCATGTCGGACCTGCCCCTGATGGGGAGCGGGACTGTCTGCTGTGTGTCAGAAGAAGAACCCTCGAGTTCAGAGGGCGGGGAGGGGATGAATGGTTCGTCGATGTCAGAATCGAACATGGTGTAGAAGGGGGTGCGTCAGGGTTGTGGTTCGAGTTGATATATGCTCAGCGGCCACGTAAGTGGTCGATGTCGGTGGGTGCCACCGTGATTAGTTATCTCTAAAACCCTTTCTCAAACCCACACAAGCCCTTTATTGATTCAGGATTCCTTTTGATCATGCATCAAGAAACCCACGCTTTGAAACCCTGGCTATCGATAGACTGCCATGAGGCCAAGTTCCGACTGAGATGGCTTCCCGCTTTGTCCCGTGCCTGCCTCGTGTCCATCTGCGTCTGATATTCATCGGCGCAGAAGATCATATTATTAGGAGGGCCTGAACAGATTAATAACAGATGCTGTCCATATCTACGCAGAATGAGCGAGGAATCACATCACAGTTCATCTGTTTCCCGGCCAATAATGGTCTCAGACTTCTCTGGAACAAATGCCCTGAGGATGTTGGTTTTGATTTTGATCTCATCCAATTTCATAGGCCCCAGTGTGCGCTTGCTTAGGATTGATGCGAGACTACCGGCACGCAAGATACGTCAGCGCCCACGGAAGCAGATACCGGAACGTCGGCTCACCGTTGAGATTCCTTTTCGACGTACGCCTCACTAGTGCTGACGATTTTTTCCATCACACGGAGATAGTGATTGGACGCTGCACCAAGGGACTCTGACAGCGCCTTGGCCTCGTTATAGATGGCATCGCGAGTACCTCCAGCCGCAGCAAGGAACTTCTGAGCGGCCGAGTCAAGCTCCGCCAAACGCCCGGCCTACAAATATCTAAGCTCTGCAAATGCATTGACAGGTAAGCCACTTACCTCATCATTGAGACCACCACCGACAGCTCGGTGAGTACCGCAACGTTCGTTAAGGAAGGTGACGAATGCCTCCTCGGAGCGTCCTCCCTCATAGCTCTCGACCTCTTTACCACCACGGGGGAAGAACTTGATAGTGGGATATGACTCAATGTCGTAACGCCCTGCGATTTCCTTGTTCAGGGCAGCATCGGCATCCATGTTGGCCACAATGCACTGCGTGGCGGTGTCATACTATGATGCAGGTAAATTGATCCACCACATACATTGCTTTCGGATTTGAAATCCCTGGCAACTAAAACAAATGTTGAGACACAGCGGGCATTCCAAACAAGTATCAACCTACCCTCTTCGTAGATTGGCTTTAAGTGCTTGCAGTGTCCGCACCAAGGAGCAGTGAATGTGACGAGAACATCTTTGGTTTCGTCCTGCCGATGTTGAACACAGGAGCTGAATAACAGCGTTGATCAAACATACCAGTGCGACGTCATCAAACGTGTGAGCATCCAGAATTAAAGTGGCAGGCGGGGGCGGGGGCTTGATCTTTGACTTGACGCCGGACTTTGTCGAAATGCTGCACGTCATAAATAATCAACCGCCGCCAATGTGCCTGGACGCTTTCGCTTACAATGAAGCAAGCGTATCAAGGTCTCGCCCACCCTCATAATCTTCTACGTTACCTTGGGCATCGAACCACTTGAGAGCTACGACGAATGATGAGGCAAACCGATCAACAATGTGCCGAGCGAACACCCACTGGGGAACCCGGTGACACCATACTTTTGACCAACGGGTCGACCTTCGCCATCAGCATCTACTTTAGCAATAATCACTTTATCTTTTGCATGCGAGAATGCGTCGGCAAGTTGTTCGTAAATTGGTGCAAGGTTCTGGAAGGAGAGGAGTGCTTTATTTAGACGCGGATGGCATGACAAGGTAGTTGCATACTTTGCAGTGACCGCTGTAGAGTCGCGCGGCGGTAAGTCGGGCATGTTTGAACCACGACAGAATACGTTCAGACTCACCACCACGGCGCGAAGCTAAAGGCAGAGTAGTGTTGAAACACTAGTCTTCACTGAACGAGCAGATTGACTTACAACTCCACAAGACCTGGCTTTCCCTTCCCAATCACAGAATCAAAGTTGTCGGGTACGAGCTCAAGTACATTCGAGGCGGAAACACCCGCCAATAAGCTGGCGAAGAGCAGTGAAGGTGAAAACCTCATGGTTGAATAAGGGAGAGTTTTCAAGATTCAACGGTGTCTGACGTGGAGGAGTATTAAGGCTTAGTCAGCGTCACGCAGAAACTCAATCGAAGGGGAGGTATGCCAGTGTCAAGTGACAAAGGCTTCATCAAAATGTTTCGCCCCTTGCCATGTTTCGCCCAGTCAAGATTCTGCTTTAGGATTTTATTCATACAGGTCACCGGTCACTGGGCAGCGGAATTTAAATGGACATGCGTAAACTGCCTGTGGAAAGACCTTAACTTATTGTAGTAAGTCTTATCTGTCGAGTGATCACAGCTCATTATCCAGAGAAACGAACTAATTCCTGCTGTGACTCGGAGTCATCGCTCAGTCCAACCATGGCCATCGAATTGACCCCTTTGCCACTGCCTGCCTCCGCAGATCCATCCTACTTTGTCGACTTTGGTCGCGAAGTCAAGGGCATCAACCCAGGTGATCCCACACAAGCCCAGTTTGCTGAGATCCGCGATGCACTCTACAAGGTTAGTCTCGCGCTCATCTTGCTGCGACAACTCCACGTTTTAAGTTCGTTTCACCCCACCGCCTCACCAGCATAGTGTTCTCTTGTTCCGAAACGTTGTTCTTACGCCCGAAGAACAGTATGCCCTGGTCAAGGCAATCCTCCGTTATATGGCTTTCTCGCTCTTCGTCACTTGACCACTTCAAGGTTTTCGATCCGCAATCCGAGAGCTTTGGACATGGCAATAATAAGATTGATTCCACAAAGAAGTCCATTCTTCATCTGTACACCAGGACCATCCCCCGAGTTCCCCAGGTTCAACTCATCGGCAACGGTACTGTGACTGATCAGAAGGTTTCGCAACTGCTGCGCTCAAACACACACCCCACGCTACTTTTCACAAAACCCGCGTCTCCGAGGAAGACGAAGCCAAGGGCTATACCCGTTTCTGCAGATGGCATATCGATGCAGCTTTATACGATTATAACCCACCTCCCGTGACCACGCTTTATGCGATAACAGTACCCAAAGGTGACCGCCAGATCGTCAGGTATGACGATGGCACTGGGGATGAGTTGTCGGTGCCCCTCGCTCCCACGGCGTTCGTCTCAGGCAAGACCATGTTTGGGATTCTGCCGCCAGCGCTCAAGAGTCTGGCGGTGAGGGCCTCGGTGCGGTATGCGCCTCACCCATACATCTGGATGGCACCAGCTCGTGCTCTGCCAACCGGTTTGGGAATCGAGAGTGAAGGTCTCGAGGTCCCCATGGGAGAACTCCCCGATCAGTGGGAAGAGTCCAAGGTCAAGGACGTTCCCTTTGGTAAGCCGATGCACATCGGAAAGCGAGAGGTCGCCGAAAAACATCATTTTTGCAGTTATGGAAGAACCCGGTTACAGGGGGCCTCCACTTCCAAGTTCACCCGTGGGCCGCTCAGGAACTCATTGTCAAACCCCTCCCGGCAGGCGCGAAATGTGATGGCGTCCTATACCCAGCTGGCGCACACATCAAGGATCTTGCAGAGGTTCGTGCGCTGCTCTACAAGATGCAGCGACCAGGCATTGCACCACAGGTGAGTGGGGTAAGCCCACATGTCCGGTAATGGTTAGTGACGTCTCTTTTGTCGTTCCATGCCACAAAAGCTCGTATACCCTCACGATTGGCAAGAGAAAGACCTCCTCCTCTTCCATAACCGAGGACTCTTACATTCCGTTGTTGGTACCCTTAAGCCAGACCAAGTCCGCATCTTCCACCAATGCAACCTCGCAGCGTCCGATGTTCCCGCAGGACCAACCGAAGACGACGTCCTCAAGTGGGCCAAGATCTAAGGAAGTACGCCGTTCGAGACGCGTGTGGGCGCGGTTCTTGATGGAAGCCGTTAATGGCTCGTATGATCTTCTAGCGGATGTTTGTAGGCTGATACTTAGACGGAGAAAGTGATGAACGAGATGGCTGTACTAGCCACATAGATCATGTATTCACATTTCGGAAGTGTCCTGTCACCTCTCGTAGTGGAATATAAATCGTGTTGTACAGAAAGTAAACACTGCAGATTTAGCAACGCCAGAGGCAAAGTTGAGATCAAAAAAAAACTAGTACCACAAACGCAAGTATATGCGCTGGGGATAGCTGTGCTAATCAGTTGCCTCTATGACAGGGTTGTACCGGTGAGCACGTCTAAGTAGATTACCACCGTAGCCATTCGTGTGACACAAAAGTACAGTCTCAGGCGGCTTACATATCTCTTCTTGGCAACGGACGACGAGGACGCACTCCGTGTTCACCAGAGTCCAGCCCTGCTCATCCGAGCGCTCTCTGGCAAGCACCAGGCAATGGCATTCATCCTCAACCTCGACGATGGCGACATCGCCGCTAGAACGAAAATTGACAATGCCGAGCTTGTACTCTTCTATGCGATCATGTAGAACGGCAGCGCCGACCAAGAAGGGTTCCAGGTTGTGAGGTGTGACCGTGTAGCCAATGTCTCTGCCAACGTCGTCCTCAAGGGCGTTACATCGTGCTGGGATCACAAGCATCTTGATCACCACGCCGAGCTTGGTGACTTCGTACGACGGATGACGGCGATTAAAGAGACTGGTAGGAATCCGGGGATCAAGTTTCAAATAAGATGTCGGAGAAGATGGCAAGGCTCGAGAGTAAGGAGAAGGCTGCCCAGCCCATGCAAAGAAAGAAGCGTCCGTGCATTCATTGGCGATGACAGTCATCAACCTGTACCACGCCCTGTCAGCTTCACCGTACGCAATCGGCAAACTGACGTTGAATAGACCAAGAAGAGAATATGCAGCATCTTCGATCTTCATCGTTTTTCGTTGCGACGCCCACGTCATTTTCTCCGCGACCCTATCGCAGGAAGGCACAAAATGCCAGAGGTCGTCATGTGGGATCCCTGTGACCGCTTCGACGGCACTCCATATTTCCTTGATAGCCTTATCGCCCGCCTTTTCACTAGTACTCATCTCCCCGCAGATTGGTTCCCAACCCTTCCCATAGAACTTTATCACCTGAGGAGCAAGAAGCTCTTGTAGCGTCCATCCTCTCGTGAACCAAGGCTCCGATTTGAAATCGTCCACGGTCAATGACTCGGCCAGATGAACAATGCACACAGTAGCGATACTGTACCACCGGTACATTGACCGAATAGCCTCGTCCAGTTCGACACTGCTTTCCTTGTTGATGCAACAGGTATCCGACCAAGCGTAGCAACAGTCGTACTTAGTGGCCCTTTGGCAAAACTCCAGCAGTTTATTGTATCCGATCGTGCGACTTTCACTGGCAGTGAAGCGCTGGTCCAACATGTCATTAAACTGAGGCTCATCATCTCCCCAACGGTGAGAGAAAATGGCGAACTTGAACAGGCTGCGGATATACTTGAACATGGAGTAGTAAGAAAGTCGTCGGACGGGAGTGCCGTGGGACAATGTCTTACTGCATCTCGGTTTGTGTCCATAATTTCATCATCGCGTGTGTGCAAATGCCAGTTGTTGCGTGAAGAGCTGGCTCGACCGCTGCGCCGTCTGGTTTCAGTGAACTTGTGGACATCGTATTCTCTCAGTTCTCGTTTTACTCTGGGTTTCTCCGCTTTCCAAAACTCGGCCCTGGTGACAAGCGCCATGTCGCTGACCCGAAGAAGGTGGGTAGGAAGATAATTCAGAACATATTGTTCGCAGTTTTCGAGAAGCTGTTGTCGGATTTTAGATTGGTTGCCCTGTCGCGTTGGGAGGCTGGCAAGACTGTTGGAATAGCAGAGAACCTTTGGTGGAAGTGAAGGATAATGAGCATCGGAGGTACCATGATGCTCTTGATCGTGCCTCCAGGAGGAAAGAAGGAGGTCGTGCAGAGACGAACTTGGCTTCTGGGAGGACATCAGTTGCGGGTTAATGATGAACTCTCCCGCGCGCAGGGATTATAAGCAGACCGTGACGTGCAACATCGCCCACGTGCCCTCAGTGGAACTCCCATACACAGCAAGCAGAGGGCCCTCTTGGAAGTTCCAGAAGAAGATTTTGACGCGTTCACATGCTGTTTTCTCCGAATGGCAGTTCATCTTCGCATTGAAAAGTCGGTGACACAGCTTCCCTGGTCACCGGGAAGGTTTACTCAAGAGAATTTCGACAAAGTCACTGTCGTATCACAGCAAAACGTCACAGCCAGAACCGCTTCTTTCCCGAATATGGATAACTGCGGCCATCGTCGATGTCGATTATTCCATGGATGGTGCATGCAACCGACATGAGAAACGTCGACGAAAGAAAACGAAGGAGGCGGGAAAAGAACTGGAGCGGTAAGAGATCTCCCCTACACAGCGACACGCGCGAAGAAAGGGGTGAAGTTGAACGAAAAAATGTGACATTCGAGACAATGTGCCACGCAATGGCACTGCATCAGACGAGGTGGACACAATCGCTTCGTATCCCAGGCAGATCCAAACTTTATCTATAGAGACATCAGAAATATCATGTAAATGTTCTCAGATTTTTATCCATGTTGTGTGAACTAGAAATTGTGGATCAGCGGGCCTGGGTTTGTCACACCCTCCATCATAGTACGCATCGCGACAGCATGGCCAAGCATTTCCAGGAAACCGCTTGTTGAATATTACGGTGCTTTCTCGAGGCACGTCGAACAGAGGGTGTCAATGATAACCACGTGAGTCTGGAATATCAGTCATCTCGCTGGCTTGACTCAGCCCTCTGAGTTGATTTCTCATCCGATCCACGACCAATATATTAGACTCCTTGCCAGGTGTCCTTCCCTGGCACAAGCACAACACCGTACCACCCATGGCGTCCAACGAAATAGACCAAGACTACATCGAAGAAGACGAGGGCGAGATCTTCATCAACGCAGACGAGGTCTACGAGGAGGTCCCGGCTGGCGATCAACCGATGGACGAGGATGATGAAGCTGCCGATCACGTAGACGACCTACCCAGCGACGAGATCAAAAACAATGCCCTTCAACATTTCCCGAACCACAACAGTTCTGTATTTGCGATCTCGTGTCATCCTTCGGAGCCTCTCGCCGCATCGGGGGGCGAGGATGACCTGGGGTATATATGGGACATTACCGACGGCGAAGTCATCGTCAAGCTCACGGGGCATACAGATAGCGTATCGAATACGGCGTTCAGCGCCGACGGTGAAATGATCGCGACTGGGGGTATGGACGGGAAGGTGAGGGTGTGGAGAAGAGTCGGGAAAGAGAACTATAGGACTTGGGAGTTTCTCACTGAACTTCACGGGCCAGACGAAGTCATGGTGTGTATCCCACTTCATCTTTGAGTCATCGAACTAACAAAGACCTAGTGGCTGCGATGGCACCCAAGGGGAACTGTCCTCTTAGCGGGATCAAACGACACCACCGTATGGTTATGGCAATGTGAGGACGCAAAGTAACAAGACCATCATCGTGCTAACCACGCAAGACAGTGCCTTCGGGAAACACGATGCAGGTATTTGCTGGCCACACCGGTCCAGTTCATTGTGGCGAGTTCACTCCCGATGGTACGTAAAAACCACACACGTCTAGGCGAACCTCGATCGTCTTATCGTCTGGTTCAGGTAAACGGATAGTGACGGCGTGCGCTGAGGGGAGCCTCATCTATTGGGATCCGCCTTCACCAGACCCTGTTTTCAAGCTTACCGCAGAGGATGCACGTTTCGATCTGGGAGTTATCACCTCTTTGGCGGTCAATTCTTCTTCTACATTGGCTGTTGTGGGAGGGGACTCTGGGGGCGTTCGAGTCGTGAGTCTGAGTAAAGGGAAAGTGGTGGGGGCCCTCGAGGGACACGTCAAGGGAGATAGCGTCGAAGCAGTTCGGTTTGTTGACCTCTCTGGAACGGCAAATGGCGCCATTATATCCGGTGGCACAGATGGTAAAACATGCATCTGGGACGTCGGTACGATGCGCCTGCGTGCGACGCTGCTGCACGAGGTTGGTCCCATCATATTCTGCCAACGCGGTGTCTGGTTGACGGTTGTAGGACGCGATTACGAGCGTGTTAGGTCACCCAGCGCCAAAGAGCCATCTGATCGTCACTGCCTCGGCAGACACGACACTCAAGACGTGGGATGCTCGAACGGGAACGCTAATCAAACAGCACACGGGCCACCATGGACCCGTGCTCGGTGCATCGCTCGGGCTGCAGGGTTCTGTGGTCGTGAGCGCAGGCGACGATGGGGTGTGTCTCGTATTTACGACCGAAGTAGACCAAGAGCCATCATGATGCTAAGTCGTTACATAATGCAGTGTATCTGCTTCGACGCAGCCACGATGACCATCGCCCTGCCCTGTTCGCTTTACCCTCGACCATGTACGCAAACCAGTATGGCCATGCCAGTCCATCTCCCGGACTCTCCAACAACCCCTTTATCGAAGACCCCACCACCGCACACGCACGCTTCCCAGCTCTAAACGCATCCTCTTTCCAGCAGTACCCAAATCAGCCCCAACAACAGTACCAACCGCCGTATCCATCCCAATTCTATGGCCCGGGCAGTCCGTATCAGGCCCAATCACAGGCGATGCCTCCTCAGAGTCAGTTTACGTCGACGTCCTACTACCCAGCACAACAACCGTACGTCCGAGCGTAGCGCGACACACCCCTCGAATCTGAACCGAATCATTCACCCCCCCCTCCCCCTTGACAGGCAAATAGGCCCACAGTCGACCGGGATTGGCGCCTTCCAGCCCACCAGCGGGTTCCCGCAGCAATACCCCGGCTACCCATATTCCGCCGCCGCGAACACCGGTTACTTGTCCCCACAGAGGACCAACGTCACGCCCGGCTACCTCGCCGAATTCGATCCGTACGCACAGCAGCAGGCGCAGGCGCAGGCCCCGTCTCAGATTCCTCCTGCCAGCGGCACGACCTCGTCCTCCGGCGTCGTCCACCCACGCGACGTGATTCGCATCCACAAGTCGGGACTCGAGGCGTGGGAGACGTATAGCTGGAAACAGCTCTTTGGCGCGTGCGATGCGCTCAAGGAGGCGTGGTCTGCGCGCAAGCAGCAGGCAGAGAGCATCGTTCGACAGTATGGCGGCCATTCCGATCCGGGGTTGTTTGGCCCCGACCCGGCGTTTGGATACGACAACCAAGTCCAAGGTTGGAAGCAGGTGAGGCCCCCCCACTTTTTCTTTTTTTTTCGGATCCGCGTGTGTTGTACGTGCGTGTTCATATCGCAACAGGTACTCAAGGATGCGAATGACTATTTCGGTGCGTTGTACGATATCGTGTTTTTTTGCAGGGTCTGACGGGCTCTGTAGATACCGTCGCAGCATCTACTTTCCAGCTACACGAAGTGTTCAACAGTTATCGACAGTCGGGCGATCAGGCAAGCAAGCAACGCGTGCGGGAGTCGTGCAATGCTGCAGTGAAGGGCTTGCCCGACTGGCCGACTAATTGAGCACATTATTCGGGGATATCGCTAGTAATTTCTTTTTTTTGTGTGGAAAGGGCCGTGTATAGCTGTCGTTGTATAGCATGTTTTGCGTCGCAATATTCACCAGGTCAAATACGTCGTAGAGTGAAAGTAATTTGAAGCGTCACCCTACAACCCCCTCGAATCGACAGGGCTCACGAGCGACATCTTGACGCGTCCGCGTTGCGTATTCTTGTCCTTCTCCACCTCGATCCTCACCTTGACTTTATCAAACACCGAAATCGCCACTGGCTCAGCGTCCCCGGCCGGCACCACGACGGTATAATTGTCCGCGTCGAATTGCACGTCGCGTTTGAACGTGACGAGACCTTCCAGCCCAAGCCTAAACCGGCCAAAAGAAAACAATGAGCAAAAACGATCCGATCGGCCCAGACGAGGGGGGGGGGCCAGCACGCACTCAAACACAAACACCCCTACGCCGTTCCGAAACGTCCGTATCACGAACGCGTCTTCCATAATGCCTCCTTCCGCGGCATGGTGCGTCTTGTCCTTTTGGTCGGCGAGCGCCTCCGCACGCCCCTTGAGCGCCAGGCCGACGTAGAATTCGACGCTGGCGCGGCCTGCCATTTGCGCCATCCGGTGCCGTCGGTTGATCACGTCCATGATACGCTCGACGTTGGATTTGGAGTGGAGCGAGGCGTGTAGCGGGGCGTGTGAGATGGCAGCGGCGAGTTGACGATGTGCGAGGACGTCTGCGTGTGATCGTGGGCGGTGAGGGGGGGTGAGCAGGGGAAGAGTCGGTGCCTACGTACCGGCATAGCGCCTGATTGGACTCGTGAAATGCGTGTATATCGGGCTCGCGAGGCCGTAATGTCCAAACGTATCTCTGGAAACACTCCCAGAGCAGAAATACTCGGCAGAAAGCATGCACCGCGTTGCCATGATACGAACAAGGGTATTGAATGCCGGCGCAGAGGGTTCCTAGATTGGTCGTGAGACACGGGCGGAAAGCGTTTACAGACCAAGGAGACCAAGGACGCACGACGCATTTGTCCAACGAGGCCGCTAGCGCCCCCGAGCTCGACACATCGAGCTTGAACCCCTTGCGTTTCAAAAGCACGTCCTGAAGCTTGTCGAAATTTGTCCTTGGCGGAGGTAAGTGGCGTCTTGTCGAAACAAACGTCGATACCGCATCACCAAGAAATCCAACGACACGACGTACCTCAATACTGCGGTTTGTGGAAACACCTCGTCAATTTTCTTGGCTACGCTCACGTTGGCGAGCAACATGAATTCTTCCACCAAGCTGTTCGTCTCTCGCAACTCCTTTTGCTCGACGTCGATGGGATCAGAGGACTCGGCGGATCCAAGATTGATTTTCACTTCGGGAGATGCGAGATTCAACGCGCCGGCTGCCATACGCTGTGCCTTGAGCTTGATGGCAAGGGCATTGAGAAGGCGGATGGATTGCGTGAGCGAGTCGGTGCGATTTCTTGCGTGACCAAGTTGAATGTTGTACAGTCTATGCATCAAATACAGCCACTCACGGGTCGTCCTTGCGCATTTGTGCCTCTTCGTACTCGAATGCCGCTTTCGAGGCAATGACAGACTTTGTAAACTTGACGTTGATAATGTCAGCGTCCTCAGTCAGTTGCTAGGTCGTCGTTAGACATCGCCATTTGCATGGATTGCTCGAGAAACCTACCCAAATCACACTAAATGCCAATCTTTCAACATGTGGTCGAAGAGAACAGAGATTCGTGCCCAACAGTGCCGGCAACATATCGATACGTTTGTCCACCAGGTATACGGTCGTGCCACGCGAGGCAGCTTCACTGTCCATGGGAGTATCAGGGTGTACAAAGTGGGAAACGTCCGCAATATCTGTAGGTAGCAGTTAGATTCGTCGATGAACGTTATCCATGAATACTCACGGACACCCGCTTCAATGTACCCATTGGGAAGACGGCGAGCGTGCAGGGCGTCGTCGATATCCTGGCATCCTGCAGGACAAACGTTGCATGAATGCATGCGAGTGATCGTCTTGATAAAGACTCACCCGGCGGATCGATGCTACAAATATCCAGATCCCTCAAATCCATTCTATCTCTCCATACTGGGTCCGTTGCGTCCTTTGGCGGGACAACCCACTGATCTCCTTCAGGGGGTAAACAATCCAAGATTGCTTTCCCAAAGGGTCGGTATGGCACCTCAAACTCTAACAGCAGACTTTCTTGCTCCGTTTCTTTATCCTCAGCTTTTCCGAGCGCGCGAACCAAGTGACCCTCTGGGTATCGTGAATGCGCGTCCCATCGGTCGATGGTCACGAGAATCTTTTGTCCAAGAAGTGCGGGAGCTTGACGAGTACGAAGTCTGATACGGGGGAGTAATCGGGAAAGCGGGAGGGCAAAAACAGTCTGGGTAGAGAGCGAAGTCGAAGCTGTAGATGGAAAGGATGCCGTGTCGAGATGACACACGTAACTAGACGAATGACAATTACGCTGAGAAATGAAAATGCTTAAAGCAGGCTAAAGACGTACGCGCGCCAGTTCCGTTTGGTGATTCCAACAACACGTCCAGTGGGCTGCTTCTCAGCAGAACCTTTCTTGGTGTGAACTGACCGGAGTGCTCTCGTTTCTTCGCGAAGTTTGAACTCATCTCCGTCTGACTCGTCTTCCGAGTCTTCCGCGTCGTCGTTCTTGAGAGTGGCTAAAAGAAATCGTTGGGACTCGGAAATGACGGGACGTGATCGAGGGCGACGCACCTTCTTGGTCGACCACTTCGTCGGCGGGAGCCTTCCATTCACTCTCATCAAAAACTTCGACGACGACGACATCTCCGTGAACAGCGCGATTCATGTTTTCTCTGCCAACTAGAAGGACAGGCTTCGTGAAAGCTGGGACTGGCACGGTACCCTAGAAGGTAATGTCATCCCAGGTGTCACAAGTCTTGGCCAACCGGACGAACCTCCAAATAATTGTACTGGTTGGCGTTAAAGTGGCCTTGATGGAGTTCTCCTGCTCTGACGCCAGCCAAGAGTGTAGCAGTAGGAAGGTACTGAACGCAGAGTCTACAATGACCACTGAACTCCATTCAACCGAATAAAACATACGTTGGCATAGAGGGCTGTCCGGGTGGTCGTTGCTGCTCTAGTCTTCTCAACCCCATCCGCGCCAGTAGCAGAGAGGATATCCAAAAGTTTTTCGGCGGCCTGCATTCCTTCGACATACTTGCGGACTATTCGAGGGAGATGGGAATAAGAAACGGACAATGGTAGGAGGGAGAGATCCTACTTGAAACGGTCGGTATGTTTTCAGCCTCAGCCTTTCGTCGATTAGCAACGTCATCGGTGAGAAGAATGACTTGGGGGGTCTTGCGCGTTTGACCACGAATGGGCGGACGGGCGAGCGCAAGGTGGATATTATACCATTCTGCACCTCTCCGGATCCCTATGGGGAGTCAATGAGACTAGCGGGGGACTAATCCGACCCCACCTCTGTCATTGCGGTCATTTGGCGTCTCATTTTCTTCCGTGACAACAGCGGTTTCCCTGAACAAAGGTTAACGAGGGAAGAGAAAACAAGAAAAGGATACAAACGATCGAAACTCGTTGTAAAAGACCCAAATCTTCTTGTCGTCTGCCTTGACGAGCGCCTTGAGGCGATTGTAGAGTGGCAGAGATCTGTGTCGGACTTCCTCGAGGACAGTCTGGAGAAGGACGATTGGAGGGGTAAAGCTAGGGGACTCCATCAAGTCCATCTAGAAACGATGGTTAATATAAGATGTACCGTGGAGGGGGAGGATGACCTGGGACAGAAATATGTTGGTGTCCAGGAGGACATAGTGGCCGGTCGTGAATTGCTTGTGAGAGGAATCGCCTGCAGCGGGTAGGACGGGATTGACTGCACCAGCGCAGATCCGACATGCGATGATGCCACAGTATATATCATCACGGAGGTAGCGCTCTCGTATTACTGCAGGAGATTTAGATGTATGAGGGGCGGGATAGTAGCCCGCAAACCCGCAAACCTTTGATGACCTTGCCCCGGGATGTCTTTTTGAAAAACTTGCGCCGAGTCACGTCTGCCTCTTCGCGCGGTCGCTTCAGAATCGTTATTTGAGGCATTTCGATCGTGGTATTGTCAAAGAGTCGGTTCTCTCACGTGACGCGGGTGCATGTCAAATAGGAGCCTCTTGCACACACCGAACACTTGCTCACAAAATGTGGTTCACTCACGATTCTGACGAGGCCCAGGCCCACGCCGAGGTACGTAGCTTAGCGCCCGATGGCGATGACCAGACTGACTTGGTCGTCCCTAGGTTACTGGGGGACACACCGCCGACCTCTCTCATGAGCTCATCGCTGCTGCAGCCTCGTACGAGGTACATAGACCTCGCTGGTTCGTTTTCAACACTGGCACGATCTCACCTGCCATGCATCGCTAGGCAGCAAAAGCATACGAAAATCACGTCAGAGAGCACGGTAAACCCGCCAACCATGCAAAGGCTGTCGAATTGCTGTAGGACATCTGCCATTTACGTGGTGAAGCGGTCTCACCCTGGTATAGGGCCGCGCTTACGGGTGGCTTCGTCGAGCGGTTTGCGGAGACCAAGGGTCTGGACGCTCTGGACAAGGAACGTGTCAAGCATGCTGGTGAGTCGAAAAGTGCTTGCACAACATGGTGTCGCTCACCTCCTCGCAGCTCATGAGCGCACAAAGCACGCTTTGGCACAGTCTGGCGAATACTGAATTGGATAGGGTTTTGACGGAGTGTATTAGTATGCATGTAAGTTACAACGTGCCCACGCTTCGAAGGCATAAATCTCGAGTAACAAGGTTCCTGTCCTTGTCTCTGCCCTGAGCGCTACTGAATGCCATGACGAGTGCATCCTGTCCTTCGTCGGTCCTGTAGCCAATCAAATCACCAAAACAAGAACGGCGCAGGAGGGAAACACACCACTTGACTGGATGTGCCGACTTTTCCAGGGCAACTTTGACAGTAGTCCACGAGAACCGCGCCAGGGAAGGATATCCAAACGTTTTTTCGAGCGACTCTTCAATCCAAGCTTTGGTCTTGGGGTCTAGATGGGGCGCAAGTTCATTCGACTGGATGCTTGGCAGCGAATTTGCGAACCTGAAGGATACCCGCTCCCAAAGTCCCTTCCAAATCCTTTCTCGATTTGGTCGTCGCCGTCGAGTTCTTTGAAGGACCAGCCCTCGATGCAGGCGTCGCGGGTGACTTTGGCGGCGACACTCGCCGCACCGACGATTTTGAATTTCGAGTCCGCTTTGGTGGTCACTGTGAAGTTGATGCCCGGGAAGACGGAGGACAGGTATGCCTCGTAAGACGAGGTGTTTCCGAGCGCATCGACGTACACCTATGCGGTGCGTCAGTTTCGGTGGTGCGGTGGGAGGAAAGACGGTCACGTCTGAAAGCTGTACTCCGCATTGAAGCACGTCGCGGATGAGCTGGATGGTCGCGTCTTGTGACTGTTTGTTCAGATTGGTGGGTGGCACCTTGAGCATGCCCCTCGATATCGCCTGTGGACTGGACGGGTGGATGAGTGACGGTCGCGGTGTGGGGTCTGTGCCGCACCTGATGACGCGTACGGACCAGCCTAGGTTGACCGGGTCTGCGTTGAGCACGTCGAGCAGCTCTGCCCTCTTTTCGGGCGTCAGTGTTTTAGAGTCTTTGGGTTGTGGTGTTATGAGTCGTGGGCTGCAGGACGGAATGCTCACCTGCGAAACCGAGTTGGTCGAGGTCGTCCTTCCATGCGACGGGGCAGTACGCGACGCCGTACACGAGGGGGCCGAGGACGGGGCCGCGCCCGGCCTCGTCGACGCCGAGGATGTATGGGCCGGGTGCGGTGGGGGTGGGCGAGTGGTGCGAGTACGAGTCTACCATGTCAGCCGCAGCTCGAGGGGTTGAAATACTGGGCTGGGGTGTGTTGGCCCTTATTCTCTCTCTCTTCTGAGTAAGATGTCCGTCTCTGTCGTCCAGCGCCTGTTTGCGTTCGTTGGTAGCGTCTGGTCGCTCATCTTGACACTCGTCCGCTCCTTGCTCGCCCTCTTTTCCTTCCGCCGTCGCGCCTCAGACACCTTCACCCTCCCGACCGTCCACCGCACCCCAAAGGATGCCCTCGCCCGTGCCCACCCCCGCCTCAGGCCCATCCTCCTCACCCCGCGAGCACTCGCCCCCGACCCACACCGCACCCGCTCCGCCACGTCGACCCTCTGCCCGATCCAGGCCCAACCCAGGACCTCCCCAAAGCTCGGCCCCACCGACGCAGAACTCGGCTTGTCCGCCGCCGTTCCCCCCGCCGCTTCAGCCTGCCGCGAAGGCACGCCCGACACTTCCCTGGGCACATCCGTGTACGTGTCGCCCCTCACCCCGCCCGACAGGTGCTACCTCGCCCCGCTGCCATCCGCCACCGACTGTCCTTACACCAAACCCTGGCCGGCCAATGTTGCCCTCGATCGCAGCAAACGATTCTCAGGAAGTCCCCTCAGGGAATCGACCAACATGGACTCTGCGCTCCCCGAGCCGATGCTCGCGCCCATGGGCCCACCGCCTCCTGGACACTGCCCCGTACAAATTTGGTCGAGCACGCCCTGCAATGACGATGGCCTCGTTCCCGACCCGGTCCTCAGTCCGTTCCATCTTCACAAGGACCCCTCCCCCGCGCTGGTCAACATCTCAAACGCACTCATATCGCGCTCCCAAAGCTCTTTCCAGCCCTACGATGACACTTCGCACTCGTTCACGTCCTCTGACGCGAGCCCGTTTGTCAACCGCCCCGATGGAACCCTCCAACGCCTCGGCGCGACCCGCGAACGCCGTCGTGCACCTGCACGCGTCGCGCGGTCCAAGAACCACCCTTATCCGCAGTTCCACCACCCCGACGCATACGCCTACGCATGGCGTCGTCACGGCGCCCGTCTCCCTGGCAAACCCAACCGCACGCACGCGCCCCGCTCTCACTCGTACGTGGACCCCCCAGCAAGCGAGTGGTACGACGCCGACGCGTACGCCCCCTCGCCTGTTTCTGCGCTCAGTCCACCCGGATGTGGAACCGCGACCGATTCCGATTCCGAGGACGAAATGCCGCTCGGCCGTCTCAGAGAGCGCTTGGCCCGTCGGAATGCCGCCGTAGGCGCGAGCGTCGAACTCGGCGTACCCTTTGACGCCAATGCCACCGTCATGTCCCCACGGACGAGACGGATGAGCGAGGGGTGTTTGTTAGCAATCGCCGAGTCGACCCCGACGCGCATCGGCGTTGGTGCACGCTCTGGCCGACATGTGCTCTCCCTCGCGCTCGATGGAGGCGCGTACAGCTCCAAGGATTGGCTCGAGGCGCTCTCGTTGCGATTCTCATCCGAACAGAGAGGTGCGCTGGCACCGGAGCTGGAGCCGTCTGTCGACGTTGGGGCTCTTCGTGGGTAGGCGACGTCGATTTCGTGTGATTGTTCTTTCGTCTCGTTCGTATGCGTGGGGCTGTATCTGCGGATTGTCGTTTCAGTGCGGACATCGTACCGTAGTCGTGTTTCGGAAATAGTTGAATGGGAACGTGAATGTGTTATGTGTTGTGCGCCGTTCTCGGAGGGTCGCACGTACATGGGATGTATATCAGACAGCAACCGGCAGAGGACAAACAGTTCAGCAGTACAACAACTGGAGATCAAAGCAAAATAACATAACGTTAGGAACGAGAAGCCAAAAAAGACCAGGATGCTCAAAGTATTTGAGCCGACTTCTCCGCCGTCAACCCAGAAGCCCGCGGTATGAACTTGCATGGAAAATGGAGAGGGTGTCTGGGAAAAACGATGATGAGCGGCTGGTTGTGCAGGTTGTGCGGCCGGGGCGAGGACATCTTTTTGGAGGAGCAGGGTGACGTACGAGGTGACGCCCGCCGTCCATCGCGGGTTCACAGGAATCTCATTCCCTTGTTCATCGTTACACGGCACAATTTTGAATACCGACAATATGGACGCGATCGCCGACCAGACAGAAGCGTCTCCTACGTGTCGGCCGACGCAGATACGTCGGCCAGCACCATAGGCATAACCCATGGTGTCCTCATTGAGCTCACCGTTTTCGAGGAGGAATCGTTCGGGTTGGAATCGCTCAGGGTTGGCATATTTAGCTTCGTTACGGGTCATGGCCCTGGTGATGTCGAGATCAGATACCAGGTACGGCAACGAAGAGGATGAGCGTACCAGGTGTTCATTATGATCGTGGCTCCTACAACGGAAAATGAATAGATCGAAGCCACGCTGCCGTCGAGTCACAAACCTTGCGGAATGAAATAACCGTCGTAGACGTCCGCACTGGTCGCAGCGTGCGGGATGCCTGATTAAGCGGCAGATGAGAAGAACAGGTCGAAATGTAAAGAATGGACGATCGACCTAGCGGGACTGTGGGATGCCACCGCAACGTCTCACGCAGGACAGCATCGATATAGGGAAGTGAGCGACGGTCCTCGAAATCCGGAAGTCGTGCGGTGCCAACAACCGAATCAATCTCTGCGTGCGCGCGCGCCTGGACGTCGGGGTTAAGTAACATTGCCAAGATGAAGACCAGGAGGGTCGATGACGTCTGCGAAACGTGTCCATCAGAAACTGGCGGTTTGGCTCACTCAAACTGCGCTCACGGTCTCCGACGCCGCTGGAGAGCGGAAATGACAGGTTAGTTTGGAAAGACAAAAACGTCATCGGGTGACCGACCAGCGAATGCTGTCACCGAGGACTCCTTGATAGCGCGCACGTACTCTTCGGAGGCATGCTGTCCATCGATGCGACTGAGTGATTTGGAGACCATAGACGGAACTGCAGTGCCTGCTGCCTTACCGTGCCGTCAGTCGTTATTTATAAAGTTGCAAGATCGTTTCATCTCACCAGGCTCTCTTGCACAAAGCGAAAAGGAGTCTCCACCATGTCGTCGGCATATTTTTGGGATAGAACTGCGGTTCGTTTGAACGACGCACCCGGGAACCAAGCCGGAATGTATCGCACTGTGGGAGCCAAACTAAGAGCCAAAGATCAGGGATCGAAAAAGACTTACGGAAAGGGAAGAAACCAAGGAAGGCAGCCACTTCTGGACGTATGGATGCTACTGCCAGGTTGACAGCCCTATCTACCACGTTGACGATCGGATCGTCTCGACGTGCAGTCTCGTATCCGTAGATAACTGCCATGATGATCGAGGTCGAGTGTCTACGGAAAATACAACGAAAAAGAAAAAGAAAGATCAGAATCGAAATGGGGAGATATCATCTGGGATAAACACACGTCTGGACATGCGCAATGTAATTTTCGGGGGTCTCGAGCAAGTTGAGGATGAGCTCGCGTGCTTTCTGAAGCTGGACGGGTTGATAATCAAGGACAGCTTCAGGTCGGAAGGCCTGATGAAACAGTCTGCGATGCAGACGCCACCTGTCGCTATATGGTACCATGACTGAATTGAAAGACCATCCAAAACTGTTGTCGGGAAAGGGGTCAAGGGAGAGCGTGCCGTCTCGGGGATAAGCTCACAAGTCATTGGTCATACGAATGATGGCGGGCCGGTCTGAATAATTGTACGAACGTCGCTCGAGCAGGTCCTTGGCGACCTCCTCCGAACTGATGACGATGACCTCTTGATTCAGAAGACGGGAATAGACGAGGTCACCTAGAGGGATGCGAAATTGGAAGAGTGGGCGAGGACGCGAGAGGAGACCTACCGTACATCTTCGCCCAACGTGTGTAGGCTTCCCAGGGCGCTGCCGGGTTTATCCCCAGGACGTTACCGACGATAGGGACGGGGGATGGACCCGGGGGTAACGGATGGCCCCTTTCTGGGTTTCTGCGCCTGCTTGACCAAAGGGAGAAGAGGCCATGGGCTGCGAGAGAGACTGAAAAAAGCACCGGGAGCCAAAAGTCCATTAAAAGGGTGTTTGTGGCCTCGAAGTATCAGACTCACCGGTTTAAATGTAGATGGTATGAAGGTCGGATATCGGGGCGAAGGTGCCACAAAGAAGGAATCCCCGATCGTAGCTGACTAAGCAGTTCCCTCCACTTCACGACCGCCCACGACAATGTCCATGGAAGAGAGCATCTCCCTCGAAGAAACCAATAAAATCCGTATCTCTCTCGGTCTCAAACCACTCACAGACGGTCCAGCACCCGCAGATGACGCAGACAAGCAGGCAGAGGACAACTATGTACGCCAGCGCGATCGTGAGGCAAAAGAGCGCGAGTCAAAGTAATTCCATGGTTCGTTTCATGCGCCAGAACCTTCTTTCTGATTTTACGCTTTTTCACCAGGAAACTATATGACAAAATTGCCAAGTGAGTATCTGCCATCAATCACCCCACTGTCTTGCTCAAGCACACCACCCAGGGTGAGGAATCGACGAGAGCTCAACGCCTCCCTGACTGGTGCGACTCTCGGTGATCCCGACGGCGATTCAGAGGATACCCTCAAATGGATCAAAAGAGCAAAGAAGCGCGAGAGGGAGCTCGCACGTAAGCGGCAGTTGGAGCTCGAGAATATGGACAAGGAGTTTCAAGGGGATGAATACACCGAGAGTACGTATCCCTGTGCATTTATTTCCACTCCGTTCCTCACTCTTCATTTCAGAGGATCTGGAAGGCTTGAAGGTCGGCCACGATTTCGATGAGCTGGCAGAAGGCGATGCCCGCATACTTACGTTGAAAGATACTCGCGTCCTTGACAACGAAGGTAACCTCTTTCGCCATTCACATTTCCTTTTCTCACACAGACACCCAGAGGATGAGCTACAAAATGTGGAAATGGCTGAAGCGGAGCGCACCAAGAAAAATCAGGAGCTCAAGATTAAACGCCGTGACTATACGGGTTATGATGATGAAGAGTTCGAAGAGGGGAAGCATGGAATGAAACGATCCGTTTTGGCTAAATACGACGAAGTCTTGGAAGGTCCGCGCGAAACCGTATGTTCATTCTTGCGTCCGTTGTCGGTATCTGGTTTACCTGAACGTCACAGGGTTTCCGGTTGGGCAGCTCCGTTAAGTCCGCCGCGGACAAACAACCCGAAACTGATGAGGGTACTGTGACCGTAAATCGTGCCTTGTTGTCAATAGATTATGCTAGTGGGTTGCACCTGGTGTTGCCACGTATGTCCATCCTTCTGATATACGTGTTGCAGAGAACTTAGAGGTACATGACTACCTCCGCGAAGGCGACGTCGGGTTCAAGAAGCCAAAGGTAGGTTTTACATCTCCCCATTTGTCTGATTATCAATCATTGTGTTCCCTCACACAGACCAAAAAGAAGCGCTCCTCCCGGCGTGTTCCCATCGATAATGAGATTCTCGGTGGCGACGACATGGATCAGATGGAGGTGGACGAGAAGCCTGTCGTTCCTAGGACACGTGAGTTAGACGCCAATTTTGTGGATGACGATGAGCTACAAGCTGCTCTCGCTCGTCAAAGAAGAGCCAAGATCCACAAGACGAAAAAGCTGACCCCTGAAGAAATTGCTCGTAAAAGTGGGTGCACGCTCATCTTTGCACGTCACCGGTTTCTATCTGACGCCCTTCCCAGTCGCTGCAGATCGCGCTCGGGAGCAATCCACCGCCGATGACATCATCAGGGCCGAAGAGGTGGCAGAAGGGGTCGGGGATGCTGTTCTAACGTTCGACGACACATCCGAATTCGTTCGCGCCATCTCGTATAACCCCACCGCAGTTAAAGTCGAGCAGGTCGAACCCTCGGTAGCACCGCCTCCACCCCATACCCGATCGCCATCCCGGGATGTGTCGATGCTAGGAGATGAGGTCGTGGATGAAATTGAAGCCGGCGAGGTGGTGATGAAAGAGGAAGATGACGAAGAGATGCTCGAGGCGATTGAACAAGCTATCAAGGATACCGAGGGAGAGGAACGCGCTGTTGCGGAGAACAGTCAAGGCGAAGCAGCAGTCGCATCGTCCAGTGAGCCCACCTTTGGTTCGGGTATGGCCAATACGTTGGCTCTACTCCGTCAGCAAGGGCTACTGGCGCAACCGAATGCTGACCAGGTTGATCGTGAGAAAGTCCAACAACAACGCGATCTCTGGCTCGCAGATTACCGACGTATGTTGGCTCAGCGAGAGCTCGACCGATTACAAGCCCGCGGTGGCAATAAGGACCAGGCAACACGAGAGTATGAAAACCGTGTTCGAGAGCAGCAGGACGCTCGTGCCGGTCTTGACCTGTTCAAGAACTACAAGCCCGACATCAATATCGTTTACTACGATGAATTTGGTCGTAGCCTTACGCCCAAGGAGGCTTGGAAAGCGCTGTCTCACAAGTTCCACGGCAAAGGTTCTGGGAAGATGAAGACGGAGAAGCGTTTAAAGAAGATTGCAGAAGAAAAGAAGAAGGAGGCCATGGCTAGTGGTGACACCCCTTTGAGCATGAACAAAGCGTTTCAGATCCGACAAGAAAAGACTGGGCAAGCCCACTTCGTATTGTCTGTCGGTAACAGAGGGTGCGTCTTTCTCTAATTTTTGTGTTGGTATGACTAAACCTCTGTGTCTAGCGCTGTACCTCAGGCATCGGAGTTCCTTGATCCCCAACCACTGTCGAAGGGCAAGACGGAGAAAACGAAAAGCAAGAAGAAGGAGGCCGCCAAGGCTGCTGCCCCTCAAACGCTCGACTCCACAGGGTTTATTACCTTGCCTGCTCCCCATGCAAATGGCTCGGTCAACGCGAGTCCCGTACCTTCTGGCTTCTCGTCAGTTGTACAGACAAATGGCTCTGGGTCACCTTTACCTATGAAGCCCGGTTTCTCGCGTATATCGTCGGCCGTGGATACACCCTCCCAGAGTAATACCCCTGTGACGGGAGAGAGGGCAAAGGTTGCATTTGGCTTTGGGGCGAAGAGGAAAGTTGCGGAGGATTTTCTTGACGAGCCTGCAGCCAAGAGACGATGATCTGATCGTTTTTGGACGCCTTTTTCTGTTTTGTTTCCTGCTACCGTATCAAGTACATATGCCTGCTAGCGTGCTATCGCACCTAGTTTCCTTTCTCTTTGCCCTTGCCTTGGCGACACATTGTTTTGGAACTCGTGCGTTAGGGGATTGGCGTAGGCGAGCGATAACTTATTGAATGGTGTCTTGATTTGAAGCCTGGCACCGCTCACTTTCCTACGGAACTGCCAGTGTTGATCATAATGGGATTGGCCTCGAGGTGAGCCCAACGGTTGGGAAATACTATCTCCTTGGCAACTCTTGTACCATGCCATCATTGATAGATGTCTCACTCATCTCGCTTTTATGGGCCTCACTTGCTGCACATGCATTCATTTGACACGAGATCGTTATCGCCACTCCCAGGCCACTTGTGCCACTGGTGCGTTTAAATGTTTCATCTTGCTGTTGCAATCCTTCTCGGCTAGGACTTAACGCCACCGCCCTACGCAGAGAATCGAGAAAACATGAGTCTGTTTTACATCGCCTATCAAGCAAAGTGAGACTATCATCAATAACCAGCCATAATGGGTGTCAAGCGGTCTCCCTGAGGCCTACCTTTTCGAGTCTGTAGTACGCATATCACATCTCATGTTTCACTTTCCGCGTCGTGTCACCTGAAACCACGACTCTGAGAGATCATCGAGCCAATCCACCTTTCCTATTTTGCTGTACGTTCGTTCAGCCTCCATTGAACATGAGCTCGACACCGCTTATGGGTTCAGGTCGTTGCACCCTGGGTTCTCGCCACCCTTGTGTTATGCTGTACGAACCTTCTAGGTGGAAATGAGACGTGAGTACATAAAATCCCATAGCAGGTTCGTCATACAATCCCATGATGGGTCCCCTGAACTCTGCATTGTGCGCCCTCGCGGTTGTCGTTCTCTTCCTGACGCTCTGCTTCGTCGGGTTTATCGTTAGGAAAAGGCTGACGCCTCACCAGCTTCCTCTCCCTCCAGGTCCGAAAGGACTCCCGTTTCTCGGAAGCGCACTCGAAATTAACAAGAATGAGCCATGGGTGACTTTTGGAGAATGGAAGAAAACATACGGTGCGTGACTTTGCGAGCAGGGTGTATTGCGCTGTGCTTCACTCGGGGATACTAGGTGAAATCGTCTCGTGCACCCTATTGGGTCAAACCTATATCGTTATCAACTCAGAGAGGGCTGCGAAAGCGCTGCTCGAACAACGCTCAAACATTTACTCTGACCGCCAAGTGATTCAAACCTCTACCCTGTAAGGGACCCTAATCTGCCGATCTATCCTAGTCAAGTCAGTCTGACAGACGTGATCTCCATAGTTTTGGAATGGACTTCAACACGGGGCATCGGTCCTACGGTGATACTTGGAGTGCCCACCGGAAAATGTTCCACCGGGGCTTTGACAAGGCGATTATTCACAAATACCACGACTCGGTGACCCAGAGAGCGCGAGCTTTGCTGGAAAACCTGCTGCAATCCCCGGAAAAATTCGAGAATCATTTGAAAATGTAAGCGTGCCCCTCTCCGCAGCGCCGTGCAATCGTGATCGTGTCTTGGCTAGGTTTGCCGTATCTATCATCATGTCTGTCACGTATGGGTATGATGTCGCCCCCAAGGACGATCCCTTTGTAGCCCCGATCGAAGAGGTAGAGCAAATTGTTGTCGTTATGACGCCTGAGAGAGCGGCCTTGCTCGATCTTTTTCCCCAGCGTAGGTCGTAGTCGAGAAGTGGGTCCGTTGTCTGTCTGACTCTAAGTCTAGTTCTCAACTTCCCGGCCTGGTTCCCCGGCGCTGGGCTTAAACGGTTGGCGAAGCGATGCAGGGAATTGTCTCCTCAGATCCGAGACGCACCTTTTCAATTCGTCAAGGAATGTTTGGTATGTGACGTAACTATCCGCTCCCTTTCTTGTGTGCCGATCACCACAGGCAAAGGATGTTGAGAACGAGTCAGTGGTTGCGCAGCTTTTGCAGGCAGAGGCTGCGGAAGCCCAGGATCGTGAATCATACGAACAGAACATAAAGGACTTTGCAACCTCGAGTTTACTAGGTATGAAAGTGAATCCCATGCCTTCCCGTTCTGTTATTGATTTTGTTCTTCCCTTACGTCGATCCGCAAAGCTGGCGCCAGTACAGTGGGTTCAACTGCTTGCGTGTTCGGGCCGTGTCATCTTTAACACCATTTCAGACACAAACCACCCTGACTACGCTCATACTGGCGATGATTCTATATCCAGAGGTCCAGGAGCATGCACAAGCAATAATAGACAGGGTGGTGGGAAGAGACAGACTACCAACTACCAATGACAGAGGAAACTTGCAATACATTGACGCTCTCCTTCGGGAAACTATGAGGTGGGGATCACTTGTTCCGATGGGTACGTCGTCATACAAACAGACCAGCTCCTCGGATGCTAACCGTCGAGAAGCCATTCCACATGTGGTTACTAAAGATGACATTTTCGAATGGTGTCTAATACCCAAAGGTATGTGATGTTTCCGGTGTCATTCCGCTAACCTGTCCTCCGAACGGTCCAACAGGTTCTGTGATAATACCAAACTTGTGGTATGTCGTTTTTCATATGTCGGCATTAGAGGTGGTCCTCACTTGCCTTTCCCCAGGGGAATGGCACGAGACGAAGAAAGATTCCCGGATCCAACAGTACTAAAGCCAGAAAGACATCTGGACGGCGACGGCAATCTGCTTCCGGACGATATAAGCGGACTTTACTTTGGTTACGGACATAGGATATGTCCTGGGCGATACCTCGCCGACGCTTCCATATGGCTCGCAGCCGTAAACATACTCTTCATGTTCAGCTTCCGCAGAGCGATCGGTCCCGCGGGGTATGAAATCGATATATTCCCCAAGTTTACTGGAGGAGTTGTACTGTGAGTCGTCTGCACCCGCCTTTATTTGGTGTCCCTCTTTTGTCGTGATGTCACTAATCGTCTGAGCTAGTCAACCTGTCCCATTTCCCTGCCGCATCACACCTCGTTTCGAGAAATCCAGGGAACTTCTCGGATAGAGAGTGATAGATGTATGACAAGAGAGACCGAGGACATCTGTAATTATTGTACGCCAAGGACCCATGTTGTATTTCACTACAGACTCGGATAGACGTGTTGTTGTATATTGTACAAGACAACGGCTGTACGTGCTCAAGTCGAAGTGCTGGCATTTCAGACCATACAAAAGGAAATATCAAAAAGCCACAGGGAAAGCAGCTCAATAAGTGGACCAGGTATGTCACATGGCTTAGATTGAAAGTGCCCAAGGCTTATCTGAGGTCAGGGATGTCGCCAATCAACTTATCAGCACGAGCTCTACTGCTCAAAGCCGCCCTGTGCTCGCTGCCTGTGGTGTGGGATATCGTGTTCTTGCCCACCAGTCATGCGAGTTAGTGTGATCATGGAAATTCAGGACTGACCTATACATGGAAGGGCCCAGGAGCAGCGATAAGGATTCCGTGTCAAATGAATGTAAGTGAGAGTCGGTTACTGTGAGACCCACTGTTTCAGTGAAAAGCGAGATGAGTGAGACATCGATGGCACAGTACATACTACTTGGACCACGTGCCTGTCAATGCATACCGTATGTGCATAGGCTGTTATCCCTGTGTCGGTTCTACGAGTCGTTCCCAGAGAAGCACGAGCTTGATGTACTTGTGGAGGCCACCGAAGACCACAAATCAGCGTTCAACTTGGATTCGGCCTGAGAGAGCGCAATTGTGACAGAGCGGGCATTGCATATCATAGTGCTCGTTCGTCTGCTCTCAACACAACAGTAAAGAAGAGACGTGTTGCTGACCCCCTGCGTAATTTCTTATCGCAATAATTCCATCGATTCTCGTCTCGAGTATTCTGCTGTCAACTTGAAGGGTACTATTCTCCAAGTTCAGCGTGAGTGTCAGTTGTAACCGCTCCCATACTAATAATTATAGGTTTCAGCGGTCCCTCCAGGTTATTCACCATCATTTTACTTGTCAGCATCATTCCCAGTGGCGCCAGTCCGGATGGAAGTGGGTAGCCATCTCGGAATTAGGGCACCGTTGAAGAAAAGTCGCCGTTACTAGCGTTGTTGAACTATCACTATTCCCATCCAATTCTGAGAAGAAGGATCAGAACCGGATGAGAATAATGATAGTTCTCGCATGCGTGATAGAAGAGCTAGTGGTTGCGGGGGTGATCAATCGATCATGAGTGACTTGTGTTCGGAGTTGCCAGTGGGTGCACCTGAGACATTCACACGGGTTCAATGTTCGTTTTCAGCCTCTATTCAAATGTTGAAGACGGCACCGTATCAGTTCAGCTAGGTTGTACACGTGTTACGAGGTGAGACATGATCAGAGTCTCGTAAGTATATGGTGCCGAAAAGACGATCGAGCGACGCCAACTCACGAATTGGCAGAGATGAATGAACCATCAGCGAAACGGACCGTGTTGTATATGAATAACAGCGGGTTTGGAGAATCGGGCCCTACATGAAGAGAAGTCAAACATGATTCAGAGCAGGGGGTACGGACTCAGTGAAAGTATGTAAAGTACTAACGGCCGTGTTGATCAGACGATCTGGCACGAACATCTATCGTGAAAACGCCACTGCCACTTGCCACGGCTACTAGAGTCTCAGACTTATGAATACGAGACATTATTTGAACTTTGATGAAAAACCACTGGTGGCTTTTCATCAAAGTTCAAATATTCACAGGGGAAGATCCGCTGTCAGTACGAAGCGCTCCTTGCTCGTCACTGAGGGAACCTTCAGGTCGGAGGTAAGGTTTAATTGCGCGTTCCTTCCCTAGGACTTGGAGTCAACGCCACTGACCTGCGATCTCCAGCACCGATAAAGACGAAAACTCTTTTTAATTGCGCCGTCAGCCGGTTTTCCCGCACGATGCAGGGATGATGGCATTTGCAGTGGTGCGTAGGACCACACGGGAGGAGACCCGACTTAAAATGCTACGTGTTGGCTCGACTCCCGTTCCAGCTTTCCACCCACATCTGCCGCTAACCCTCACCTTTTCAAGGGAAAACGTTCGTGTTGTTCTACTATGTGGGTCTTTGAGAACATGTCAAGATTTGTGTCTGTATATTCTATTGGTTTCGTGCTCTGTGCGGCATTCGTTCTCAAGTGGCGGCAATACCGACTCAGGAATGGACTTCCATTACCTCCTGGACCGACTGGCCTTCCTTTGGTTGGTAACGTCTTTGATCTCAATCCCCAGCACCCATGGTTATCGTACGAGCAATGGGGAAAGCAATATGGTGCGTTTGGTTTTCGGTGAATGTTAGGTTCTGCATATGGCGATTTTTTCAGGCGGTCTGGTATACGCCAACTTGATTGGCAAGGATTTCGTCATCATCAACAGCATCAAAGTCGCGCGCGACTTGTTGGAACGACGGTCAGCCATCTATTCCGAGAGACCTTACATACCTTCGAACGAACTGTGTGTCACTTTGCTGCAAGCCGAGTACGAGAGATTGACATGCGCATGTAGGTTCGGCATGGATTTTAACTCGGGCCTTCTTCCATATGGCACCACCTGGAGGCTCCATCGGAAGATGTTCAATACCGCTCTCAACAAGGAAACGTCATGTCAATACAAACCAATGGCATTGTGCAAGGCCCGCCAGCTTGTCGAGAACATCCTCGACGTGCAAGAGGATTTTGCTAGACATTGCAAGACGTGGGTCGTATATCGTTTATTTGTATAATGGCATCGCTTGACGATGCGCAGCTTTGCAGCAGCCACGATTATGGCTGCGACATACGGATACGATGTTACACCCAAGAACGACCCGTTCGTGACAAAGATTGAACACTTGCTTGAATTGTTCCTGGACGCGCTGACTCCGGAGCGGGCCGCCTTGTTACTTGCCTTTCCATTCTGTATGTCCAAGCGGTTGCAGCGTTGCGTTGTTGCATTGATCATTGACTTGATTAGTGGCCCACATTCCATCCTGGTTGCCGGGAGGAGGATACAAGCAACAAGCTACGGAATGTCGTGCGCTTGCAGAGGAAGTATTAACCAGTCCCGTTGAATACGTCAGGGAAAATATGGTAATCGTCAATGTCGATCTCCATTTTGGCATCTAAGACAGGTCACTTTTACTAGGCTGCTGGAACAGCAAGAGAATCGCTCGTCCATGACTTGCTTGAGACACGAAACGATGAAGCAGACGAGGACAATATCAAAGCTGTGGCGGCATCTGCTTTCCTAGGCATGTAAACGCACACTCCTCTCGATTTAGCGAGGACTCATAACACACTTGTAGGTGGCGCTGAAACTGTGGGTGGCAAAACTACCTACGGCTGGACCTGCTTGACGATCGTTTAGAGCGATTCAACGCTGCGAGTATTTATCCTCGCCATGGTACTCCATCCCGAGGTCCAGGCTAAAGCTCAAGAGGAGATTGACAAGGTCATAGGTGGTCAACGCCTCCCGGATTTTGCCGACAGGCCGAATCTGCCATACGTAGAGGCAGTATATCTTGAAACGTTCCGTTGGAGACCTGTGGTACCTAGTGGTGAGTGAATTGGCCCAGGGACACTAGTTGGGATCGAACCGACCCCGCAGCACTTCCCCACATGACCGCGACGAGCGATGTATATGAGGGCATGTACATTCCCAAAGGTGAGCTGAATGAAATTGTCCATTGCACAGGACGCCATAATTTTGTGGGCACAGGTGCCATCGTACTCACTAATATCTGGTATGCCTCTCGTCACTTTGCCGACGTATTAGTGCTGAGCTAGCGCAGGGCAATGGTACACGACGATACACAATACGACGACCCGATGGCCTTCATCCCCGAGCGACATGTCACATCCGCCGGAACGCTCGCGGAAGGGACGGCCGCACTCAATTTCGGTTTTGGACGGTGGGACACATGCCCGCTTTCGCCCAAGGAGTGAATACTAAAGGACTGTGTAGCCGCGTCTGTCCTGGAAAGCATATAGCAGATCAGAACGTCTGGGCTGCCATCGCAACCATGCTAGCAACCGTGCATATTGCGAAGGCTTGTGATAAGTCTGGGAACGAGATCGACGTCAAGGCGGAATTCACTGGTGGACTCTCATCGTGAGTTATCGCCGGGCCCTTGTTTGGTCGTTGCTGATCGCTGGTGATGACGATAGCGCTCCGAAACCGTTCGCATGTTCCATCACCCCACGCTCTTCAAGTGCTGAGTGTCTCATTCGAATGAGAAATGAGGATGTACACTAGGCTCGAATCGGGGACTGAGCTACAATCTACGTCAAATAACTGGAAGCCGGAAAAATATACGTTTTTGTACTTGTTCGTTTTGGAATGGCTCGATGGTAGCTCAGGGCTGGTGTATTTTGGAAATATTACTGTAACTTTAGATCACTGGCCCCCAAAGTGACTATCTTGCACATCAATATCATCTGAACTCGAGTACACTGTATGACCCTCCTCCAGATCCACTCAGTATGACCGTTGTGCAGCCTATTTCGTCACTGCTACCTGCTCGAAAGAACATCGGGCATAATTTCCCCCATTGACAACTCTTAGGTTACACAATGGCGACACCAGGGGTGGATAAGGCGTGCATCCTGGCCAGAACAAGCGCCGAGGATAAGAGGTCACGATTGTGAGTGTGTGAATCGATTCGATGGGGTGGCATGTGTATACCGGGTGATACGGGGAATAGACCACCAGGCATCCTTCGGTCCACTGATCTGATATCTAGCCGGGTATGTCTTTCAACGTACACTTCGGGCGGAAGAATGGTGAGCAACGGGTGGGACAATCGAAAGGCGATGCTGACAAGAAGACAGGCGTGGGGTGAAAACTACTCTTCTTCTAGTACCGTTCAGCGAAAGGAAGTAGAACCGATGGCAATCGATCACTGAGGTGTTGAAATAGATTCAGCTGCGTTCCTTCTTGATGGGAAGCACGTTGTGAGCGGCGGCGAAAAAAGGGAAGATTTGATGTTGGCACATAGAGGATGTGGGGATGCCAATGGATGGGGGTCACGGAAGTTCTCGAGGCCAAAGTCGATAAAATTGACTAGATTGCCTCGTTTCCCGATTCCCATCAAGAAGTTGTGCGAGTGAATGTACTCGATGCGAGATATCTGCAATATTAGAAAAGGAAATAACGAGTGAGAAGGAGAAGATTGCATGGGAGGTTAACGTTTGCATCATCTGTTGGTCAGCGAGGAGTAAAACCATTTTCAATCTAAACTTGCGGTTGCAGAAGTTGGCAAGATCTTCAAGAGAGCGCCTGAAGCATTGCACTATACGGCCCGGGCCGAACTTTGTCGGCAGGAACCTTGTTTACATTTGATTAGGAATGTGTTTCCCACGTCTCGACAATCTGATTTCTCTAATGTCGCTTATCGAATCCTTCATGGATGGCAAAGAGCGATCCCACAGGCTCCACTGTGGGGACCGCATGGCAGCGATCAAATGCGCTGGGGATCTTCGAAAGGAGCCTTGGCGCCTCAGAGACCTGTGGGTTTTGCCGGCCGTGTCTGGCCTCGTGCCCACCCGGAATATAGGCTTCACCGAACAGGTTGAAGCCTCCCCCCTCCCCACTCGTTCTACCCGCATCACAACCAATCTATCTGGGGTCGCGCCCCCGCCGTTGCGGGCCACTTCGTGGTTTGGCCAACTCCCTCGATAGGGCTTAAGATTGGTAGCTGGTACCCTAAATGGTCTCGGAAGGACGGTGGTAGGGGTAGCAGTAGCCCCCTGACGAGAGCTTTCGCAGGCTCGAACCCGCACGCCCGAACCCGCACCTCCTTATCCACCCCCGCCTGTCCTATACATAGTTTTCCATGGTCCGGCTCTGATCCTCGGAGAGGAGCGCCCGACGGTCAGGCGAGTGGACTGACAGCCCAAGCGTCCCTCTTCGCATATAGATCGCAGACCATGGCCCTTCGGGCCATGGTCCTTACAATTTCTCAACCCCTGGCCAGCGACTAGATCCCAGTGACCTTGTTTGAAACATGGTAACGTCAATGCAGAACGCCGCACCCTAATCCAGAAATGATGGTGCTTGTGCGCGAGGTAACGCCGCCGGCGGGGTTGAATGGATCAGAGGCACGTACATATCACCAAATGATTCCAGTGTCTTCCGCCTGGCATCACTGAAACCAAATTTTATCTGTCGTAACATGCGCATCCAAAATATCATTTGAGGAATGAACAAGATGTCACGAAATCTGCCACCACGACCACGTCTAATGACAAAAATCTATACTCTTTATCATCAACTAGCATCCAATGATACTACATGTACGATACGGCCCACACTAAATCGTACGGACAATAAGAGTGGAAGGCAGGGTGGTGACACTCTCCTTACCGTGACACTCTCCTTACCAACCTTCTCCATGGCCTGAGCAATCTCTGTCGTTGTCGTCACCTTCTTGGCATTTGCAGACAAGATCCCGACGAAACGGTCGATGAACCGTTTGGGACGCTCAACGGAGGTGCTGGCTGTTGCGCATTGGATGCGTTTCGAACGTGACGACAGCTCTAGAGGTTGTGGGTGAGGGATCATGTTCTACCGGTCACAAAACCTGTGAGGACGTGCGCACACTTTTTGGGGGGAATTGGGAGGATTTCGCCCCAAGTGCCAAGCCTACTAGTATAAGTCAATTGCGCGTAGATGATCCAGTGATTTGTACAAACCGGAGCTTCAGAACAGATCTGAGGGTGCACATCTCGACACCACTGACTTCCATACACAGAAGACAAAAGGAACAGAAAAAAAGGAATAGGTCAGAGCCTTCTGGTAAATGAACGTACGTTCTAGAGAAAGGGATCGCCGCTCATGAGGATATGTCGAAAGGCACCGATCATTGACAGCATGTCAGGGTGACATTTTATGTCGCCGTCGACCCTGTTTTCCAAAAGCACACACACCTGACTTGTCGATCAAGTCGCGTGATAGAAACATCTTGCTCATCGCCATGAGGGTCGTGGACTTGGGAACCGCTGAGTGGCACCTTTCTCACACCGGAGAGGACAATATCATTGAAGAAAATCTTCCACGGAAATGATTGGTCTTCTCGTGAGATCCAGTCCGAGGTGTAAAGAGCATGTAAAGAAGGGGACCGCAACCAAAGTTCTGCGAGGGTACAAGATCCGAGAAATTTTCAGGGGGGCTAGTGGGGAGGTGAACAAGAACACAGTCAGTTGGGTGTGGTTGAAAACATTGACTAGACAGGCGCCAAGCTACGGAATCCTAGCACTGACTTCCATTTATGAAGCGCAGGTGACGACAGGGGGGGCGAAGGAATCGAATAGGGAAAAGGAGGGACCGTCCATGACGAACGGCGTGCGGTTCAGCAAGAACACATTTTCCATGAGCATATACCCTACAGCATGCTTGGTGATTCGGAATACCTGTTCAAGTTTCAATGTTGTCGTCGTTGGAATCTCGTCGATATCCAGGATCCCGTCGTTAGTCAACTGCAAAAATATGGGGAGCACGGCGGCAGTCATATCGGGGGGACGGACGGGCTTGGATCTTGGAACTTAACCCGGAGCGACGGCCTTGGCTTTTGCTCCTTACTAGGGGTTTCTGCGAGTGGTCTCTGTCGGTTACATTCTACCATATTTGTTGTATATCGACTGGTTTCCAGATGCTCTCAAGGTCTTTTTGGCGGTGCACGTGTGAGTGTGCAGTTTGATCTTATTATCGGCGTTTATCGCGCGGTCCGAGACGTCGGTGCGGTCGTTGTCAAAAGACGCCGTGTTGTCGACCAATGCAGCACATGTTTCACAGATGTGTCTAAAGAGGATCGCGTACTGTGCAACGCCATAGTTACAGCCGCCATTTACAACGGACATATATACTAGTTCTATTCTTTGGCACCAACGATTTGAAGATGTAATTCTCGTAACCGTTCGCATCTTCAAGTTCCTACCTTTCCCCGCAAAAGGACCAGTAGAGGGCCCTGCCACTTCACGTGGCGCTACTTATGATACTGATAGCATCTTTGGTGGTAGGGGAATATCATTTCTTCATCAATTTCCTGATCCGGGTCGCCTGACAGCCCGGATGGGAAATGATCGGGCTTCCATTTCAGGACCCTCGGACGATCAATTGATGACATAATCGTACTTATAAGTTATAACCCCGATTTGGCTGTGTAGTCTCTTCAAAGTAGAACTCAGGGACAGAAATTTCCAACCGTCGCTGCTCGGAAAAAAACATACTACGTAGACAATTGCAAAAGGCAGGATCCGACGACAAACATGTACAAATCATTTCCATCAGCCTACAAAATGCTTCCGGGCCCACCCCCACTACTATCTGTAACGGGAACAATCCTATGATGGGTCCCCTGAACCCTTCCCTGTGCGCCCTCGCGGTTGTCGTCCTCTTCCTGACACTCTGCTTCGTCGGGTTTATCGCTAGGAAAAGGTTTACTCCTCATCAGCTTCCTCTCCCGCCAGGCCCGAAAGGACTCCCATTTCTCGGGAGCGCACTCGAAATTAACAGGAATGAGCCATGGGTGACCTATGGAGAATGGAAGAAATCATACGGTGCGTAACACGGTGTATTGCACTGTGCTTCACTCAGGGATACTAGGTGAAATTGTCTCATGCACTCTATTGGGCCAAACCTACATCATTATCAACTCGGAGAGGGTTGCGAAGGCGCTACTCGAACAACGCTCAAACATTTACTCCGACCGCCCGGTGATTCGAACCTCTACTCTGTAAGGAACCCTTATCCGCCAATTTATCCGAGCCAAGTCAGTCTGACAGACGTGATCTCCATAGTTTTGGAATGGATTTCAACACGGGGCATCGGTCCTACGGTGATACTTGGAGGGCTCACCGAAAAATGTTCCACCGGGGGTTTAACAACGCGATTATTCACAAGTATCACGAGTCGGTGACCCACAAAGTGCAAGCGTTGCTGGAAAACCTGCTGCAATCCCCAGAAAAATTCGAGAATCATTTGAAAATGTAAGCATGCCCTCTCGTCGACGCCGTGCAATCGTGATCGTGTCTTGGCTAGGTTGGCCGTATCTATCATCATGTCTGTCACGTATGGGTATGATGTCACCCCCAAGGACGATCCCTTTGTAGCCCCGATCGACGAGATAGAGGAAATTGTTGTCGTTATGACGCCTGAGAGAGCGGCCTTGCTCGATCTTTTCCCCCAGCGTAGGTCGTAGTCAAGGAGCGGGTCTGTTGTCTGTCTGACTCAAAATCTAGTTCTCAACTTCCCGGCCTGGTTCCCCGGCGCTGGGCTTAAACGGTTGGCGAAGCGATGCAGGGAATTGTCTCCTCAGATCCGAGACGCACCTTTTCAATTCGTCAAGGAATGTTTGGTATGTGACGTAACTATCCGCTCCCTCTCTCGTGTGCCGACCACCACAGGCAAAGGATATTGAGAACGAGTCGGTGGTTGCGCAGCTTTTGCAAGCAGAAGCTGCGGAAGCTCGGGATCGTGAATCCTACGAACAGAACATAAAGGACTTTGCAACCTCGAGTTTGCTAGGTGAGAAAGTGAATCGTACGCCGCATCTCATTCTGTTCTTGACCTTGTTCTCCCCTCACTTCGATCTGTAAAGCTGGCGCCGGTACAGTGGGTTTAACTGCTTGCGTGGTTAGGCTGTGTCATCTGTAACACTGTTTCAGACACAAACAACCCTGACTACGCTCATAATGGCGATGATTCTGTATCCAGAGGTCCAGGAGCGTGCACAAGCAATGATAGACAGGGTAGTGGGAAGGGACAGACTACCAACTTTCAACGACAGAGGAAGCTTGCAATACATTGACGCTCTCCTTCGGGAAACTATGAGATGGGGATCGCTTGTTCCGATGGGTACGCCGTCATACAAATAGACCAGCTTCTCGGATGCTAACCGTCGAGAAGCCATCCCACATATGGTTACAAAAGATGACATTTTCGAATGGTGTCTAATACCCAAAGGTGTGTGATCATGTTTCCGACGTGTCACATCATTAACCTGTCCTCTGAACGGTCCAACAGGTTCTGTGATAATACCAAACTTGTGGTATGTCGTTTTTATATGTTGACATTAGAAGTGGTCCTCACTTGTCTTCTCCAGGGGAATGTCACGGGACGAAGAAAGATTCCCGGATCCAACAGTACTAAAGCCAGAAAGACACCTGGACGGCGACGGCAATCTGATCCCGGACGATAAAGGCGGACTTTACTTTGGTTATGGACGCAGGGTATGTCCTGGGCGATACCTCGCTGACGCTTCCACCTGGCTCGCAGCCGCGAACATGCTCTCCATGTTCAGCTTCCACAGAGCGATCGGTCCTGCGGGGTATGAAATCGATATATTCCCCAAGTTTACTGGGGGAGTTTCACTGTGAGTCGTTTGCACCCGTATTTTTTGGTGTCCTCTCTTGTCGTGATGTCACTAATCGTCTGAGCTAGTCAACCTGTCCCATTCCCTTGCCGCATCACACCTCGTTTCGAGAAGGCCGAGGAACCGGGGAACTGTTGCCACGAGAGTCGATGACCGCGCATGCCACCAAGACCGAGCCGCGACTTCTTTTATTTGGATACCCCTCAAGCGCATCACTTCAGGATCATCATTCCCATACACACTCATTTTTGGATCTCAATACCATTTATTTAATGGACTGTCTACTTAGGTTACATTCATTTGATTACCTTCTTTCCTTTTCACTACAGTCGATCCACTTCCGTTTGAGGGCAGTGTTGGAATATACAACGCATAATGTTGGCTTGGATGGGAAGAGTCCCTTCTCTGAAGTCAGAAGGGTCTCGCCAATCAGCATCAGCACGATCTCTGCTATTCACAACCGCCCTATGGTTGCTGCCTGCGGTGTGGGATATTGTATTCTTACCCACCAGTCGTGTGAGCTAATTGTCATCATCGCCGATGACAGTCGATCAGCTAATGTGGTTATGAGAAGGGATTTGCATTCGGAAGATCCACCGGTAGATGTAGAGAGGACTTGTTCTTGAGTAACGGCCATAGTAATGGCAGCTCTCTGAGCGTGCGAGTGAGCACATTTGAAACGCGAGATCTGTATCGTGAGAACGCCACCGCCACTTTCCCGGGCCATGGCTAGGAGTCTCCGGCTCTCCGCCATTGACAGTTCGAAGTTCGGATAATGGCCCATACTCGTAAGGGAAGGTCCACCGTTAGTCTTGGTGCTCGTGCCAGTCTTGTTCTGGAACTGACCGTCCAGGGCACGAAGTACTCCTTGCTCGTCAGCGGGCCTTCACGTCGGAGGCAAAAACTTCTCAGGTTTAATTGCGCGCTCGTCCCCTAGGACTTGCCACTGCCATCTGCCGCTAGCTTTCATATACTATGCCGGGAATTTCCTCTGTGTATTCTGTTGGTTTTGTGCTCTGTGTGGCATTTGTCCTCAAGTGGCGGCAATACCGACTTAGGCATGGACTTCCATTACCTCCTGGACCGACTGGCCTTCCTTTGGTTGGTAATGTCTTCGATCTCAATCCCCAGCACCCATGGTTATCGTACGAGCAATGGGGAAAGCAATATGGTGAGTTCGATTTTCGGTGAACGCTAGGTTCTTCACAGGGTGATTTTTTTTTTCAGGCGGTCTAGTACACGCCAACCTGATTGGCAAGGATTTCATCATCATCAATAGCGTCAAAGTCGCGCGCGACTTGTTGGAACGACGGTCAGCCATCTATTCCGAGAGACCTTACATACCTTCGAACGAACTGTTTGTCACTCTGCTGCAAGCCGAGTACGAGAGATTGACATGCGCATGTAGGTTCGGCATGGATTTTAACTCGGGCCTTCTTCCATATGGCACCACCTGGAGGCTCCATCGGAAGATGTTCAATACCGCTCTCAACAAGGGAACGGCATGTCAATACAAACCAATGGCGTTGTGCAAGGCCCGCCAGCTTGTCGAGAACATCCTCGACGAGCAAGAGGATTTTGCCAAACATTGCAAGACGTGGGTCGTATATCATTTATTTGTATAATGGCATCGCTTGACGATGCGCAGCTTTGCAGCAGCGACAATCATGGCTACGACATACGGATACGATGTTACACCCAAGAACGACCCGTTCGTGACAAAGATTGAACACTTGCTTGAATTGTTCTTGAACGCGCTGACTCCGGAGCGGGCCGCCTTGTTACTTGCCTTTCCATTCTGTATGTCCAACGGTTGCAGCGTTGCATTGTTATATTGATCGTTGATGTGATTAGTGGCCTATATTCCATCTTGGCTGCCGGGAGGAGGATACAAGCAACAAGCTACGGAATGTCGTGCGCTCGCAGAGGAAGTGTTAACCAGTCCCGTCGAATACGTCAGGGAAAATATGGTAATCATCACTTTCGACCTGCACTTTGGTATCTAATACAGGTCGCTTTTACCAGGCCGCTGGAACAGCAAGAGAATCGCTGGTCCATGACTTGCTTGAGAAACGAAGCGATGGAGCAGACGAAGACAATATCAAAGCTGTGGCGGCATCTGCTTTCCTAGGCATGTAAACGCACACACCTCTCGATTTAGCAAGGACTCATAACACTCTTGTAGGTGGCGCTGAAACTGTGGGTGGCAAAACTACTTACAGGCGGACCGACTTGACAGTCTTTTAGAGCGATTCAACGTTGCGAGTGTTTATCCTCGCCATGGTACTCCATCCCGAGGTCCAGGCTAAAGCTCAAGAGGAGATTGACAAGGTCATAGGTGGTCAACGCCTCCCAGATTTTGCCGACCGGCCGAATCTGCCATATGTAGAGGCAATATGTCTTGAAACGTTCCGTTGGCGACCCGTGGTACCTACTGGTGAGTGCGTCTGTCCAGGGACACTACTTGGGGTCGAATCAACTTCGCAGCACTTCCCCACATGACCACGACGAGCGATGTATATGAGGGCATGTATATTCCCAAAGGTGAGCTGAGCAAAATTATCCATGAACACAAAGCGCCATAATTTTGTGGGCACAGGTGCCATCGTTCTCACTAACATCTGGTATGCCTCTCATCACTTGGCCGACGTATCAAGGTTGAACTAGCGCAGGGCAATGGTACACGACGAGACACAATACGACAACCCAATGGCCTTCATCCCCGAGCGACATCTTACGTCCGCCGGATCGCTCATAGAAGGGACAGCCGCACATTTCGGTTTTGGGCGGTGGGACACATGCTCGCTTTCGCTCAAGGAGTAGATACTAAAAGGGTCATGTAGCCGCATCTGTCCTGGAAGGCATATAGGAGATCAGAACGTCTGGGCTGCCATTGCCACTATACTAGCAACCGTGCACATTGCGAAGGCTCGTGATGAGTTTGGGAACGAGATCGATGTCAAGGCAGAATTCACGGGTGGACTCTCGTCGTGAGTTACTGCCGAGCCCTTGTTTGGTCGTTGCTGATCGCTGGTCGTGACGATAGCGCTCCGAAGCCGTTCGTATGCTCCATCACCCCACGCCCTTCAGGTGCTGAGTGTCTCATTTGAACGAGAAATGAGGATATACACTAGGCCTGAATGGGGGACCGAACTATAATTTACACCAGAGAATTGGAAGGCGGGAATAGCTGCATATAGGTATTCGTTTTGGAGTGGTTCAGAGGAGCTCAGGGCTAATATGTATTACTGTAATCACCGGAACCTTGGGTTATTAGCACCGAAGTGATTATCTTGCATGCATGACACGAACTCGGAATGCATGGATCAATGCTTCCCAACTTCGGTACCGGAGCGCAAACACAACATCCATGGGGGGAACTTGAACGCGTATGATAATGAGACGGTTGCGTCGCCCGCCTCTTGCTGATATATTCTATGAGTCTAACGACACGAGTCGAAACAGTGAATCCCCACTGTGACATGTGCATGAACCCCCAGCACGGCCGACGGCTGAGATGGCTCATGCCCTTGTTGCACCTAATAGGATGCAAGGATTCACGGTATGGACGGCCATCGTTAGAAAGGCACTCACGGTGCCTGCTTCCTTTGTACCTGCAGACCCTTGTCCGTTACTGGATACCTCCTTGTTTGGGAGGTTCGCTTCGGCGGTCTTGATATTTCCTTTACTCTATAACGCACGATAAACAACGGCGCAGATAGAGAAACTAAATTAACGAACCCAATTGACGCGTTTCGCGACCGCTCGTTGAGATAGCTCGTCAGATACAGCACCACCATTCGCCCATAGTGAAGAGAACACTCACTCGCACACGCTGTCCTGCAGCCATCCCCGGGGGGCCTTTTGTTGTGGTATTCTCTCTCGACTGTGACTGGGAATGGAGGTGAGGATTGAGGAGTCGACCAGACTTTGTGGCGGGTTGCTCGGGCGGTTGCGGACCCTGATTCTTGTCAGTCTTTTTAAATCTCGCTGGAAGCCACCTGTCGAGCGCCGAAATTCCTTTGTATGAACTAGGTGTGTCAAGAGGGTTCTTTGGAGAAGATGTTTCGGGGGGAGGGACGGTAGAAAGGGGGCCCACCTGCGGTGTGGCCTGGAGTGAGCGTGGCGGCATTACATTAACTTCGCGGAGCATGCTGGGGTATGCTGGGGATGGTGGCTCGAGCAATGTCAGCACGAAAGCAAGTCGACCTTGTGCCGTCATGAAAACCAGCATTTAAAACGGAAATAACAATAACCAAAGTCCTACCTCGAGCAAATCGTCATCACTGTCCTCGCGGTGGGTCTCTGGCTCGGGTTGGCCAGACGCCGTGGGTTGTTCCTGTGTGAATGTGACAGGAATCAATCTGACTCTTTCAGTGACAGAATGCCAAGGTCGTACTGGGTTCGAGTCTGATGGCTTTTTGTCATGAACATCCAACGTCGAAGGCTGCTCGTCTTGTTGCTGCTGCGGCTGATCCTTGGGTGTGCCCTGTTCAGGGTCTTCCCGAGTAGGTGCCCAATGTCAAGGGAGGGAAGGGAATGTGTAAATTATTCGACAAGCCAACATCGTGAATGCACAAATGCTTACCAGGAAGGGACCATACGAGTCCGGCAGGATATTGCTAAAATTACGAATCGTGACATTTCCATTGTTTCCTCCGGTCGCGAGATAGCTGCAATCCGGCGATAGAGCAATAGACCAAATCCCCTGGCCATCCTCGATGACTGGACCTATCTCGATGAGCGTCGATGTGTCCCAGAACGAGATGCCAGTGGCATCCCATGCAAAGGTAGCAAGAAACTTCCCTTTGGAAGCTAGAGCGATGGACAATACGTCGCCGACATCGTGAACGTGCCATTGGGTCACTGGCAGTTGGAACCCGGTGGATACGTCGAAAAACTTGTTTTTATTGCTGCCAGATTTGCTGATTGCTCCACCATGCAAGCGGTGCAGACGAAGACCATACACTGGAAGACTTTGTGTAGTTGATCTTGACGAGCTGGTCACCGTTGTGGCTGTCAAAGACACGGACAGAGTTCTTGGCAGCGGCGATTCGTCACCGTTCGGCGAGAACTTGCTAGTGATACCCCTGGCAGGACCATGATGTTGGAGCGGGCTAACTAGTCTTTCCCCGGTCAGGATGTCTCAGATCACGATGCTCACTTTCTCGTAACTCGTCCAGTCAGTACCGGTGGCAAACCTGCCACCAGGTTTGCCACCGGTACTGACGGTAAGACAGCGTCCACTGTGTCGACATATGTTCCGCCCTCCACTTCGATGGCCGTTTCCTTTTCCTTGCCAGGGGGTTTTCGCGTCCCACACGCTTGCCCCTGGACTCGTGACCAATCCTTCTATGAGGCAAACCATCGATAGCGCTGATAAGTGCGTTCCGTCTGGGTGGAAAGTGACCGAGTATATTGGACGGGAGCCACCGGTTTCAATCCCTGTTGCCTCGTTTTCGAATTTTCAGCATTGTACCAATTACCGGTAAGAACCGCTAGAACACACCAGGCTTCGTTGACGCCACGGTCCAGGCTCGTAGGTTTAAGAAACATGTTCAGATTGAATTGTGACGCGCAGATTCGGAAGTTACTGTACAAGTTGACTCGTTCCATAAACAGGTTTCCTCCCACAACTTGAAAGGGCGCCTCGTGCCGAATATGTCACATATTAGAAACACATCACATATGCCTCTCCAATGAGCATGCTTTGTAGTACAAGTAGCAAAGCATTGGATATTATAACTAGTTGTGAGTAGAACCCCACAAAACCTGATCCTTATCACGTATTAATGGGATTTCATGGTATCAAGATCTTTCTCTTTCGGCAAACCAAAAACCATCTGGTAAAGCTCGGGTCCTTCTCGTATCAGGGCCTGAATCCAGTTACATTTCAAGAAAGAACATGGCAAGGGCAAGACTCACGATGATGACCTCGACAGCAATGAGGGCAATAATTACTAGTTCCATGCGATGCGTGGAAGCCTGACACATGCTGAGCACTCTGGATATGTCATGACGATGCTGATACATACCTCCGTAAGCAGTTGTCTAAGGGTCGATTGAACCTGGGTTTGCACTGAGACAACTGTTGAATGCACCGATGGTGGAATGAACTTACCTCGGTCGCATAAGTAATCTTCTCGTTGACAGCATGCGCCCGTGCCCTGACCTCTAATGCGGCTGTCATGGATTTGAAAAAGCCCTCGAGCTCCGGCTCAGTCCAGTACAAATCAGGGGTATCAGAGAAATTCTCGCGGTTGAGGTTGAGACCTTGGCGGAACTTCATCAGGACGCCGAGCTTCTTGATGAGTTCTTGGCGGCCAAGCCCGGGTTTTCCGGTCCTTTCAAGAGAATGGGGTAGCTGAGCGACGGAAAGGAGGTACATCTCGAGGGATTCTTCGAGCACGGAGAGCGCTGTGGACCGGGAGAGTGCTTGAGAGTAAGAATACCGAGCAAGGAGGGTCGTCATATCGAGAGATGGATTCGATGGAGGAAAGGAAGGGCCATTGGAAGAATCTTGGAGTTGTGCGACGCGTCCGAGGATGATCAAGTCACCCTGTATTCGGGTTTTCCTCAAAGGGGAGGAAGGATCAGCCATTCTGCAAGAATTGGACGCCGGCGTGGTCTCACTCGTTTGGATCGGTCACAAATTCGAGTTCCTCCGTCTCGGGATCTTGGAGCGAGCCGACTTCACAAGGAGCCAAGATGTCCTTTGCAAACTGGCGAGCTTCGTCTTCGCTCAAGCCCCAGCATACAAAGCTACCGTTTGTAAAAACGAATATTTCGCCGTCCTGGCCCCAACGTGGGATCCACCATGCGTCGTGGAGTTTCTGGGAGTCCGGTGTAAGCCGAGGACGGAGGCGAGTAGGAAGGTAGCGTTCCGCAGTTGCGAGGGTTAGCACGGGTCGTATTGAGCTGCGAGTCGGAGTCGGATTTGAACGAATGGAAAGGGAGTCAGAGGCAGTTCGTCGGAGAGGGGTGCTTGCTTTGGGCTTCTGCTTGAGTGTGTCGGACTCGGTGGAGAAGGCGCGCGAACACGACACAATGCAGGGCCGTCGTAGCACCATTGAAGGTGTGGGTCCACGCAAAACACGACGTAGTGCATCCATCGCAGCACTGAGCTCGATTCCCTCGCAGGCTAATAAAAAACACCTTTCCGGTTTTGCGTCACCCATCGGCAGCAAATCACGTGCTCCACTACACCGGGCCGACAGTAGGGTCAGTGAGAACTACTCAATGTGAGATTCAAAGGACAATGGGTCGCACTTCTTCGCGATCGAAAATTCGCAAGGGCGCGGACCTCTGGATGTAAAGGTGGAACGGTTGGTTGCACGGAACAATATATATACGGCCTAAAAATCCATTCTCGCCGTTCTATGTAGTATCGTCCACTGGACCGAAGGGTCAGTACTAGTATCCGGGTGACCAGGCTGTCGCGTAAACCATACCCCCACCTCAGGTCCATGGCGGTGGAAATAAGTAATATCGAGCCACCTATTCATCCTCGTATCCCTGAACAGGTCTCCGTGGCCGTCTTGGAACTGAGAAACAGCAAAGGTTAGCAATCCACGAACTCTGCGCACGCCAAGCGCGTAAGCTCACGAGGGTATGTGGTTGGCACGCGCTCAGCGGGGACGTGACCAAAGTATTTCTGCCTGATCGACGGGACTGTCAAAGCAAAAACAGGCCCCGCAGTTCCCATAGCACATGACCAGAAGATGACCGGTTGTTCGTGTGCAAGGTATTGCTAGGTGGTCATCCACCCTTGAGGGTAAGCGCTAGCCAGTCAATACAAAAACTAGCCACTTACAAGGTATCTGTAAGTCCTCCTAAACGGTGATACAAGGGACGCCATAGCAGTACTTGGTTCTGATCCTACACCAATCCTTTCACAGTGAGGACGAAGACGGAAACGATGTTTGTATCTGTATGCACGTCTTTGGCAAGGGCCTTAGAAATCAACAACACCGTAGACTCCGACTCGGATCAAGGTGCCATCGCAAGTCTAGTGCACAACATTTACTTCAACAAAGAATACAGTCGTGATACAGGTTTGTGATGGTACAAATGCAAAAGTCCCGCAACAAGGCAACTGAGACCCAAAATAATCTCACACCTCTCTTTGACGTTATTTTATAGCTAGACAGAGATCACAACCCAAGTCAGGTACATATCTCTGTCATCAACGGGATCACGAGAAAGTTGCAGTAGCGTGGAGGTGAATCTTTCTTCTAGTCGTAGTTGGATGTTTGGTAAGGAGTCGACTGTCTACGCTTCGCTTGATGAAGCCGAGTTTTGGCTATCGGGACGTGGACGCACGGGAGCTGAGGCGGCGAGTCTTTCGACATCTTCTACGCTGATTTTACGCCACTCGTTATCGCGCAGGTCAACAGTCGTCACAAGCTGCATAGTCGGTTTCTGGTGCAATTGTCTCGCTGGTGAATGATCCCTCGCGGCAGAAGCAATGTCGGACCCTCGGAGCCCCGAAGCTTTTTTCTCAGATGACAGTTCGAACGTTGTTTCCTGATATCATCGTCTTTATGGTTTCAACTAGCCACGAGAAATCGGAAGCACAACTCGCCTGTGGTGTGGAGGTCCTCGTTGCTATCCTTTTCTGCTTCCTCCTTCTGTATTCACTAAGGGGGGTTCGTCCCTCGGCAACGGCAGCTCTCTTCTCTGCTTCTTTTCTCCTTAGCCTTCGAATTGTGCTCTCGGACAATACCTCGCCCTCCTTCAAGCTTAGCAGGACCGTTTCGAGAAGACCTGCGGGAGGAAGAGGAGTAACCACGGCGAGTATAAAGCCGTCATGGCCTCCGATAGCGGGAATATAGTCACCAGAACATATTGGTGGGATCTGCGGGAACTCAGGAGTGTCGTCCGGGATATCGGGTGGAAAGAAGGGGTATGCCAGTCCGAGGAAGCTGGTACCCACACAGGGCGTCTTGACACTTGCAAGACTGAATGTGACCAGGTCCCATAAGAGATGTGTTGTGGGCGGTTGGTAGCGAATGCACGTAGCTACCATCCTCCAGAACGTGCGAGCGGCTGAGGATTTTGGACCGAGGTCGCGTAGCTTTGTCGAGACGAAGATCTTGGCCACAGTATGGAGAACCATTCCGTTCGCGGGTGAGCAGGTGGTGATGAGGATGGATGTACTAAGACCTGCGTTATTCCACATGGTGTGCTGGTTCTCCGAGTGGAGTGCAATGTACTCTGCGAGGTGGTTCGAGGACGCGCCTTGATCACGTGAAAAAAAAGTCAACGTCCAGGAGCCTCCCGAAAAAGGAAAGTAAGCCTATGGATGGTATACAAGTTCACCCATTGCAAGTGCCATGTCTGCGGTCCCATCTACACCAAGGGCCAACCCGAGCTCAGCGACCCTCGCAACACCAACAACGGCCCGTGTAGCGGGCACACATGCCTTGCAATCATCACCGCACTACACGACCACTCGCAGGCACTCGCTATATGGCACCGAGGACCGCGTCGTGATCGACCCAGGGTCGCGTGTCTGGAAGGTTGGTTTCAGTGGGGAAGGAAAGCCAAGAGACGTCTTCTATGCTGACGCAGTGAACTCTGAATCTCTGTGGAGCTGGAGTCGTGCAACCGATCCATCAGCAAGGGACGAGGAAGACAGGATGCTCGAAATTAACATCGAGAGGTGCATGCGTTCCGTGTTCCACGGGTGAGCATCATTACCTCGAATCCAGTCGTCCCCGACGTGACAAGTGTCTATGTTAGGTCGCTGCTAACAGACCCCAAGTCCCGCAAGGTCATCCTTGTCGAGCATCCATTGCTTCCGCTGTACATCAAAGACATTTTTGCCAAGGTTTTGTTCGGAAACCTGCAGGTATGTTCAGTTGTCTAATATCTTGGTATTTTATTCTAATGCCAGCAAGGTTCCTTCGGTGTCGTTTGCCTCGAGCCATTTGCTTTCCCTCCTTTGTGTCGGTCGCATCACGGGTCTTGTTGTCGATTGTGGTCACCTCGAGTCTACAGCACTTCCCGTCTGTTACATGTCCCTGGCACTTTTCTCACACTAACAACAAGGATCACAGATATTCGCTGCTCGACCCATGTTTCCCCATCTTCGGACAACACCATTAGCCGGTTCACGGTTCACGTCCCACCTCCGTGCGCTTCTCCTCCTCTTCGGAACGTACATTCCACCTCCACCAAATCTCAGCAGCGCGAATCCCCCTCTATCAAGTAGGACCACCCGCGTGCCACAAGAGATTCTGACGGATGCACTCGTCGAGGCCATCAAAACGCGCTGTTGCTTCGTAAGCACGGCTCTCGAAATGAACCGTGACTCGATACGTTCCTCCTCCCCTGCACCTGCCTCAGAATCAGATCTCCCTCCTTCCAGTGACGCTGCCATGTCCGAATCAGAATTCTCACGTGCATCGGAGGGGGTGGAGAGTATCAACTCGTCGCACCACGCGTCGTCCGAGTTTGAGGTGATCTCACAGTCCGAAGCGGGTGGAAAAGAGGGCCATCTTCAGGCGCTTGCCAACATGTACACGAGGCACTCGACCGCGACAGATATTCAACTCCGCGTCGTGCCTCCCGCGTCACAACAATTGGGCACGGGAAGAGGTACTCTGATCATCCCAGGTTGGATCCGCGAGCGTGCAGCGGAGGTCTTGTTCGAGGGTGGCGACGTCGACGAAAGCAGCGTTGCCGAAGTCCTCCTTGAAGCGCTTCTCAAGGTGATTCTTCCCGCCTCGCTAGTTACACGCACATTGTCATGAACGCTCAACTTCCACAGGTACCGGTCGACCTCCGGAAGACGCTCGTATCGTCTATTCTTGTCACGGGAGGCACGGCGATGTTGCCGGGCTTTATTCCCCGACTTCATGCTGAATTGCTGCGTGCCATCGGATCGACGGCGTCGCGACCACGCCAGGGACCGACGCGGTCAGGAAGATTGCTTCCACCTGCGTACGATCGTTATGCTGCACTCCGTCCGCTCGTCCCTCACATCGCGATTCTCAACAACCCTGCACCACAGCCGTCGTCGTCGTCGTCACCGCGCGCGACCGCAAACGCCGGCAAGGCACCTGCATTCGCACCCGTGTCGATGGCCTGGGTGGGGGCGTCGTTGGCCGGGTAAGTCATCTGGGTGTGTCTGTCTATGGACCGTACTCACTGGGCCGACTTTGTCGTGCAGTGCACTCAAAACAGGCGGAGTAGAGGTCCCGAGAGAAAAGTGGGACGAGGCGCTTTCGTCTCAAAATGACGACGACGCGATGGAGTCTGAACCGCCCGTCTCGCCAGAACAGAGGCCGAGAGCCATGCTACCTGATTGGACACGGACGCCGTTACCCGTGGGTGCGCCGTCTGCCGTTTCACCCAGACCCGCAGTGGTGCCACCATCACCTCAGACAGCTGTTGGCGCATGATCGTGTGGTCGTGAAACAAATTGTATTCTTGTAATAAACACCTATCGTACTGATGCCATATCGACATGAAACCCATGGCTAGCTTAATGCCCGAAATCCTACAGTATCTCGAGGCCCAAAGAAATACAAATGTGCGAGGCTTAGTCGCGAAATTAAGGACAAGTAAAAATGAATGACAATGGCGCCGAATATATGCGCGAGTTAAAGGAAAACGAACATGGTTGGGGCTGTCGCAGTGACCGACTGAAAATGTTGATGAACAACGAATAGTATCTAGACAGATCGTGAAGCAATTACCGTAGCCTGTGCCACGAGAACAACGAGTTAAAAAAAAGGATTGGACAGGCCAACGACGAAGGAACGAAGGGTATGCATGATCACTGGGTATAGATAAATGATCACTTCACGCAGTACTTCCGATGATCCGCAAAAACATCTTGCCAGCGTGGGTTACAACAACGTCACTCCACTCATCCTGTGATGATATGAAATGCAGCGTACCCCCCTTGGCATGGGCGGATCCAAGAGACGACACAGAACCCGCGCGAGGTCGCCCATTCTCCATCTTCTCCGCGGGGTGCTGCTCCAAGAGGGCTATGGCGAAAGATTCAGAAATGGTAGACTCGTCGGTCTGGATGAATTTATCGTAAATTTTTCGACGGAGTTCATCGAACGCGATGTAGCGAGGGAGGCAGAGCATGACGATATTGTCCTCATGCGCGGCCTTGATCGACAGGGTCATGAGGTTGCCACTGGATGACATCGATCCGCTGGATATCGAGGTCGCCAAGGAAGAGCGGCGGTCCGAGTACCTAAAGTACGAACTGACGGTAGTGCTGGATTGCGCCTGTGCGAAACGATACATCGACTCGTCCGTAGTCGGTGTCTCGGGGAAGCCATCTTGGAACGAATCGTACGGTCCGATCAGATCTAAAAGTGGTCAACACCATTCATGATGTCACGACATAATAGCACACTCATACCATAGAAGTACGTATCTAGAATATCATCTTGATCCTCAGATTGAGACTCTTCAGACCATGTCTCGTAGGGTTTCTCCGGAAGCGAGTGGGGCTGTTGGACCTTGTTTGCCAATGACCTTGAAGGTCGTTCACTGCGTGGAATCACGGCATCGACAGAGGAGTTGGTCACTAATGACGCCAAACTGGATACAGAAGCGCGTTGCCGGCACCAAGGCTGTGGAGTAGGACTTGGCAAACAATAATCCACATCGAGCTCTTCCAGATAGGCAGTACCCCTCAAAGTCCCCGAGGACTGCGTCGATCGCAAAGAGGACCTTGAGTACCGGGAAAGGGATCGCGCTGGAGTGATGGTGAACCTCGTAGCCGAAAAAAAAAGTGGCACCACTCACATGGTGGCTCAGAGGATTGCAGAGAACTGGTTGGTGAAGTGAAATAAACTCTGGCGTTGCGATTCGTTTTACTAGCCACAGACCCGGACCGTGTTGGCGACCGAACCTCACCTAGATACGGTTTCGAGGAGGAGAGCTCGCGATCTTCAGGGAGCGATTCCAGAAAGGACGAACGGCGATCATCACCGAGGACGTGCGGGTTATGTCCAGATCTGATCAACTTCTCTTGCGACGCGATGACAGGTTGCCGAGAAGGGGGTAAATGTTGTCCAGGTGCGGTAACAGGTGTCGGAGGCAAAGAAGACGAAGAGTCAGAAGATGAACCTCTGGACCTCATGGGGCGAATCTCCTGCATTCGATCCACTAATCTGCCCTGTCTCGGTGGACCAACAGAGTCGTCCGAGGATGACGAATCAGGGTGGATAAAGATTCCAAAGGGTACTCGTGCTTTTTCAGGTGCGTTTCCTTTGGTTGGAGATGATAGCTTGACAGAGACCGAAGAGGGTGAAACTGGGAAAGCAGAAAGTATGCTGGAAGATATGGAAGATCGGTACCGGTCAGCAGCAGGTTTCTTCGGAGATTCTGCTTTCCGCGCCAGATCAATATCCCTCCTCCACACACCAAAAAAGTCAGAAAAGGTACGAGTAGCTTTGATATCTTTGATGAGTGTTGGCAAGTCATCTTGCAACAGGGCTTCCATCATCATTCGAAGGTCCCGGTATCGATGGTCAATGGTTTCCTGGCTTGGACGAAAAAGAGTGCCCTTCTTGGTGAGCTTTGGTATATGTTCATGAATGTCGCGAGCAACGTCATTTGGATTTGGACCGAAAGGGAGTGACTCCCAGGAGGCAGCTTGATCACTGTGAATATAAACTCCGTTCTTCTTGACACCTTTGCCAGCGGCAAGGCGATTACGCTTTTCCCTTGCTGCGAGAGAATATTCGGCCTCAAGAGATTCTTGAAAATACAAGCAATCTTCCCATTTCCGCCAGATATCGTACTCGTCAAGGGAGACGATGGATTCACCAGACGAGGTCGCACATGTGGTCGTCGAGGCATCATCGTCCCTGATCCGATAAATACGGAAACCATAACTATAGGTGCTGCCTATGGGGTAGTGTTAGCCTCGTGATAGTTGGCAATGGGAGAAGTGTGGGGGAACCAACCATGCTTTGCTGGAGGAAGCAACTTTACATGAAAGTTTGGGGGGGCACGCTTATGGACGGCCCTTTTCCAAGCCTAAGGTCTGTATGAGTGGAGAGCATCTAGAGAGGACATGCCACTGACATCTGGAGACGGCGGCGCATCTGTCTCCCAACCAGGCACCTACAGCGGAGATAAGAGATAAGACCAACAAACAAAATCCAAGCGACCATCACACGTACTCGATTGGCCATGGTGCTCAAGTGTGTTTCGGATCAACTGATTCTCATATCAACGACCTAGACGTCGACGAGACCTAGACATGAGCTTACTGTGTAGTACTTCAGAGCACTTGAGACAAGCAGAAGCAAGTGGCTAACTGAAAGACTGTTTGGGCGGGGCTCTCCGATACGACAACAAGGAGCCTGTATAAATGGTTGCGAGTCAGGATACCCAGAGGCCAGGTCATGCAGTACATACCCGACCCGCACCGACAGCGGACGAAACGAGCAGGTTTCCAGAGTAAGAAAGGGAGTCAAGTATTGGGCTCTGGGCGACCAAGCAAGGGAGTGATGGAGAAAGAAGATGCCGTGTCAAGGTCATGTTTTCTGGTCGGATGCAGTCGGTGGACTGTAATTGTTGTGTGCACGTGGATATCCTTTTTGTTAGTACAATAAGGGGCCAAGCTTAGCCGAACCGCCACAGCTCCCACACTCCCGGACCGTCATCTCCACATCCCAATTGATCGGCTGCCCAGTCAATGCATCAAAATGCTCGAAAAATTATGAACAATATGTTGACCATATTCTGAGCCCAAGGTTGTCCTGTATATCTTCAACGTATGCTGTACTAAAATATGGTAGAATATGATTGTAGATGTGCTTGTGGACAAGCATTGGCATCCATACGTTCATATCCAATTAGGAGGCTATTGAAACCGATGTTTTAACTAGATTGTAAACTCTATTTCACAATGAACCTTGTGTAACATGCCGCGGACGAGCTCACCTCCTGTTTCACCCAAGCTTGACTCCCGAACCATCCCGAAAAGCATCTATGATAGGCACAGACGGTTGAAAATATCTGACTTTCCCGGGCTTTACCGCATAGCTTTGGGGAAGATCGCTTCGATAGATTACATCCGCCATGACGAATATGACATATCTAGAAATCGCTACTCGTGGGCAGGCAGAGACGTGCGGTGATGGGCTCGTAAATTTACACCTTCACTAGGAACCACCATTCAATAACATCCTGACAATTTCGTCATCTACCTCTCGTCCTCGCGAGGTCGTCCGACCCTCCTGCAGCCTCTCCAATCCATTCCGTATACTCTCCATGTGGACATGAAGTGGCAATTTGCTTTCCAGTAGGCCGGGAGCAGCAACCCTCTCACGTAGGACCTCTAGATCGTCGCTCATCGCATGCAGCGCTCGCAGTGCAGCCTTGACATGTGCAAGAGCCTGTTTTCTATATTCCCCGAGGTCATTAAGCAACGCTAGACGGTCACCGTAGTCTCGCACAGCCCTTTTATTGCCACCCAATCTCGTCCAGAGTTCGCCAAGGAGTTGATCCCTCTCAACGCTATTGTGTTTGTCCTCCCGAGTAATCATCTCATGCAGCGCCCCAATGTCCGCATCCAGTTGTTCAAGGTTCTTCCAGGAGAGTTCGGCTTCGACTATGAGCTTCTCCATCGCTTGTTCCGATTCGTCCATCGCGAGGGTGAATGCCTCAGCGACAATTTCTTCAGCGGTGGGCCCTAGTTTAAACGGGGAAACGGCCCGAAGCATCCGCGAGGGAGCCTTCTTGTGTGCACCCTCAATAGTAGCTATCGCGTAGTTGTTCAGTGCCATCACTCTGCATAACAATTAGTGGAACCATCACACAAAAAAATAACCACGCACTCGTCGATGGCACCAACGACTTTCGCATTTAGTTTACTCAACCCTCGACCAGTTTTCTTCGCGTCCATACCAATCGTACGGAGCATATCTGCAATATTGTCTCTTGACTTGAGATCGCTATAGCGTACCAGGAGCGAGAGATCCTGAGTCGCCATCTCTGCCCTCAAAACATCAACGGATAATTGTGAACCGCCAGCTGATTCCCCGACCAGTTGCTCGAAGGTAGAGCCCTGTATATGAACGAGCTTTTCAAAGTTCACGGAAGGAGCTGGTTTAATGGGGAGACACAACATGCTCTTCGATATTCCCGGAATGATGCACAAAGGAGAGAATGCCGTCCGGATTGTAGGCGTCATGCGCGATACCACCCACGCAAACATGTATAAAAAGAGAAACCATGAGAGCGGTTTCCGCATTTTCTCAATCGAGCCTTTAAGAACGTCAAAGGCATATGACGCGGTGAAACGGACACCGTCTGTGAGGGCTTCCTGAAGTTCCTCTTTCCTCACAATGGGGGCTTTCTTGCGTCCCTTGGCAGAATGACTCCTAGATGGAGTCGGAGAGGCGAGAAATGTCGTTTTAGATTGGACCCGTCGCTTCTTGCGTAGAGAGACAGTGTTTGCTGTTTGGGAGCCGCTCGTGCTAGAAGTCGTGACCTCACGCCGGGAAACTTCCTCGGCATCTGAGACGTCCTCCCAATTCTCTTGGACATCGTTGGACGGCTGCATGTTCTGAATGGGCCCAACGTCATGTTGTCGGGATGAAGGCTGCGTACCTCGAGGTTGCTACTCTCCCGTGGTTGATCCTTAGGCGAGATATGCATGACTGCACTGAGTTTTGCCGACGGATTTCCACGAAATCAGGTGAGCGAGTGAAGCTGCGCAGTTGAGTCGAAATAAAGTCTGTCCAAGAGTCCAAGACACTCCAGAGTGCCAACGGTTCAACGCCGCAACGCGCGTGCCGCGTGTCAATTGAAACGAACCGCAAGTCAACAGTGTCAACATGCTCTGTTTGTTCCGCTCTATAATAACGCGTCCAGACTCCACAATGAACCAACTACCAGCAGTAGAGGTCCAACACATCTTTTTTTCCTTCATTCCTTGCGAAATTGCACGACTGAGACAGGTGAATCTCATGTCTAGAGACACCTGTCGTCCTGGATTCTAACCAGGATGGTCAGGTTTTGGAAAACGGTCCGTAGATTCTACGTTGCGTAGGATCCTGCATCTAGTACATTCACTATCTGTGCAATGTGCGCCCTCCTTTCCTTCGGTCTCGTGCGTACTCAACTGAACGTACTCACCTCACCCGGTTTCGAAGCAATTTCGGGATATATTCATCAATGGGTCCTCTAGAGAGAAATATACGCCAATGCTCGCCTACCTCTCCGTTTCGGTGATGCATCTCCTCCTCGAGGCCTGCTTGGTATGTTCACGACCACATGGAGATACTATTTGAGAGGTCTGTGCTCGTCTCCACCAATGGGAAGCCTCCATCAGATGACAACGTAATAAGCGTCCATTCAAGTTTCGGAGGGTTTACAGATAAGCTAATTGCAGTGCCAGGGAACTCACCGTCAGTTCTCTGTTTATCTCCAAGGAGCGCATCACGAGCCCAAGTGCTTATGTTCTAAACCTCTCCAATAACCAGTAATGAGAGTGTTCTCTGCACTTGCATGCCTCGTAATAGGGAGGCCCATGCCAACTGCCTGGGCTAGTAGTTCGGGTTGTCTTTGTACCTATGGTCAATCCTGCTGGCCCTCCGCCTCCACGTTCTCGCAACTCCAGTCCCAGGTCTCCCAGCCACTTGTATACCCACTTCCCACCGCATCGGCGTGCTACCCACCCTCCAATCCATCAGGAAATTGCACCACGGTCCTCGACAACTGGTATGACGGCAACTGGCGATCATCCATGCCCGGATCTATGGAAGCGACGAATTTTGAGACGTTTATATTCCAGAACGGCACCATCGACGCGTGTTATCTCAACACGACCATCACGGGTACCTGTGGACAAGGGAGCGTGCCAGTCATCGGCGTAGACGCTCGCTCGGTGGAGGACATCCAGGCTGCCATTACCTTTGCGGTGCAGCAGAACCTGAAATTGGTTGTTAAGAATACTGGGTACGTCATCTCACTCAATTTGAACTGTATGGGATAGGCATGATCTGATGGGTGACGCACGACCAGCCACGATTTTCTTGGGCGTAGTGCAGCGCGGGGTTCGTTTGTGGTGTGGACGCATAATATGAAAAATATCACGTACAATCCTACGTTTGTACCCCAGGGAGCGCCGCCAAACGAGACATACGAGGGTAAGATCTTTCACAAATTGCTTTGAAACCCTTCGGATTACTTATTCTGAGTAGCTGTGACGCTTGCTGCTGGCGTACAATGGCATGAAGCATACACTGCCGTCAACAATTACGGACGCTTGATGGTCGGCGGTATGTCAGGGGGTGGTTCCATCGGTTCGTCTGGTGGATGGTTAGCAGGTGGCGGTCACTCCCAATTGTCGCCTATCTACGGCCTCGGTAAGGTTCCGGAGCAGAGGGTCATCTTGTTCATAAAGTTGATCGAAAATTTGAAGGTGTCGACAACGCTCTAGAAATATCTGTCGTTCTCTCTACCGGACAGTCGTTGACTGTGAACAAGTATCAAAGTTCCGATCTCTTCTGGGCTTTGCGTGGAGGTGGTGGATCCACATACGGGATCGTCACTTCGGTCACCTACCGCACCTATCCCTCGGTTCCAGCACAGCTCTACATGTATCAGGCAAACATCACGAATTCGTCGGTGTTGCCAGAGCTCGTCGGGGAGTTGCTGCGTTATCAAACCCAATTTACGGATGATGGTTGGGGGGGATCTGGATCCATATCTGGCCAACAATTGAGTTTCTTGAATATCGCACCCAATATGACAAACGAAACCGCGATGGCAACCACTCAGGCCTGGCATAACTACACAGCTTCTTTAGCGCCGTTCGGTGTCGTCTCTGCGGAACAGAGGTATTATTCTCCTTCATGGTATGAACTATATCTGGCTCTATATGGTGGCGTTCAGTACTATGGAAATGTCATGATGACGTCTCGACTTCTCTCGCGAGACACCGTTGCGAACAAGTACGCCGAAGTTGCCGAGGTCCTTATTGATTGTAGCGCCATCTTTATGTACGCTCTCCACCCATCCCTTACTTGCACTGGCTGACAATTCGGAATAATAATAATCCACGCAGTATGGTCGCGGGTGGCAAGGTCAGCCAGTTCGGTGCCGACTCTGCTGGGCTCAATCCTGCCTGGCGGAATGCGGTCGTGGAAACCGTGTGTGGGATCCTTTGGGAGGATGGCGCATCCTCGAGAGAAGGAAAGATTTCCCAACTGAAAGGATGGATCAAGGCCATGTACGATATCACACCCAACGATGGTGCTTACTTCAACGAGGTTCGTCCCGTATGTCCGACTTGGGGTCACTCTACTTACCATGTTCAACAGGCGTCCTTGTTCGAGATCAACTGGCAAGAGACCTTTTTCGGCTCGCACTATTCGACTCTTAAAAGTATCAAGGCCAAGTATGATCCGCACAGGCTTTTCGTCGTTGCGGAGGGTGTTGGATCTGAGGATTGGAACGAAAATTTGACGTGCCGTTATTGATTTGCGTTTGTCTTCCCTAACCCATTCTACTGTCAATGCCCGCAATGTCCCGTCTGAACTTTTATATATGCCCGGTCCATTTTCTTGGCAAACAATTCAATACCTTGAATACACCCTCGTGCAGTCAGAGCTCGTACCCAAGACCCGGACATCCTACGTAGCATCTCAAAGTGCTTCGGCACACCGAGATCGATTGGGGAGGAAGTTGGACGGTTGCTTTTGATGGTGCATCTTTCTCAAAGGGACGATCCTCCAACATGGATACCGCGACTCGGATCCCCGTCATTCCTTGTACGACGGTACTGCTCACCCCGAGGTCCAGTCCTTGGCTTGTACGACAAGTCGACGGCGGACATCAATGGAGACATTGAGTGTGTATCTCTTGCTGGCCGATCTCTTGAACGAACTCTGTAAATACGACACTGAATCGGCCAGGGTTTCGCATTCTATGGCGCGAGAGAATATACTAGTATCCACTTTATTCTGGCCCCGGGAACCGAGTAGAATCAGGGCCCAAGGTCGTTGGGATCGATGCGGGGGCATCTATGACCCAGATTGCAAGCATATGGTGGGCAGCGTGGCTGCGGGAGATGTCAAAGGGAGGGGCCGGCACGCTTTGATGAGAGACATACTTGTGGAAGCCTTTGCGGTTGATATGAAGAAGATATGGCAGTGGTTTGACGGACCAGGCCGGACTAATGGTGGCATGGTTGTTCAGGATTTCCTACATTTGCCAAGTAAGCCGACACCCTCCCACTCTTTGTTCTCCTTTTCCCGCTCGACGGATGTACTTTGGATGTTAGTTGAAGTTATCATGATTACACACTCCCCACAACTAGGCGTGTGATGGTGGTCTCAGGCTGCAGGGCATGGCAGTAGCTTCGATTCTCGCTACCTAGTCACGTCACTAGGTTGAGATCCAATTGAGGACGATCTATAGGTGCTCGTTACATCGGGTTTTGGGCAAACCTCGTGTCGACGAATTACTCGGGGACCCTATGCTAGGGGTATAAGATACTTTTTGCAAATGACATCAAGCCATCATGCCATTTCTATGTCTCCGTCCTCGTCATCATCACTGACCTCTTCCCACTCCTCGTCGTCACCCTCTTCTTCCGCCGGATGGATACCAAGTGCATCCAGAGCTCCGACAAGTTCCTTGACGTGGTCAAGTAGTGGTATATCCGGGTGTCCCTGGGAAGCATGCAGCTACGAAACGGCTGCGTATCAATGCCAGACACGCACAAAAATGAAAAGAAAAGCAAGCGAGAAACCACCCACCGTCCGACAGGTTTCCAAACAATCCCGAGCATCCCCAGCCATATCTTGCCATTCCAACTCTCGTCCATCCTCGCCTAGTCCGTCGACAGCGGCAGCAGCAGCAACGACATCCCCTTCTTTTTTGTGCTGGGCCAATAGCCACCAGGTCCAGCCCATGAGGTACCACCCCTCGATGTTGATATCGTCGGTGGCAAGTATGTCTTCGAGGAGGGATAGCGCATCCGAATAGGCGTCGCACTCCAAGAGCAGCTTTGCACGCGCGATGCGCGTCTGGATGGGTAGCGCGTCAAGCAAGAGGCGCGCGTGAGACCGTGGGTCGGCCGGGGTCGCAGCGTCGGCGTCGTGTGCGGGAAGCGGTGGGAACGTCCGGAGAGCGAGCAGTGCTTCGTCTGGTTTTTCCTGTGAAATGCGGACGCTGGCGAGCATCTGAAGTGCTTCCAAGTTTTGCGGATCGATTTGGAGGGCGTATGAGAGGAGGGAATCGCACGTGCTCGAGGCGGCTGGGTCGACACTGCCGACGAAAGAGAGAGGATGAGTGAGCGATGGAGCGAAGATGCAAGCAGAGCGGGTGCTTACCATAAATCGTACTCTGGATCCATCCACATTTCTACCATGCCGAGATAGGCGCGGACGATGTTGCCCTTGATCTCGGCGTCGTCTTCCTCGGATGCGTTTCTGGTCGAGGCAGTTTTCCCTTTGAGCTGTGTCTGAAGGAGATCGATCGCAGATTGGTAGTGCGCGAGAGCAGCATGCGGGTCATCGTCCGTGAGCTGTGCGAGGTACAGATAAGCGGACGGTGGCGGGGGCGAGGGAGCCTCGGGGTGAGGGGGTACGAGGGAGAGGAAGATCTAGAGCAGCGCGTCTCAGCGGATCTCGACGTGCCGGCGTGCAACGTACGTGCTTTGCACCATCGACGTCTCCGACCTCCAAGAGGACGACGGCGAGCATCTCCCTGGCCTGGTTCTTTTCTGCGGACGTGGCATCCTCCCTGGCGAGTACGCGCTCTGTGAATTTGCGGGCGAGGGGGTAGTCACACTGGACGATGAAGTCCTGGGCTTTTGAGAGGAGCGAAAGGATGGACGGGGATGGTGAGGTCGTCGCTGTGGCTGCAGGCTGTTTTTGCTTCGTCCGGACGCGAACCATGTCGCTCGATCACTGTCAGATCAGGCGGTTGTTTGTTTCCAAAGCCGTTGGTAAACACCGCTCCGGCCCGGGAGACGCCGCCGCGATATCATAAGTAGTAGATAGGACTTCCTACGTATGTACGAGGTTGCATCTTGTTTGTCTTATTTTCGATTTATGGACGTCCTGCCAGTGTCACTTGCACAGAGTGCGCAGGCAAACTTTCATCAGAATCCGAGAGATTGTGTGACACAGAATTACCTTTTTTTGTCACTTCGGAAGGGAAAATCCCGCGAGTTCAATTCAAGAACGCCCCGTCATGCAGGACCACCACATCTGTGAGCAAATTTTACCTTCAGAGTCGCTAGGCAAGACGAGCGATTTCCAGACGACAGTCCAGGCATTATTAGCTCTGGGTCAGACTCCATCGACACAGACGGGAGTGAGGGATCCGAATTCGAACCCTCCGAAAGCGAAGGATCGGGTCAAGCTTGTGCATCGGGTGATGCGGATGTCGACGCGGATTTCCAGTGAGCGTAATAACCAAGATTCATGGTCGCGGTGGCATTTAACATTTAGCACAGACGCCTCGTTCGAAACATTCGGACGGCAGATGACATCTCGCGCACAGGGGTGTTACAGCGAGAGTGGGATATCCGTCTAGAGGACCAGGACGCCATGTTTCGGGATGATCTACGGGAGGCTTCAGGTATCGGGAAGAGGAGAAGAAAGCAGGTAAATTGTTCCTATTGGAACGTATTCTTCCATGTCTCAATTTATGGATGACCACGCACTGGCAGCGCGAACATAGATTTGGACCTGTACTCTCGCATCAGGTTCGAACCCTGATAGGAGCGGGCAACCAGGCTTACATCGACAACAACCTCACTGAAGCTATTCGAGTGATGCAAGAGGTCATTCGTATTGAGCCACGTGCCATCCCTGGTTGGACCGTTCTCGCACAGTGTTACGAAGATAAGAACGAACCGCAGAAGGCTCTTCAGCTACGCATCATGGCTGCTCATCTTAGACGTGACTCAGAGGAATGGGAACACTTGGCGCGACAATCCAGGTAACAATCCAACTCCAAGAAACGAATTATTGCTGAGAATTCCGTCAGGGACCTGGGGTTCAACCAACAAGCATTGTATTGTTACACGAAACTGTACAGTCTCGACCCCGAAAACGTGGATGCCCTTTGGGATCGAGCGAGTCTTGCCAGGGAGATGCGCGACCTCCGAACGGTGAGAACATCATCAAGTCTACACTTGGTAGGACTTATCAGTGGCATTGTCTGTTAGGCTCGTCATTCCCTCTTGGCAATCCTCAAGCGTTTCCCACATGACATCACTGTCCTCACCGAGCTTCGACCGATTCTCATCGAGCTTGCCGATCTCGCTCTCTGTGCCTCCCTCCATCAGGACGCCCTGGAACACAACCAAACATTGAACCCACTTGGCCATGCTCTGGACCCCTCCATCTCCGGGCAAAATGGACAGTCCAGGTTTGGTTTCACCGAAGTACTCGTCCTCGCAGATCTTTACAATACGCTGAATGAATATGAACGGGCAATAGATACGATCCGAAAAGGGTGTCGATGGCTTCAGGGCAGGGCGTCTCAGAAATTCTGGGACGTCTGTGAGGACGATCGAGAGTATGATTTACCTGGCCAAGAAGGATGCGAGCCCGCGCAACGGACAGGAGACGTTCACCCTGGGTACTATCCACTGGATATCAATGCCCGCCACCGGCTCGCAGTAGCTCGGATAAAAATGGGTGAAATTGATGAGGGCAAGGTTCGTCTGCCTTCCTTGAGTCTGGAGACAAACTCGAAAGCTTGCGTCACCTAGATGCATGCGAATATAGTTTTGTCGCAGGATGCGCTAGACTACGCTGTTTTGTTTGGGGAAATTGCAGACGCTTATTTCGAACTGGAGATGTATACCGAAGCAGGTCCGATCTATGAGACACTCGGTGCTGACCCCGCGGTGCGCCATATTTACGCTACTTCACCAACGTTTTCTCCAAGATGTATTTTACAGACAAGCAGTTTGTATGTTCTTTTGCAAGTCGCGACCTGCCGCAGAATGCAAGGTGACATACGCGAAGCATGCGAAGTTTACAAACTGGGTGAGGGTATCATTAATTGTGATTCACCACGAAGTGCTGACCCGACGTAAAGTCATCGATGCAGACCCCTCAAACGCTGATGCTAAGATGAAGCTTGCAGAACTTTATGAAATCATGGACGAACCCCGAAAAGCGCTTGAACTAGTTTATCAAGGTACCCTATTTCCATTCAATCAAAAATTCAACGTGAGTGATGGCGCCGACCAGTTATTGATGCCAGGAAGCGTCGGCCGGGACAAACAGAGGGCACGGCACTCCCCGGTGCACCCTCGAGCTCCCAGGCCGGTGCTTCCCTGTTCGATGAGAACTCTCATGCGCGATCAAAAGGAAAAGCCGCCACTAAAAGTAGCCGGCTTACCCTGACTGACCTGAAGGCTCTCGAGGAGCAGCGTGAGAAGGAGGTCTTACTCGGGTACACACGAATCGAAGAACTATGGCCGGGTATCCCGGGTGCGGAACGTAATGACGAAGATACAAGGGAGTGGATGTTAGAGGCAGAGAAACTGGTAGAAATGTTCAGGGAGACGCGGAATTTGTTTTTGACGAGCAGGGCACGTGTTGCAAATTCTTGTACCATCCTATTGGCTGATTCCTTGGTAGCACAATGATTTCCGGGGTATGTTTCCCAGGCGGCGACAGCAGCGCCAGAATGAAACAGAGGAAGAAAGAATGGCGTCGAGGTTAGAACTCATCGGTTTGTCTCGGCTACATTCTGGTGTCGTTTGGTGGCTGATCTATGCAGAACGGGACAAACATCTGCGCAAGTCGAAAGATGATAGTCAACAACCTGAAAAGGTTGACTCGTTCCGCGGCGTCTCCTTCGAAAACTGGTTACGACTTTTCATGCAGGTAAGACAATTGCTCCATCCTACGAGGCGTACTCGAGTTTTCTGGTTGCGCAGTATGCATTCATATTGACAAGGCGGGGAGAGTACGAACTCGCTGATGAAGTTTTGCGTCACATCCTAATGTCGAATGGATACCGAAGCAAAGAAAAGCAAGTCACGATCCGGCTTGCAATAATCAGTATGTATGTCGTAAGCCCCCGTCCTCAAATGCTCATCCACCTCTCCAATGATAGCATGTGCAATCGCTGTTGAAAATTACACCGTCGTCGTCGAGCAATGTCGGAAGTTGGTCAACGCCTACCAATTCAACAACGAGCCCATGCGGCTACTTTTGTCCTCACTCGCCAGTGGCTTGCGGCCTACCGATTCGTTCATCAGCTCCACATTGCAGAAACACATGCTTAGAGAGGTTCGGTTGAGTGATGGCGCCGTAAAGACACCAGAACTCCTGAAATGGAACAATTCGAGCCAGCGGTATCATTTGGGGGCTGTCAAGTCGGCCGGTGATGATGAAGCCATCAAAGGAACCGACGCGCCTGAAGACGACGCTGAAGATGCCGGCGACGCGGTCGACCCTACCCCTACGAGCGACAAGAAATCGCTGTGGTTGCCAACGAAGAACAACCCATTTCCTGTCACCTTGTATGGGCAATTGTGCCTCGCAGCCAAGAGCTATCAGAGCGCGATATGTAAGGCATCCCGAAACCGGACCAAAACGTCTTCTGCATGCTGACAGATGAGCCAGTTTATTTACTACACGCGTATGACTATTGCCAGGAGGATCCGATCATTTGCCTGTGTCTCGCCCTTTCGTCCCTGGGCAGGGCTATGCAACGTCAAGCAGACAATCGCAACCACCTCATTGCTCAGGTATGCCATCCATAATCAAAATATTGTGCTGCTTACACCAGAGATCCGAGGGCATGGCATTTCTATCGCAGTATCGAGCTGCACGGAGACAAGCTGGAGAGCACGTGCTGCCCGAAATCGAATTCAATTTTGGCAGAGCGTTCCAGCAGCTAGGTGGGCGTCCGCGATGCCGGTGTTCGTGCGACTTGGCTCATACGTGATTGATTCTCAGGGCTGCATACCCTTGCGGTCACTCATTACGAAAAAGTGTTACAGCTCGCCGAAGAACGAAAGGATGATGTGAGTGAAAAAGTACTCCTTCTATATTTGTTTAAACGCATAATTACTTTAGGACGTGTCTGTGGCTCGGGAAGCAGCTTATAACCTCTCACTGATTTATGTCACGACTGGCGCGACCTCCTTAGTAGAAGCCCTCTATCGACGGTGGTTGTCCATATGACACCGTGCGAGTCAGCGAATCAACATACATAGCGTACTATCTGTGACTGCCTTGTTGCATCCAGTAACCTCGAGGGATTTCAATTGGGCCGACGGAAATTCGGTTTCAGCTTTGAAGTCATCGAATATGACTCACTTTCTATCGTGACCAGCTGACGTCTACCCCGATTCTGGTTCCGACTGGCATCGCCTGAGGTCCATACTGATGAGTAATGTCTTCCTGTCTTACTAGGTTACTTCTCCACCACTACCCCATTCCTAGTCGTAGATATGTCGATGAGCAGCGGTCCATCGTCGTTACGCATGCTTGTGAGATCCGAGCCCTTGATTCGCGTGTCTTATCCTTGCTGATGACAACTTCAGGAGCAGCGTAACCACTCGAAAAGCACTGTGTCAGCCTAAGGTTCCACGTGATGTGACGAACTTGCCGAGCCTTCCTCCGCTCCTGCAACAATCATGATGCACATCTCGGACGACCCAAAAGAGGGCCAAGTGGAGATGACGCCAAACTGGTCCTCAGACGATCGAGTTTTTTTACTGTGGTCTCAATGGACGAACAACAAACGTGTTACCCACGACAAGTAAGAAGTTCGGATCGAGGGGGAATCCGGTTACCGAGCTGTTTTGGAGTGAAGAATCTCGCACGCCAGGAAAGCCAGATGTTTCGAAGAAAATCTACGAGATCGCAACGAGGGAGCCAGACGTCCAAAACCATCATGCTCCATTGATGGCACCCTTCCACATACATATGTTCAGATTCTTCCACAGCGATCATCTGCGAACGTCTTGATCTACCCAAAGGAGGTGCTCGGGTTCACTATTTGATCGTCTTCCAGGAGTTGATGCCCATCACGAAGCTGGTCGGTGACCTGCTCCTGGATTGTTATTGGTGGGATACGGTGAAATGTGATTGTCTTTCCATGCTCGGATTGAACTTGCCAATCTGATGTACAAAGTCGAGGGAAGTCGAGCTGTTGGTGTCCTGATCGACTTTGACTCGGCGACGATCGTTGGACAGTGTAACGGGGAACGAGCGCACCGGCACGATTCCGTTCGTGGCATTACCCCTGCTCGAAGGGGCTGGCAGGCGAAACCAAATACATCTCTATGCATACGACGCAGAATCATTCATACGGGTTCTCGTGTGGATCTGTCTCCGCTATGTTGATGGCGAACTTCGCAAGGCTGCCATGAAGTATCGGTGTGCACTGTTTACTTAAGTAACACCTCTCCTCTGATGCGACTTGCCGCGAGGGGCCGTTTCAAGCGCTCCTCGCCGAGCCACATGGCAGTGATGCAAGCCGACTCTCTCCGACTCGAGAAATAGCACATCGGTGACACAAGCCTGTATGTACGCAATGCAAGTAGAATTTGTATACCTTTGATTCATCCGGAGTAGTCAAAAATGTTGTATGATTGCAAATCCCATGGTAGGACTAACCATGCAACTTCGAGGGTACACCAGTTCCGCTATTTGCCAGTACATGGGCGCCAGGACGCTGTGATTCATCGCGAGTTTACTAAAGAGAAGGTGGGGAAGAGCGACTCGGAACGCTCTCACTCGTGGGATATCGACGAGTAGAGCCTGAGGGTTGATGGATATAGTGCATACTGGAGTTCCATTACTAAGGGCCCGGACGCTGCTTGTTCGGCACCAGGTCCGGGGAGTCCGGGCATGGGATGGAAGGGGGAGCAGCGCGTTTGGTATCCAAACCAACAAAAGGACTGACCTTCGTCGTCTTCTGTTCGATGACGGATAAGTCACGGGCCGCAGCAGACAAGACCACCTGGACGGAGTGGGTGTTATTTCCAGACAGCGAAAGATGGGAAACAGAAGAAGCGGATGAAGATCGTGAACGGCACGTAAGTGCCCTCCGTGTCCGTAACGGTGGTAGTCGGCTGTTCGACTTGCTTCCTCCCAACTGCACAGTGAGGATCGTCGAGCTGGTAGCAAAGCCAAGGACGAAGGGGTTTTCCCCGCCACAAATCTTCTTCAACCGCGCCTTGAGCTTGTGACCCTTCGAAGTCGAAGTCGATTTTACCTCGAGCGACGTTAATAGTTATTGACCTCGCCGAGAACGTTCTCATGGAGACATGACGCGAGATCATGAAATCAATCGTACGTACTAGATTATCGTCTGAGTCGACGTTGGAACCCCGATCGATATCAGCCACGATCCGACTAGGACTTTTTGGAATACTATCTAGTCCACACTGATCATCCCCGTCGTCGTCTGAATAAATGACCTCCACTGCAAAATCGGGTCGCGTCTTGTTGGCGTACTCTGGTGGACTCGGTGTGTTTGATCTCGCGATGCGTCGTGGACCCCCTGATCGACAACAATCGCTAGATACGTCTTGCATCCTCGCATGGCTCGTCGAGCAAGGATATCAGGTGTACGCCTTTTTGGCTGACGTCGGTCAAGAAGAGGCACGTACAACACTTTTTTTTCCCCTCACAACGGCCCTCACCATTCGTCTAACAGGACTTTGACGCCGCAGAGAAAAAAGCGCTAGCGTCCGGGGCGACCAAGTTTTTCAAAGAGGTAATACCTCGATCGCTCTGAAAAAGGGGGCGCCGCACTCAGGCGCACGACAGGACTTGAAACGCGAATTCATCACCGAGTTGATCTACCCTGCCGTCCAAGCCAACTGTATCTACGAGGTTCGTGTTCTCTTCCACCGACGCCACCCATCGCACCTCTGACAGATCACCCCAAAACACAGAACGTATACCTCCTTGGCACCTCTCTCGCCCGTCCCGTCATCGCCCGTGGCATGATCGCCGTCGCAGAACGGGAAGGATGCGAGTAAGCAGCTCCAGTGGACTGTCGTCGTTTGGTCCCTCACCGATCCGTTGGTCTGCAGCTACGTCGCACACGGGTGCACCGGCAAGGGAAACGACCAAGTCCGCTTTGAGCTCGCCTTTTACGGTCTCAATCCAGACATCAAAGTCATCGCCCCATGGCGTCTCCCCGGTACGTCTTGCCCCCCCCCCCCCCCCCCCCCTTCTCCCATCTCCCAACGACGCTCACGTGGCACGCGCGCGCACAGAGTTTTACAACCGTTTCGCGGGCCGTCAAGCCCTCCTCGCGTACGCCGCCGAAAAAGCCATTCCCGTCCAGCAAACCGCCGCCAAGCCCTGGTCGACGGACGAAAACCTCTTCCACATCTCCTACGAAGCAGGCATCCTCGAAGACCCCAACACCACACCCCCTACTGACATGTGGAAGCTCACCCAATCGATCGATGACGCCCCCGCCGACCCAGACCACATCACGATCGAGTTTCAAGCCGGTCTCCCCGTCAAAGTCACGGCGTCGGACAAGACGTACACCGACCCCGTCGAGATCTTTCTCGAGCTCAACGCGCTCGCTCGGAAACACGGGATCGGGCGGATCGACATCGTCGAGAACCGGTTCATCGGCGTCAAGTCCCGCGGGTGCTACGAGTCCCCGGGCGCGACCATCCTCCGCGTGGCGCACGTCGATCTCGAGGGGCTGACGCTCGATCGCAACGTCCGCGCACTCCGGGACCAGTTCGTCACGATCGAGCTGGGGCGGATCTTGTATAATGGCCATTTTTTCACGCCCGAGCGCGAGTTTTTGACGAGCGCGATTCCGGCGAGTCAGAGGACCGTGAATGGGGTCGTCCGGCTCAAGTTGCTCAAGGGGAACGTGATCGTCGAGGGGCGGTACTCGGACGAGGTGAGCGTCGCTAGGAGACGATCTGTGTGTGGTCTGACGATTACACCCTACCAGGGTCTGTACGACGAACAGCAGTCGTCCATGGACGAACTCGGCGGGTTTGAGCCGACCGACACGACCGGGTTCATCCAAATTGAGAGCATCCGAATCAAAAAGTACGTCGGCCGTGTTTCCATCCTGCGTGTGTACGCGCGCTGATCGTCTGCTCAGGTGGGCACAAGCAAACGCGCGCAAGGGTCAGGCTGGCGTCGAGCCCAAAGACGTCTATGGAGCCCGTGTCTGAGCGTGTCGAGACGAAGCGTTTGCCATGTATGTATCTCTGTACTATGATAGAAACAATGCATTGGATGGAGTGGTATACGAGCATGTAGATTATAGTGTTCGCGCGTCATGATCGTCATGATATGGATCGTCACGTCTCAATCGAACCACCCGGCCATCCGCATCGCTTCGGCAAGCCCATCCCACTCGGTGCGTTCCTTGGCATGCCCAGAGGAGGACGCCACGCTGGCCACACTAGCGTCGTCGGCAGCCCGACTATGCGCCTTCCTGCACGCAAGCTCGGTCGCGAACCTAGATCGCCTGTCAGCGCCAGTCCCAAAAAAAGGCAGCACACAACAGACCGCACCTCAAACACTCGTCCAGCCGCCACCGAATACCCAAGTCGGCAGCCGGATCCTTGGTCTTGGCCTCCCCGTCAGCATGGCCAGGCACGTACGGCGGGCCGGGCAACACGCGTCTGCTCAGCGCCCATATCATGCCCGCCACAAACGCCGCATGCGCGCCTTCCTCGTCTAGCTCCTCCTCGATCTCGCGCTGCTGCTGCTGCTGCTCTGGCTGAGGCGTTTGTCGCCCATCGCCGTCCCCCTGTTCCTCTTCCTCGTCGTCATCGTCGTCGTCCATCGGGTGAAACGACTCGCCGCTCGGTAGACGGCGGTGCGAGCGCGCAGAGGCATGCCGTGTATAGGCACTGTCTTGCGACGTAAACGAGCTGTCAGCCGCCAGGGCGCCTGCCCAGAAATCCGAGCCCGAGCGCACGCTCTCGACCCCGTCCCAGCGGGGGGCGCGCGTGCCGTTCGAGCCTGCCGAGGGGGAGTGAGCGTGTCCAGATGTGTGGGGGACGGGACGGTGGATGTTGGGACGGGGGAGCTGGGTCCATCCTGACGTTTGGAGGTATTCGCTGGTGGGGAGGCTGAGGAGGGCAGCGCCGTCGCGGCCGGCGTTGAGTACGAGGAGGGCGTGCGAGGGTGCGTGGCGCGCGAGGGAGAGCAGGATCGCGCGAGGGCTGGGCGCGACGCCGGGCGAGGAAGGTTGGGCTGGGGAGGGAAAGGTGGTGGTGGTGAGGAAGACGACGTCTGCATGTGGGATGAGCTGCAGGGGGTTAGCGACGCGAGACGCGGGCGGGAAAAAAGGACAGACCACTTCGACGCCGTCGCGGGCGCGACGACCGAGGTCGACGGAGATGACGCAGTGGGAGCGCCATTTGCGTTCGCGTGCGAGACCGTCTATGCCGACGAGGTTGGCGATGGTCGTGCGCACGCTGCGGCCCTCGAGGTGGAGCCAGTCGAACGGGGCGGGCGAGTGTGGGCTCTGGCTGGGGATGCTCTGGGACGAGGGTGGGTTTATGGCGGAGGGGGCGGTGTTTGGACGGGACGACATGGAGGTGCGCGGTGCAGAGGGCGCGAGGGTGTTTGGAAACAAGGAGACGGGGGACGGGGAGTGCTGCTCTCTCGAGATGGGCGGGGACGGGGTGAAGCCGACGTAGTTTTCGGGTGCGAGGACGGGGCCGAGGAGGGCGATAAAGTCCTCGTGCGAGACCTCGGGGAGGGGGTTGTGGTTGATGACGGTGCGGGTGCCGGTGTCGCGGGCGTGGACGACCCAGGCAGAGGGCACGCCGAGGCCAGGCCATATTTTGGCGTACTTTGTGCGTACGCCGGCAGCCTCGAGGGCGTCGCGGAGACGGCGTGCGTCGTCGTTGGCGCCGAGGGAGGCGATGAGCATGGGCTCGATGTCGCCTGCTGCTGGGACGGTGGCGGCGAGCTGGGCGAGGAGGGCGAGGACATGGGCAGCGCTGCCGCCGCGGGAGGTTGCGACGGACTGGGCGCGTGCGACGGTGGCGGGTGCAGGGTGGGCGTGGAGGACGAGCTCGTGGGTGAGGAAGACGGTGCCGGTCGCGAAGATGCGGAGCGGGGCGGGGGCGAGCACGGGCAGCGTGTCCCTCCGCAGACGAGCCATCACAGCGCGGGACAACCTCAATTACATTCAAATCGACGTCACGAACAGCTCGTACGGCAGACTCGTCTCCCCCCGCGCCTTCCTCTCTCGTCGCTCCGCCTTTCTCGCCCGCTTTGCCTCCCGTCTCTCCCGCCTCGCAGCACGGCGCGCATGCCTCCCTGTCAACTCGTGCCCGCGCCCGTCCGACGACGACCGCGACTCGGACGACGACGACGACGAGTCGCTACGCCGGCGCATCTTGGGCCCAACCGGCGCAGCACCCAGCTTGCCACTCAACCGCTCCGACGCCTGACACAGCACCACCTCCATCCGTCGCGGCCCAAAAAAGTACTACGACACCGTGAGCAACCCGAACGCGACACGCGAGAAACAACACCAACGTGGTTCCAATGGTCCACGATATCCCCCACCGCATGCCGGTTCTTGGTCTTCATCCCCTTTTCGATCGCAAACGTCGCAAAGAGCCCCGCTGTGCAACCACGCCCGTCATTGGATTCGAAAGCGCGCCAGGAGGGACACGCACACACGAAACTCATGCCCAGCACCAGCGGGATGGCGTTGGACTTGATGCGCTGCGTGGGCGAGAGCGACGCCGCCTTCTTGACGTCCGCCAAAAACCTGGTGACACCCTCGTCAGCTCAGCCCCCACGTCTCACCACCACAGAGACACACCGCTTCCAGTCCTCCTCGGTCACATCGTGCGTCGCAAACGGGTGCGGGTTCGATGGGCACGGAGGCGGCAGCTCCGGGAACCCGTGAGTCAGATTCTTGTCGTTGGAGATCAGACTCATCGGCGGGAACGCCCCATACGAGAGCTGCCCCGGCGGTTGACGCTGCCACATGGGCGGTGGACCCTTGTTGCCAAAGAAGGCGCCGAGGGACACCATGATCCCCCCCTGTCCTTCTTGGGACGTGGAGGACGGGCCCGCGTCGACATCGGGCACAGGTACCGACGCATATGGGCTGTTGCTAGGCGGCGGGGAGAGCCGCGTCTCCTTGGGAGCATAGTTGTCCGGGTGACTCTGGGCGTACCCGTAGTCCGGCGGGGGCCCTTCTGGAGGCGGGAGGGCATGACTCTGTCCAGGCAGGGCAGGTGCCCCGTCACGCGACGCATAAGGGTCTAACCCTTGTGGCGCCGGGAAAGGCAGGGGGGCATAACTCTGTCCGGGCACTGGGGCAGGTGCCCCGTCACGCGAGGTGTCAGGGTCCTGCGTGGGTGGTGGGCATGCACCCTGCTCGGGAGGGCGTAGCCAGTTTGAATGAGGCTCTTTCTCGTTGGGGAACTGAGTCATGCCTATCGATGTGATCCCACTCAGAGGCGACTGCGCTTTATATATGTACTGCCAGCGAAATGACATGCGTATCGCCCCCGAAGTGTTGGCTGTGCTTTCGATGTCAAGGCAATGCATGGGAACCAGAGACGCGTGATATCGGGTGAACGTGGTGGGCGCAAGGCCAACGCGGTGCGCTTCGCATCAGAATGGTGGGGGTAGTGATACATGCATCAAATGCGGGGGTCCCGATGGAATACATCAATGAAATCAACGTGTAGGCAAACACCGTCAGACGGGAAAAAACGAGCGGCGTGAAATCAATATGCCCAGCGTGTGGGCAAGGAAAGACAGTGGCATAGAGGTACAGCTAGGGCGCGAAGCGTATGAAACCGTATATGATGTGATTAGGAGGGAAGCCTCCTTTCATTCATACAGATGCGTGTGGTGTAGGGCGTGCATGGAAGATGATGTCCGATGGAAGAGCTACAGCTGCGAGCCAGATGCAGACGCATCAGCGAATTTCCTCGCGAATGCAGACAGACGTACTGCATACAGATCAATGACCTCTGGCTAGGTCCTCGAGATCCACCGAATAAAACGGAAAAACCAACGCGATACTGCAACACGCGTGAAGCCGACGGTCGCTGAGCAAAGGAGCGTCACTCACGTTGGCCAGCAACTATCCAACAGTACAAGACAATCTGGTCACGCACACGGTTCACATTCCTCTCACGCTGCAGCTAACAGTTCCGAGTTGAGATGGTAAGCATGACTTGTCAGTTGATCGTGAACAAGACAGGAAAGGAACTTTGAAAATGCCGTTCCCTATGTCGCATGTCAAGCATTGTAAGCAGAGGCACTCACAACCGGTAGACGGGGTGTACCCTGTGCGGAACCAGCATCGTTCACGGCCAGCCCTGCTGGGTCCTGAAGGGTGGGTCGAACGATGGGGAGCGAGGCGGCATGTTTTATGGGGACGATCTCTGGGTGGTGTGGATTTCGCGGGATGGGCTCTGTGAGAGCGAGAAGCACGCGGGGGGGCCGCCGTGCGCGCGCGATGTCGTCGTTCACGTCGCTTGGTTCTTCGGAGGATGACTGGTGCTTGAGCCCGGCGATGCGACTTCGTCGCTTTACGAGACCGGGCGGGACGGGGGGCTCGCGGACGTTGGCGGTGCGCAGCTTGGGGTGCGCCTTGGCTTTTCCGAGCGGGGGCGGGGTGAGAGGGAAGGATTTTGAGATGTGAACGGGCCAAGAGGGTAGCTGGGCGTGGGAAGAGATGGAGGACGAGAGCGGGAGAAAGGGGTCGGTCGGCGATCCCTGGGCCTGGGGGAATGGATATTCGAAACGCTGCGCGCCGAGATCAAAGGGTGTGCCCATGATCTGTGGAAGAGATGAGCGGTGGGGGCGGGTGGCGGGCGCGACTGACCTCGGCAGACGAGCTGGAGGAGAGGCTGAGGCCTGAGTCGGAGTGGGGGGTGTCGGCGGGGGAGAATCTGGTTTGGGGGGGAGGGGGAGGGGGAGAACGGTCGGGGTGGTGGGTGTCACAGGGAAAGAGCATTGCATGGGTGCTGCGTTGGTCGAGGAAATAAGACAAGAATGGATCAGTACGGCCGGGACATTTACCGACCAAAACTGCGCGTGTCGACGAGTCCGAGTCGGCTAACTTGAAGCACACCGGTCCTGTTCCGAACGGCTGACATCCCGCCCTCTCCCTCCTACCATGTCTGACCAGCCTCGCGGCCTCCTCGTCGCACTCTGGCTCGCCTTCCTTCGCTTCGTCGCCAGCCTCTTCAGCAAGTCACCGAACCCAGCACCCCTCCCCCTCCCCGTCACCGCCAGGCCAAAGGTTGCACCCACCCCTGTCTCCGTCAGGATCAGCACCTGGGTAAACGAACCGACACGCACCACCTCCGCAGCAAGCTCCCCCTTGTCGTCCACCGCTGCCTGTCGCTCTCGGTCCGCAACTCCGAAGCGCGCGCTCACCGACCCGTTCCCACACATCTCCTTGTCAGGCATATTCGCGACCTCGTCGGCTTCCCCCGACCTGCGCCTTTCTCTCCCGAGCCCTCCAGCCCCGACCCCACCAGGCACTCCTTCTTCCCACGGTCCCTCAAGTCCGTTTCACACTCTTCACTCAAGGTCACCTCGTACACCCAGGACGCCGTTCGTCCCTCTTGATCGCAGCACAATCTCTCCTACCACAATGTCTGATGGAAGCTTGGAGGTCATTTCTCTTGGCGATCGACCCGGTTTCCTTGGTTCTCCTGTCAACCTCGCGGACATTGCTCGCCTTCCCTCCCCCTGGAGCCCAACCGGAAAAATCGCTTCGTCAGACGTCTGGATGTCCGTCGATGGGATGCTCACGAACGCGACTGGCCCAGTCGATACCCCCACTCAGTCCCGGGATGACTCTGCGGCTTCGAGGACTGCCATGCACACTCTCTCGAGGATCTCCTCTGCCTCTCTGTACTCGTCGTCTTCCGCGCTCGATGCTTTCGGTATTTCCGTGTTCGCCAACCTCGACCACGTCGGAGGCGGTCTGTCCAGCCAAAGCAGCAATGTAGATGCCAGCATCATTCTCATGTCGAACCAACCCCGTGACGAAGACCGTCCAACGCCCGTCACCCAGACCCCTCGCAAGCGGCGGGACACCCTCCCTTTCGTCACCCCCCACACGTCCAACCACAGCGCTCGGGCCGCCAAACACCTCTCGACGCCGTTGACCAAACTGGACAATGTCGACGTCGGGCACGTTCGCAGCGCCACCTCCATCTCTTCCATGGCATACGAACTCAAGATGGGATTGTTTGCGGACGGGCGGAGCATGACCGGCTTCGAAAACATTCTTTCCTTGCTCGATCAAGCAAGCCCAGAGTCGATATCACCCTACAACGACGCGATGCGGCCCGTGGAGGCCGGTTGATTATCCATCACATGTACATGCAGTCATGTCGCGTCCGCGTTGTGTTTCAAGTCCTGGATCGTCTGTTTTTCTCTCCAAATGTGTGTATGTATGTCGTGCTCATCTAATCGACCCCCTTGCTACTACCTGAATCCGAGGCGTGCATTCCTTTTGACGGCAGGGTCCTTACCCCAGTCTGCTGACGAAACACCACGTTTATCTCGTGAGTAGGATCATGTGGGGGCAAACGAAGCACGGCGGAGTTGACTACTCGTCGGCTCGCGATCAAGCGAACAAACTAAGCTGCAAACGACCGGGCAATCACATCAGACGGGGTTCACCGTTTCAGGGGGCCAGAGTTCTCCCGCTTTGGAGAAGTGCTCAACCACCAGTAACAGCATTCACACCCCGCCTCGTGGCCAGCAACATTTCTGCGCTGATGAACGGAACTAGGCACCCATTTCCACATCATCCATGCCCTGCCTCGTGCCCCGTTCAAGTTGCGCCAGCTAATTACTGGCTCCGATTTGGCCAAAATAGAGCGCTCAAGGTTCGGGTGTGCGTATTGTATCTCCGGAAAAGGCGATGTCGACATCGTCATATCTGCACCCGCACGCTCCAATGCTGAGTCTCATTCCAGTTGCGCCCGCCACAATTTGGTTCTGATTCGCCCAAAATGGGGATGATCACGACCGGGCGCTGTCGTCTCCGACCTGCATATCTCCCTACCCCATTACGCCCAGATCCGATGACAGCACGTACATGACGCGCGCTCGCCCTAACCCGTCTTAGCAACATTCCCCCGTCGTCCACGTAACGCCGCCGCCGCCGCCGCCTGAGAGCGTTCCTTGCGCAGGCATGATGCGTGTTTGCTTATCGGATTGCGTTGGGTGCCGGTCTGTTCCGGTGACGCTAGGCAAGTGGCAGATACACGTTCCTGTTTGCTCCTCCTCGTGTTGCCGTCGGTTCAACCGGATCATATCTTCAGACTTCTTTTCCGTCCAAAAGTAGCTCGACGGATGGCAGCGTCCTTGGTGTCCAACGAAAAGATACGGGGCCGCGCCTATGAAGAAATTGATAGGCTACGCATCATGTTTCAAGTGGCCCCGAGTGGGACGTTTATATATACAACCGAACCAGTGCGTCATATCGTGGAACGAGATATGGGGGAAATGGTCGTGGGACCTCTTGCTCCCAATGTTGGCAAGTGCGCGTCGTGTTGCCTCATCCATGTTTATCATCTGGCGGTGTCGTGTAGTCCGGGGCGGACCCGAAGAGCGTGCCGTGAGCATCGTGTTTCCATTCCGTCCACGAGGCTTCCCATGAGTCCTAGTCGGTTTAGGTGCTTGCGGGAGACGACCACCAGCCCTTGGTCGTCTTTCATAATGGGGCAAAAAGAACTGCCGTCGAATCCCCACTTCCCCATCTTTTTTTACGCATGATGGGCCACCTTTGGATTCCGACATCTTCTGGGACCAGGCTCGCTTACTTGTTGACATCGGCACCAAATGCATACCGGACGTGCGCGCCGTCGGGGACGCGTTTGTCTGCAGGATCGAGGTGACATTGACGACTGGGTTTCCTCCTTGCAAAAAAAAAGTCGTACTGCTTTGCGACACGAAATAGGGGTGCGCGCGCGATGTGTCCGGAGCCGGCAAACGCTTTTACAAAGACAAAACTTGTCTGATTTTCAAAAACGCTTTTCCGCACAAGCAGCACGCATTTCAAACTGGGGGCCGCGCCGCAAGGTCCTGCCAGGCGTGCGTTTTATGTAACGTGATACCCACCTTGGAACGTCCGCAGTCCCCGAGTTCCGTATCAGTAGCAAAGTGGCCGCGCCGTAGGCTTTCATTTTACATCTTGGTGTTCTTTCATGTTCTTGTCTGACTGGACTTGCCCCGTATGGTGTTGATAGATAAGATGGATTGAACATCTAATTACCCCGTGATGTAAACAAGGTCCATGATGGAAAGCTGGACAAGACACGCTTGTCCGGAACTGCCGACTTGGGGATAGAACCAGTGCAGGGTGGGACACCAATCACCGCCAATGAAAATTGTTAACAAAGGATACTATCCACGCTTCCTCGCAGTATTTAAACCTTTTCCAGTTTTGTAACATTGCTGAATATGTACTCGCGCGTGTGCTTTGCTTTGTACTCGTGCGCTCGAAGAATTCAAGTATCCAACTGCGTGCTCGAGGCGAATGGATCATGACCAAGGAGCCTGGCCACATGAACGCTTCCGAGTGTGTATACGAACCATAATCACTCACGAGCAGATGGCAGATATCATCCGAGTCCAAAGCGCGAACCGACAATCCAGTTTGTCGATATGGCTAGTACTTCTCACCCGACTGTAACTGACATCTAGGGCACGGGAACCTCGGACGGTGCCCCGTCTATCGAGGCTATTCTTTCGTGTTAAACTCGCAGGGTTCGAATGTTCGTCTTTACATCTCTGGCCATGAGACTCACTCTATTGAATTACCTCCAAGTCAAGGCTGGATCCTTCCTCGGAGTTGTTCGGATGATGTCTTCTTGGACGCGACGTAATTATTCCATAGATGGAACTTCTTGTTGGAATACGAGGTCTCGTCGGAACCGGACGAGGACGAGCAAGACAAGGTGACGACATGTTCCGCAGCACTCCACGTTGTATCCCCAAAACCAGCTATTCAATATGTACTGGGGAAATGACACCTTCCGTTGAAACGATCCAAACTATCCATGGCTCCACTCATCAGAGCGCAGGTACCCTCGAAAAAAATTTCCTGTAACCTTTTTTCTGGTGACGGGTTCCAACTGGCAGGTGTGGGAAGGTACACAAGATTCCAGTGGACCCCACGCGGACGAACGTATAAAGCGAGGCCTGAATGCACCACTTTCACCCAGAAATCCACATCCTAATCTCACACAAAAGCTCTCCTGACGATAAAACCATGAGTGACCTTGAAGATGGGAAGTATCAGATCGTATTCTCTCCACCTCCGGGCCCACCATTTCCGACCTCACCCATCGGCATAAATAAGAGCTCTGAACCCATCGTACCTCTCATCACGGGAGGCAGCGACAACATCGTACGTACTTTTTTTTTTTTTTCCGTTCAGCACCAACCAGTATGCCCGTGCTATTATTTGACCGACTCCCAGAGTCCACTTTGTCTTCCTTGTATTATGCAGTGATATGCTGATAGGACTCCTTCATTCTGACAGTTTACCGTCAAGAAGCCTGATGACAATGAAGCGTATAATATATGGTTGCCCAACCCCGATCCTTTGTTCCGAGTCATTGGACTTGAAGACATCGAGGCGACCGATGTGCCAGTGGTCGCGTTGACCACTCCTTCGTCTGCTGATCCGACTGAATATACTCCCTGGAACATCGTAGATTGGGATGGAACTTACCAGTCAGTGCTTATGTGCTTCTTGCTGTATGTTATCGTTGATGTTGTAGTCAAATTTCACCAGGATCTCGAAGCCCGGCAGAGCTATAGGGTGGACCTACTGCTGGACTGTGGACAATCCCGGTGCCGACCAGCCTGTACCGAATATCTATCGATAATGATTCATCGATGCTTATCTATTTACCTAACAGGTCATGCTCAAGCCTTACTCCGTGGACCCAAGTGTGAAAAAGCCACAATGGAAGTTTATCAAGCAGTAGAGTGTTGCACTGGGCTCATCGCGATTTAGCAAGGTAATAACGGATGTACCGTGTAGGAATTTGTGAACGGGGCGTATCGATGGTTGCCATGTAAAGTTACGTCGAATCGAAGTATGCGCGAATAAATTGATGCGCGGATGGTTGGGAGTTGATTTGGCCTTCGAAATGCTCGACTTTGTCCCATTTAGTAGTGAAGCCTGCATCAGTACTAACTGCCCTCCCGTAATATTACACCATGGACGGACGAACCCCAGCGACTACCGTGCCTCATGCGATTGCGTCCACGAAGTTGTTCGAGGCTCGAGTTTCAGAGTCGTTGGCAATCCCATGTCGAAATTTCGCCCCTTGACGTCCAGCGCCGGGAATACATTCCAGAAAGCCTGGGAGTTGAATTCTCCGAACATCCGACTGTTCGACTGTCCGAACAGCATCCGAACTAGATGAAGGGCCGAATATCGGCAGAAACCTTGTTTACAATGTTTGTTGGATTTTGAAATGTTGCGCAGTAGTTCTACTAGCAGTAGCTACGCTATCGAATGAGGTCTTCTTATGGTAATAACTGTCACGGGTGCATTTTTTGTCCCTCACAGCCACTACCTCTCCGTTGACCTTGTAAACAAAGTAATGTACTCCCACCCACCTTGGAACGTCGCAGTGGGGACGTTCGAGTCCATATCAATAGCGAGTGGCGCGCCGTAGTTTCATTTACATCTTGGTGTTCTTTCATGCCTTGTCCGACAGGACTTGCCCCGTATGGTGCGATAGATAAGATGGATTGAACTTCATCTATTACCCCGTGATGTAAATAAGGTTATGGAAAGACACGCTTGTCGGAACTGCCGACTTGGGAAAGACCAGTGCAGGTGGGATACCAATCACCGCCAATGAAAATTGTACAGAGGATACTATCCACGCTTCCTCGGAGCATTTGAACCTTTTCCAGTTTTGTAATATTGCTGAATATGTACTCGCTCGAGAATTCAAGTTCCAACTGCGTGCTCGAGACGAATATATCATGACCAAGGAGCCTTAGTCTGGTGACCAGACCGGTCTATGAGGCAAAGCCGTCGATAAGACAAGTTGCGTCGCATAGATCATGCAAAATAATTGTTATTCTCATTTTCAATTCAGCGATAATCTCACGTTTTCTCATTGGTAGATAATCACGTGTCCCGATCAATCCTTTGCGCCCCAACGAAATTCACCAGACCGTCTCTCGACGGCTTGCCTCATAGACCGGTCTGGTCACCAGACTAAAGGAGCCTAGCCATCTGGAAAATTGAACAAAGGGGCCATAGTAACCACGGTCCGTCCATGCCCCCGTTGGCTGCACACACCCACGTGAACGCTTCTGAGTGAGTATACGAACCATACTAATGACAGTACACCCACTCACGAGCAGATGTAGATATCATCCGAGTCCAAAGCGCTCCGATTACAGAACCGACAATCCAGTTTGTCGATATGGCTAGTACTTCTCACCCGATTGTAACTGATCTATGATCTAGGGTACGGGAACCTCGGACGGTGCCCCGTCTATCGAGGCTATTCTTTCGTGTTAGCTTGCAGGGTTCGAATGCTCATCTTTACATCTCTGGCATGAGACTCACTCTATTGAATTACCTCCGAGTCAAGGCTGGGTCCTTCCTCGGAGTTGTTCGGATGGCGTCTTCGGACGCGACGTGATTATTCCATATTGGAATATGAGGTCTCGGAACCGGACAAGGACGAGCAAGATAAGGTAACGACATATTCCGCAGCACTCCACGTTGTATCCCCAAAACCATCTATTCGGTATGTACCGCTCAATCCCGGGCACAATCCCGGGAGCGGGAAGATGACACCTTCCGTTGAAACGATCCAAACTATCCATGGCTAGACTCATCAGAGCGCGAGTACCCTCGAACTTTTTTTTTCCTGTGACCTTTTTTCCTGTGATGGGTAGGTGTGGGAAGGTACACAAGACTCCAGTGGACCCCACGCGGACGAACGTATAAAGTGTGGCCTGATTGCACCACTTTCACCCAGAAATCCACATCCTCATCTCACAAAAGCTCTCCTGACGATAAAACCATGAGTGGCCCTGAAGATGGGAAATATCAGCTCATGATCGTTCCACCTCCGGGCCCACCATTTCCATACCCACCCATCGGCGTCGAGAGGAGCTCTAAACCCATCGTGCCTGTCATCACGGGAGGCAGCGACAACATCGTACGTACTTTTTTTTCATTCAGCACCAACTATGCTTGTGCTGTTATTTGACCGACTCCTGGAGTCCACTTTGTCTTCCTTGTATTGTGAAGTGATATGCTGATAGGACTCTTTCGTTCTGACAGTTCACCGTCAAGAAGCGTGGTGACCAGTATAACATATTGTTGCCCGACCCCGATCCTTATTTCCGAGTCACTGGAGTTGAAGGGGACGATGTGGTCGCGTTGACCATTCTTTCGTCTGCTGATCCGATTGAATATACTCCCTGGAACATTTCAGGGTCGGATGGAACTTACGTGTCAGTGTTTATGTGCTTCTTGTTGTATGCTATCGTTGATGTTGTAGTCAAAATTCACCAGGATCTCGAAGCCCACCAAACTTGTAGGGGCGATCCAATGCTGGACTGTGGAAAATCCCGGTGTCAACCAGCCTGTACGGAATATCTATTGATAATGATTTATCGATGCTTATCTATTTACGCAACAGGTCATTCTCAAGTCCTACCCCGTGATCCCAGAAGTGGTACTGCCAGAATGGAGGTTCATCAAGCAGTAGACTATCGCACTAGGCTCGTCGCGATTTAGCAAGGGTGATATTGGGTGTACCATTGTAGGAATATGTGAACGAGGCGATAGTTGCCATGTATCGTGTTGAATCGAAGTATGCGGAATAAATTGTTGCGCGAATGATTGGAAGTCGACTTGGCTTCGAATTGCCTCGGATACGCTCGACTTGTCCCATTTAGTGAAGCCCGCATCAGTACTAACTGCCCTCCCGCAATATTGCTCCATGGACCGACGAAACCCAGCGCGCCGTGCCTCACGCGATTGCGTCCACAAAGTTGTTCGAGGCCCGAGTTGTTTCCGAGTCGTTGGCAATCCCATGTCGAAATTCGCCCCTCGACGTCCAGCGCCGGGAATACATGGAAAATCGGAACAATGGAGAACCTGATGAGTCTGACAGTCGCAACTCAAACTCACTACAATTGATCTGTCTGTGTTATATCAAATACTCTCTTGGTCATGATCTATCTGTCTTGAGCATGCAGTTAGAATTTTCGAGCGACGAGTACAAAGCACCATGGTACATACTACGTATTGAATATCAGTACGAAACCGGAAAGTTCACGGCCTGCGTGAACATCTTTTCACTGGCGGTGATCGGTGTCCTACTTGCACTTCTGTCCTATTTCGGTAACTCCGACGAGCGTGTCTGTCCGGCTTTCGATAGGGGGTTGACTCGACAAGGTTGCGGCAGGGTCGGGTGCTTCCGAGGGATCGAGTCGACGACTCGCTGAGACATTCCAGGGTGCATCGACCACCTTCTTCCATTCGATCTACCATGTTCGCTTCCCTTTTGTGAGTATGCTCCCGTGGATTTCCGCCCTCCGATTCTCAGCACCTTTTTTTATCTTTATTTTAAATCCAGCAACACGTCCCCCGCCGATCCAAAGGCACCCAATTTCCATCCCGTCTCAGGCTTCGAGCCCAAGACATCGGCCTCTGACTTGTTTGGCGATCTTCGGTCGAGCGACTTGGAGTGGACGTGTGCCGGTGGTTTCGTCACAGAGACACAAGTGTTTTACCATTTCCTCGAAGATGACACGATGCTCATGTGTCAAGTCATTCACTCGTCCATCGGGTCAGTCTTTTGTCCATTTTACCCTCATAACGGTATGACCGACGCCCAAGGGGCCCTCCAGCATGTGGTACCCCACGATCCAGTTCACATGCAAGATATACAATCCCAACACCGGGGAGACGACCTGGCGCTCAATCAACGTCAGCAATTTCGTCACCCCTCCCCCAGGCCTGGATAAGCGCTCGTGCAGGGCAGACCAGTTCTCCATCACTTCCAAACCCTCCGCGGACCCGTCCTACCCAGAGATGTACGTCATCCGCGCCAACCTGTCCGACGACCTCCAAGTGTCCATCGACGTAGCCCGGCCCGCGGAGGTGCCCGGTTTCAAAGTCGGCCAGGGACCGAAAGGCGGGTTCTCTTACTTTGGTCCGGACGTGAACAAACCCGACGGATACGTCGTCCACCGCTTCTGGCCACACACCGTCGCCAGCGGACACGTCATCTTCCAAGGGCGTGCCAGCGCCGTCAACGGGATCGGCATGTTCGTCCACGCCATCCAAGGCATGCGCCCCAACCTCGTCGCCTCCCGATGGAACTTTGCCAATTTTCAGAGCAGAGCCCACGGCGGGGTGGCGGCCGTCCAGATGGAGTTTACCACGCTCGAGACGCACGGGAGGCATGGGAACGGGTCGGGCGGGGTCACCGTCAACGTGGGCTCGCTCGTGCTCGGTGGGAAGCTCGCGGTCGTGACTGCGGAGACCAAGTGGCCCGACGAGGTGCCCGAGGAGTCGGCGCCTGTCATCTCCCGCGTGACCCATGTGGACCCCGTGCAGGATAAGGATACGGGGTACAGGAAGCCGACCGCGCTCGACTTTCGGTGGGCGGGGCCGTCGATACTGAGCGTGCCTCAGAACACCATCGCTGCTTCGCTCCACGTTGACGTGGGCGACCTTGTTCACCCCAAAGGGTTGATAGAGAAAGTCGACGTGTTGGCGGAGATACCTTATGTGGTCAAGACGGTGGTCAATTATGTCGCAGGGACTAAACCATACATCTACCAGGTCGGTCTCGTGGTCTCTGGTATGCGGTATACTGATGCTATGACGTTTGACATCCAGTGGCAAAATAAAGCGAAGCTGGTCGTGCGTGGTCAAGACAATATCATCCCTGGGTTGCCGGACGGCTTGGAAATAGAGGGGCTTCTGTTCAACGAAGCTTCTTTCATCTCCTAGTGGGCGATCAGAAGGAACATCATCTCGATCATTTATCCATCGTAACATCTACTTGCTAGAATGTATGGAATGCTAGTCTGGAAGAATATATAATGGTATCGTGAAGTTATTGAAAAGAGAGAAAAGCCAGACCAGCGAGACCTTCTCACACACATTCACGGATGGTTTGCACGCGTTGGTCGGAACGACTGATAAACCGGCATGGAAACTCGACGAGGACGGCTGAATTCAAGCGTGTCACTGTTCAGTTGTTCGCGGCTCGCGTTCATGATCAACGTACATTGAAAGACCAGTCGTAAACTGTCTCTTCACATCGATTTCCTTGCCGTCGGCATCTTTCGCTTTCGTGATGCAAAAGGTGGCCAGGATGGACACGATCGCCGTCCACAGGTACGCTTCGGATGTGAAGCGTCCCGGACCTAGACAAGACACGTGAATGAGACACGAACCACAGGAGCGGGGGTGTTCTCACAAATGCGGCGACCAAGCCCAAAGATGGGGTTCGCAGACATGGGCGGTCCGTCTTTGAGCGTGCCCTTTTCGGATAAAAACCGTTCTGGCTTGAAATCATCCACGTCGGTAAAGTTATTCTCGTCTCGGCCAATCCCCCTGTGTCACGGCGAGTCGTCATCAGCGCCGACGAAAAAAGAATAGAACGACGCGAATGCCCTACCAAACGTTGATCAGGACGAATGCACCTTGTAACAGATGGCGAGTCAGTACGACATGGAGCGGGATCGTGTGCACACGCACCTTTGGGGATGTGATACCCCTCGTACACGTCGTCCCCAGAAGTCGCGTGCGGTATACCTGAAAAATTGCATCGGTCAGCTGCCATCACAAAACGCAGACGCTCTCTCGAGATTTGCCTAGTGGGACGACCGGACTCCATCTGACGAGTTCGTGGAGGATAGCATCTACGTAGGGGAGTGACGCTCGGTCGTCGAAATGGGGGAGCCTACCGTCTCCGATGACGGAATCAATTTCTGCCTGGGCTTTAGCCTGTACCTCGGGGTACAACATCATCGCGAGAATGAATGCATGGAGGGTAGATGAGCTCTATGATCCAATGAGTGCAGGTAACAGGATGACGATGGCGACATCATGCACGTACCGTCTCAAATCCAGCTAGGGGCGCGGTCGTATCAGCGTTTGTATCGGAATTCGGATCCGAGGAGATCGGGCGGACTGACCAATGAATACTGTTGCAGCCGTAGATTTGATCGCGTACTCTTGTTTGTCGTAATCGTCCTTTTGGTCGAGCTGCTTCAAACAATCGGCCACCATGGACGGCGATGCAGTACCAGCCCTCTGTTGGAACCGTCGATTGCGCACGTCATATGACACCGAGTGCAAGAGATTATTGCGTCATACCATTTCATCTTTGACCCAGTTAAACGGGACATCGAGAACTCGGGCTGCGAGTTCCCTCCCATAAGCAGCATCCCGCCATAACCCAGCTCCCGGTAACCACCCGGGGAGTTTCTCAACTGGGCGCGGAGGTGAAACGCAAGCGATAGAAACCAGTATGATATGACGTACGAAAGGGAAACGCAGAAAGGACGGCACCCCGTTCGGGCGAAAGCGCCTTGGAAAGAAGGTTGACGAGTGACATCACAGTTCTCACTATAGGGTCGTCCCTAGCTGCCGTCTCATAGCCGTATGCAAGGGCCATGACGTTCGAGGCCACATAACTAGAACGCCACTATCAGGACGAGGGACTCGGAAAGGCCAAAACTTCACTGACTTCTTGAGATGGAGTTCGAATTCTGCTGGGGCGTCCAGCAAGTTTGCAAGAAGTGTACGCACCCTCTTCAAGTATACCTCTCGGTTACGTGCTTCAGACTCCGCACGAAGGGCGTGTTGGAAAATCTTCCTATGGAGTCTCCACTCGTCACCGTAGGGTAGCATGACCGTACTAAAATCCATGCCGAACCTTGTATTTACTCAGTCAGCCCGACATGAACGAGGAAGATGAAATATAGTATACATTGAATGCGCCACGATCACGGGGCGATCAGAATACAACGATGAACGTTGATCGAGCAGCGCTCGTGCCGTTTTCTCTGAGTTCAAGATGATGAAGCTCTGGCCAAGGAGGCGCACGTGTAGCAGATCACCTGCAACAACTGAGCATGACAGTGAACCTTTCGGAGATCCAACTCACCATATTTTTTCTTCCATGCGGTGTATGTCAACCAAGGCTCAGCAGTGTTCACCTGGTGGAGATTTCCTACTAGCGGAAGAGGTTTCGGACCTGGGGGATATGGCAAGTTACGGGAGTTCGCCCCTCTGTAAGAGACAAGTATCCAGAACAGGAATGCAGATGACACGATGCCGGCCAACACGAAGAAGGGTTGATGGACTACATGGTCTATATCGACAGCGGAGAGCGGGACGAGGGAAGGGAGTACAAGTAAAGGGTCGACCATCTTGGGCGTTCTCTTGTCTCGCTCGGTGGAGTGGAAAGAGACGTTGCTGCTATCTGGGTGCCTATTTTTATCTGTGAAGCGCCGTACTTTTCCAAAAATGCACGAGCAGGATATTAGTGAGACTGAGTGGCGCCATGCCAGTGTTTGACAGGAGCCTCACATTCAATAGTTCGTTTCGGAGCAGTTTCTTCGATTGAGTCTCCTGTGTCACATGTACCGACCAAGTTCGCAGCGCTGGAATACTGATTCAGTCGACCTCGTGCGTGGTGACGACGCGAGATAAGCCGAGTTATCTGTGGTGGAAAGAGGATCTGCAAGACCTTGTTTATGATAGTATCCGGTTCGCCAAGGTGACTCGTTGGGCTCATTTCGCGAGCTACTGCGTGATACATAAAATGTTTACCTTGGACCCTGGACTCGATCCGTAGATCCGTATTAGAACGTGTCAAGTGACCCTGATCATCCATGTAATGGGTATTTCATCGTGGGAAGCAATCGAAGTTGTCAACATGCTGTGACTCCTGTCAGTTAGAATGCGGGATTGTGCAGCCTGGACAAAGAACGCAGACTTTGAAACGAAAGTCGAATCGATCATGGTATCTTCCCAACCACCGAACCCTGATTCAGATGCGACTCTGCGTACGTACCACGCAAAATATCATGTACTGCGAGGAAGATGGCTGCAATAATGCCGTCACGGTAACCGATTTCTGATCGGAGACTCGGAGTACGTTTGCGAACTTGTGGGTGCGACGTTGGACGCATACGAAATCAAGCCCCGGCCGCACGCGAGGCATGATATTTATAACGTTATCGCTTTGACGATTCTGCCAGTGGCAGGTTGTGATTGGATTAGGGGATGACTAGCGCAACGGGGAAACTGGGGGATCAGGAAAGCATCAAAATAACGTGCTCAATCCATGACACTTTTGAGAGGCTCCACGGCGTTGGCGAGACAGACTGTTACATAAGCGACCCCAAGGGCTAAGCGGTTTAACCGAGCCCATCAATATGGGCCGCTCAATGAGTGCTTACGACCCGCCACCAGCCTGTACTTGCCAAGTTTCCATATATCAACAGCCTGCGAGCGCTCTATGTTATATAGACTACTTGTAGCTCACGAATTTCGTCTGCAAAGAAATGCTCGACGCGATCGGCGATGTAGATTCTGTTGGAAGCTGGAAGTACATACTTTCTGGGTCAGAACCAGGATGCGGAAGAACTACTTGCCGTTTCCCATATGTACTCACATCTTGTTTTGATGCCTATAGAGGTAAAAGTGAAACGAGGGCACCTGCAACCTTACCTCTGAATCAACAAAACAACGAATGTGTGTGCGTCTATGTGAACCGTACGCAGAACCGAGGGTCCCTTCGTGTCACATCCGTAGACCCGGGCAGAATGGCTTACGGTTTCTTCGTTTCCCCCATAGCACGGCTGTCGACGGTGTTACACTTGACGGATAAGCTGGAGACGAGGAGGATGATACCTGCTAAGGAAAGGGATGCTGGGCCTACAAGCACGGATGCAAGAACGGCACTCGAGCTTATGTGTTGCGGTTTTCGTGTGCCAATCCGTAGATTACAATTCCTCGGGGTCGTAGAGGATTCCAGGTGCCTAGGTGCACAGTCGATGACTTGAGAGTCAGACACCATGGGAGTCACAATCGATCTTTCGCCGCGACACAGCCACGTCCGTAGCACTCGTGAGACGGTCCGTTGCACATGATACACTAGTAGTTAAGCGCTGTACGCGTTCAACACCACGACATTCCTTCTGGCGTGAGATGCGCCATGTTGCGTGCTCTAGTCCGAGCGCCTTCCGCTCACCGAGCAGTATCCTCCAAACTCGTACCACTGGCCCCGCAAACGAAAACGCATGCGGCATATTTCTCCAGGCACATATATCACGACTCGCCTTCAATACAGCAAAAAAGCAAAGTACTCTTGGCACGGCCTGGTCTGTACCGAAGACGAGGAACATCCAACTCGTCTGCGCATGTTGCTTGGTTTCATTCGACCCCGGCGAGGCAGGGACTCCTACCCACACTTCTCGGCGCTTTCAAGGTGACAGCCACTTTGATAGGATGAGACTATATCTGATATCCAATTGATCTTGAACAGGCGTCCACGACGATAGAAGTGGCACGTACCGCAGGGCGAATTGCCCTCACCTTTGTTCCTTTAATCATATTTAGAACTCGTTACACAAGAAAGTTCATCAGGCACCACGACCACCTTCACCCAGACATGCCTGTTTCGGAAGAGAAGAAGGCCATGCTTCTTGGTCGTCTCCGTTCACACACATTATTTACCCATGTTCTCTTATTCATCCCTGCTCTGTTGTTCTGGCTGGGCATCTTGGCAAGTCTCGAGCAGACCCCCCTTACAGGACGGTACGTGTAACCCTTGCACGATTACTCGTCTATATCCGTCATTCATCACTTGTGTAGATGGCGACTGATCGTTCTTTCACCTGAAGAAGAGGACGAGATTGCCGCCCAGCTTGCTGGTCCCAAGTGGTATCAAGCAGTCACGGACATCCTGTCCAATGAAGGACCTCCGAAACTAATCTCTACTCACGATTGGCGTTATCAGTGGGTTCAGGATACCCTGCACCGGCTCGAGAACATCATCCCCGTTTTGCAACACGAGCACGAGCTGAATGCACACTGGCTAGACGTTGGACCAGACCAGCCACCTTTTCCGCCGCCAGCTGAATACCCTCTGAGACCTCGCCCACGTGCCACAGACCTCATGAGGAAGTTCTCCGATAGGTTGTGCGGTCGGGTGTCGACCTCTTCTGCGCATGTCATATCTGGTCCTCCGTACTCGTTGGTTATCGCAGACAGGCCTGACGCCGCAAATGCGTTCTCTTATGGATTCGGACCCGATGGTGCTTGTGGTATTGTCGTCTATTCTGGGTTCCTTGATGACATCCTTTCAAAGGCGCCGGTACATAGCAGTTCCCGTCCTACCTCGGGGACACCCCACCTCCAGGAATCCTCCTGGCTTTCCTACATGCTCGGCACCCTCTTCAGTGTACCGCCGACGTCTCTCACATCTCCACTACATCCTATCCCGACCGAAGAGCAGACTACAGAGCTCGCCATTCTCCTCGCCCATGAGGTTGCGCACTTGGTGCTTTCTCATCACATTGAAACTCTGTCCTCGGGTAATATCATTGTGCCAGCGATTGTATCAATGATTGCCGACGTCACCAGGACATTTCTATTTCCAGTGACGATGCTCTTTGGACCCTTTTTCAATGACGCCATTGCGCAAATGGGCAAAGTGGGTTCCGGACACCTCACCGAACTTGGGGAACATTGCACGAGTGTACAGCAGGAGATTGAGGCAGACGTTGTCTCTGCGAGACTCCTCGCTCATGCCGGATTCGATGCCCGCAAGGCGGTCGAGTTCTGGGAAAGTAGACAAGACGCACCCACAGCGGCTAGGTGTTCCTCTGCCCAGTGTTCTGATGCGCCTCCAGACACCTCGAACCCCGCTAGGCGGATAATGAGTGCTTCCCACCCTGTTCACGAAGTGCGGATTGAAAAGCTGAAAGGCGAGCTTGTGAGGTGGGAGTTGGAGAAGAGGGTCGCAGTGCAGAGGAGAGCCGAGGGGAAGTCATCCGAACGGAGACCCAACCCCATTTGGGCGCTCTGAATCCTTTAGGCAACACTTTCACTTGGCTGGGACTTTCAAGATCCATCTGCATTCTGTTCCCAATTAAAGGCTGTTAAGACATTCCTTTCATGCTTTCCAAATCTTATCCTTGTAGCTCGGCCAACACTATTGTATTTTACTACTATTGCCCTCGATAAGGTCACCATCTAACTCCGTTGGAGGTTTGATACTTTCGGCTTCAACAGAAGTTCAGCCGCTGACTCACAGGTGCTGCGCGGGCCATTGGCACTCGCCGTGTCATAAGGCGCTTGGCACAACGGATGCCTTCTGCCTGCTTCCACTACATGCGGGACGCCTCAACGAGTACCAAGATAGAGGCGATCCGCTCCGTCAGTATTTCTTTCCTTTTGCAATTCCCATACTAACCCCCTCCCACCTTCACTCTTGCCCATTTTCTCGTCTTCTTTTCATTTTCTCATTTTCCTCCCCATCTCGATGCCGTACGCGGGCCACTCCCCAATACTACGGAATACCATCGGGACGTGGGCATGCACACATACACACGTACTCACGCGGCGTTCTCATGGCACTGACGCCCACACCACAACCCACCCGACCTCTATCGGACACGGGCCTCATGTCCTTTTTTTTCCCCGTCTAAATTCACCCTCCTCGAACGTGTCGTAATCTTGTGCACATCCCACCCCCGTTTACACGCCCCAGTAGACCACGCCCCATCATTCCTCCCTAAGCTCGAGCCAACCATTTACCACGAGCGTGCCTTTCAAGCCTAACCGTTCCCGCTCGTCCAACCTCTCCAAGCGCCCCATGTCCCCACCCTCCAAAGATCACCCAGATGCTGCGCAATCCAAACGGCCGCGTTCCCTTCGCTCCAACGCACACTCCCCCTCCCACTTTACAGTCCACCAGTCTCTCGAGACATAACCCCCAAACGCCCACTGTTTTACCAGTGTGCGCCGTCTGTCTTGGGCCGACCTAAACACGCGACGCTCGTCGTCTTCTGCCCAGCCAAGCGCACATGAGATGATAAATTCGACACTTTTGTCGAACGCTGATAGTTGGCATTGGTGTGTTCTCGTCTCGACTCTAGTATGGGTAGGCGACTTGCGTGTGTATTTGTACCACCCATGCGACACAATCTATTCGGTATTTCTTCGTGAAACATCTCATGTACGTTGCAGGCATGAGAAAAAGATTGATAAATAACGCGTTGCCAGCTTGCCTTGCTGCAAGAACTCTAACGGATGGAGCTATGCCAAAATTGTGATTTGATGTTATCAATCCGAGATAAGATTGTACTTGTCCGGATGCAATGGACTTCCACCCTGTCAATGTGACGATACTCAGTGCCTCATTTCATGAAATCTTATCACAGAATGTCAAGTTCCTGCGAACTAGTTTGCTCAAGAATCAAAAGACGTCGAAAATAACAGTTTCACGTTGTACATGATGCTCTTCCTCAGCTATAGTACACAGTTGCATATAACCGAAAAGCCAGGGAAGTACGCTATTTCAGTACAGGTCCAACCTACGACCGTCGAGCAGTTTTTCCCGGCACATTCAGGGATTGCCTCCCGTGCTCCCATAACATATGTTCCGGTGTTGCAGTGCTCCCAAACTTCACCTGTGCACTCAAGTATTCCATACAAGGTGTTTCTGTCTCGGGAATCTGCTGAAGGTGCACGAGGTCTTGCAGAGCATCCATGATTGCAGGGTACCTGGCCAAGAACGGATACGTGACGGTATCGACACCGGCAGCATAAATGCGCAGGCAGCGATCGTCGGTGTTTCGTTCTGGGAAGGTGAGGGAGAACGATGATGGTTGTCCGAGGTCGACCAAGATGGCGATGTAAGGAAGGGGCTCTGAAGCTGGGTCGGAAGTTCCGTCTTCGCCTCTCAGATTTTTGTGTCTTCGAGTTATGTCGTGCAATGCCAATTTGGAATCTTTCGATCTGCGCGCCTTGTCTGAAATGAATATGTGCGACATTCGCGACTCCGCTGACGCGCCTTTAGGCCCGCCCTTGAAATATATGGGTATCACCTTGTCGATGAGAGGTTGTTGATGGCAGCACTGCACTGCACTGGTCCTCTGCCAGTGACGTAGTGTCCATTGCTCCAATCTACAAGATAGGGGATCGTCCATTAGTTTCCAAGTAGGGTTACGGAGAAGGGATTCAGAAAGACCAACCGTAATTCGCTCCCTTCCTTCGACCCGGCAATGTTCGCCTCCATGCATACCCAGTGCGAGAAATTTATATATGCATCCTTGAACATATCGTGTGCAAGCGATGCTTGATTGTCATCCGCGTCCCACATCTGGGTTCCGAATATGAATTCTAGCCAATCGACGACGGGAATCATTTCACAGTCAATTAGGTGCTCGTCCCATGACGACGGAATATTGTTGACCACCTTCGCCTGCGTGCGGATGAACAAGTCCTTGGCCAACAACCACAGCAATCTGCTGGCAAGCTCGCCACGTTGACCCACGTCAATCATGCCAGCGTTGACTGCGTTCAATAAAGTTCCCAAAGCAAGCTTCAGCCTTCCAGGCACGTCGTGCAGACCGCGTGCGGCCACGCACGAGAGAAGCGGTTCGGATGGATAACTTGTGAACCTCCAGTTGCGGTCCAAGGTCGTCGCAAGACATATGCGAAGGTGGCTCGCCACGCCGCTCTCGAGATGCTCGACCGAATCCGGGTGTCCGAATGTGACGTTCAATCCAAATCGTTGTCCCAATACCGCAATCACGTGGCTCGTCTTGCTTGGATCAAATTCATCTCCACCACATAATTTCGCTGACGCAGTGTCTAGCACTCTTCCCGGCAATGTAAGGGCAGTCTTGAGAGACACCCACCTGTGGATGATACCCAGGTTAGTCTGCGGCTCCTACCGAGATTTGAGAACTTACAACGGCCTTCCATAACCTACGATGTGATGAATTCGGGAGACATCCTCGATGTCAATATCTCCAAGCCCCGATGCACTCTGGTCCCAACCAAGCTGGGTGTAAGGTGGGAAAAGCTTCTGACCACTAACGGCAACACGGTCAGAATTGTCTAAAAGACGAGTAAGTGGGGAGATCGGAACAACGAGAAACTGCCACAGACGTTTCTGATTGGGTGGCGAAAAATCCGCGACCTTGGAAGTCGTCGAGGCGAACACGACCCAAATTGCATGATTCTGGTGATGCGAATACACATTCACGACTCTGCAAAAAACATCCGCCGGGCGATATGTTCCTTGAGTAAGCAGTGGGGTGAGCGGGTGTGCTTCATCGACCGCGACCACCAACTTTGGCCGATCGGAATCGTCAGCAAAGATCTTCTCCAGGGATGATGTCATTTTTTCGTAGGCAGTAATTAAACGCGCAGCGGAATCGGGTTCAAGTTGATCGGAGGCGACAGCACTTGCTTCTGCTTCGGACCACATGACTCAGCTGGAGCTTTTTGTGACAAGAGATTGAATATTTACCAGAAAGCGTGAGCTCCCTTAGCTTATCAGCGGCTTTATCGACGTCGGTGCCTGCGGCATCATAGTCCGTTTCATCACGGTCCGACATAGAAGTATCTTGTGACGTTGCACTGGGGCGTCGCCTGAAGGCATTGATGAGATCGGCATGAACCTACGGAACATTGTCAAACCAGGGCTATGCTGCAAAACCAGATGACAACACCTTTGAGTATCTCTTATGGACTTTGTGGAAGAAATCAGCCCTGGCGGTAGACCCGGGAGGGTCGCTCATATCGCACATCTGGCGGACCCAACGTATGACGCCCGCCTTGGCATTCCGGGTGGCGTGACCTGTGGAGAGATATTCCTCGAGCGTATCAAAAAGGGCGATGAAGAATGCGTAGCAGACGGTCCGGTACGCTCCCTCAGTAAGGGGAAATTGGGTCAAAATTTGCGATGGGATCGGATCACGCGGAGGAAAGCCTAATTTGTCCTTCTCCCCGCGCAAGTTCATGTAAATCACTATGACACCCTTCTTGCTCAACTGAGGTTGTGGTTAATTCGGCCACCCCAGATGCATTTAAAAAATGAGATTCATTTACCTCGGTCAACATCCTTGATTTCCCGGTGCCGGAGCTCTGTACAATGGAGCAGAACTTGGCGTAGTACCTGGGATTTTTCACGGTCTTGAATAACTTTTCGTTGTGTGTCAAATACTCGTAGAAGCCATCAGCCGCTGCGCCACGGTACTCGGCCCCAAAGGACCCCGACAACTTTTGATATAGATCTGATAGAGGTCAGTCCATGGTTGTGTACAAACGGGGCCCACTAACCCTCAAGGGTGTCCGTCGACGTTGTTGGTGTTGGTGTTGATGGTTTTGACTCTGACTGCGGTGCTCTGAGAATTGCTGGAAGATCGAACAGCAACTCGTTAGCGAGTAGATAACGGGCATGAATCGTAGACACCCACCGAGGTTTCGAATCTCGCGGAATGATTTACGCCTCCAAGCGGAAGCGAGCATAGCGCGTAAGTCTTCCTTGGCCTTGATCAGCTTTTTTGCCTCTTCCATATCAAGGTACTTTTTGTCCATGTCTTTGCCGCGCACGATGATGGCATTAAGGACGGCAACATATTGAAGGCTGAAACTCAGCTCGGACACGTCAGCCAAATCATCGTCGACGGCTTTCTCTACTGCCCTGTCGAGCTCGTTGTGGGTGGCATCGTCGAAGAGATCTGGGACAGTCTCGAGGGGCATGGTCAACAGTTGTGGTTGCAACAAATCGCTTGAAGCGCCGCCTTTATATCGCCAACAGAGCACCAGCAATCGATGGACCACAATCTATCCACAGCATTTGTGGGCCGAGATTCAACCCATTGTTCTCCGCTGAGATGAATCCAAAAATCCCGAACGACAGCTGTCGATACTCGCTACAACTAAGTACATCCACGATGATAGCCGGTGGCTTTGATAGTGTCTGTTCGACACGGTGACATCAAGTGGGCGCTCCACATGTCCGTTTATCAACACAGTAACATTAAAAATTTATTCTACGCCCGCAGGAGATCCACAGTCACGGACTATGCGCTTAGCATCAAGACGATCCTCGCGCTTACACAATCTATTAACTCCGTTTGGTACAAACCCTAACCCAAAGTTACGCTGGAGTCTAGCATTGATTTTTAAATGCAGGCCAACGACCGTGATGGTCTGCAAAGGTACTTAGGATAGCCTCCTTTCAAAGAAAACGTAGTATTGCACAAACCGACCCCAACCAATCAACATGACTAGCTTACATAAGTGCCCGCGGAGTGCTAGCTGATTGTCATCCTTTCTATTTAGCACGCAGTTATCAAGTTTGCCTCTGCCCTCTCTTTCCCCACTTCGTCCTTTTCTTATCACTGTCATATCCTACGTGGCTTAGATTGGCAATACACTTCATATATTCAGCGCAGCTTCATATGCGATTAGGTCTTCCTAACAGTGACTTTCTTTAGGCAACCCACGTTCTCTGAGGGCGCTATTCTGTCATGTCCGTGTGTCTATTTTAGGACGACAGGTCTGCTGCCCTTTTTCCATTCCTGGTGCATTTGAATTACTGGGCCATTCAGTGACAGAGAGGACTAACATGAGGATATCGCTGAACGGTGGACTCCCAAGTACTGTGGGTCCCACGCGGGTTGTGGGTCAGCTCGCTAGTGAGGCAGAGCTAGCCATGTCGCCCGTCTGTGATGATATCCTTACCATACATCGGTTCTGGTTCTCGGCCTCAGCCTGAAATTTCACTATCAGACCCTTCAAGTTTCCTCGCCAGCGAAAGAAGCCCCGGAGTTATAAGCGGAACCTCAATGAGTAAAGGCGTATCGGGTGACTACCACCGCCGCTCAGGAAATTTCTTGTTCAACCGTGACATATCCGGTATGTATTTCATTCATATAAGTCACTGGGCGACCGGAACAGAAGCCCACGACTCTCCTTTTACGCTTTGTTCACCCCGATCCTCATGGGCTACCAAGCAGAGCTCGTCAATCTGTTTCGCAACCGCAATGCCTACGCGCTTGCGTTGTCTGCATCCATGGGCTCCATATTCTACGGTTGGGATGTTGGGTTGATTGGAGGCGTATTGGCGCTCACCTCATTTCAGCAATATTTTGGCATCGACCGGATGACTGCTACTGAGCTGGCCAACCTGAACGGTAATATCGTTTCAATTCTCCAAGCCGGCTGCTTGTAAGTCTTTTATTACCCCTCCATCTGCATCTGGAAGAGCGCTTCATTGTTGTCAGCTTTGGGGCATTGTCTACAGTATATGTTTCTGGTCGCCTCGGACGCAGAAAACCGCTTATCATTTCCGGATTGATATACTCCATTGGAAGCATCATACAGACCATCTCTGGGATTGGAAGCAGTCAAACGGTGGCACTCCGAGTTCTCTGCTTCGGCCGGTTCTTGGACGGCTTCGGCCCGGGAATGTCCACCGCTCTGATTCCTTCGTATGTGTCAGAGCATATGCCGAAGGTGATCCGTGGCCGTTGTACCGGTCTCATCCAGGTCTTGAATAACATTGATATGATACTTAGCTGTGGGTATTGGCTTGTTAGTTTTTTCTCCGCAAGCCCTGACCAAGGGGAATTTTACAAGTCTGGGTAAATTATGGCTCATCCCTCAATGTCCCATTCGGACAAATGCAGTGGCGGATGCTATTTGGGGTCCAAGCAATCCCTGGGATCTTCTTCATACTCTTCATGCTCCCCCAACCCGCCTTCTTTTGCAGCACGTTGAGCGCTTCCGGTGCACATTCGGGAGGCGATCACGCCATCGAAAACCTCTGGTGATTATCTTTGCAGTAAGGAAGTCGCATGGCCCGGGAGCAGAGGCTTTTGACATCCGATCTGCACCGACGTCACGTATGGTCAGACCGTGTTCTCTTCCATTTGAGAGACTGATCTCGTGCTCGGGCGTATGCACAAGCCAGTGTCGTAAGAAGCTCTTTCAGGTCTTCAGCCCAATTCTGGGTCTCGTCCGACTCGATACCCACTGCAGCACGCAGGGGAAACGTGCTTGAACGAAGCAGGGAGGTTCAGTGCCTCCCGGAGCACCTTTACTAACGCATACGAGCTGAGCGTATCCAGGAGATTAATATACACAGGAGATCCACATAAAACTGCGTCAACGAACGTGAGACGTGTACCACAAGCCGGTTGAGAACGCGGATTACACCCTTGAAAGGCAATTAATATTCAACCCCGATCGCGAACGCTTGCGCCGGCTTTTGATGCGGATTGGCGCCGTATCGCAACATCATTCTCTGCAAGGGGCGAATCCCGGGCGACCAACCATACTGTTCTCTAAAATGGCCGTTGATCGCATCGTCGCACTTTACACACCTGTTCTTAGATCTTGGCCGCTGCCGCTCTGAGAAGGGTGACACCTCCGATATTGATCTCCTCGACAGTGCCCGCGAGCACACAGACAGGTCTCGAAATGGTGGATATAGGTTGCAGACGACAATGTTATATAACCTTGGAGATGGATTTGTCTGCGAAGTCGCACCCGTCGGACGGAGGAAGTGACTCTGAGTTTGACCAGCCCAGTTTTGTCGTAGACGGTCAACAATGCCTTCAGCGGCATGATTCACGATATCAATGAAGCCTACCAATGGGCTCAGACATGGTCGATGGTCAAGAGACCGTAGAAAGGACTCGACATTAAAACTAAACAGTGACCCAAATGACTACAAACGAAAGCGAAACATCGTCAATATACCAGTGCGATATCACCCACCCAACCTGTACACCCGCCAGCACAACCTTTCCCTGTGGCGCCACTGACATCTACGGGAGCCCAGGTTACATCCCCGACGTCTGACCGTCGGGCACGTGTCCGATCGCACCGACAGCCCAAGCAGCGTATTGAGCTGGCAACCTGCCATCATAGCTGACTGGGTATGGACACATTGCATACTGCGCCATTACTTGCTGCTGACCATCCATCACCTGACCTTGAGTACCCAGGTCCTGTTGTTGACTCTGTGGTATATGCGTTACCACGTACGGATGCGCGTTTTCCCTGTGTGGTCATGGGTCGGAACTGCGGGGGGTTGTACTGGGTTGGCATGGCGGGATGTTGAGCAACCTGGGTCATTTGCGTTGGTAGCTGACTCTGGGCCTGGGCCTGGGCTGCCTGACCCATTCCCTGTAGTTGTTGCACCTGCGTATAATACTGCATATCTATATTTGAATGTGCAGGTTGTGTCTGAGGAGCTCGTGACGAGGGTAGACGAGGAAACTGTGTATAACCCCGTTGTGCAGGAGAACCAGCATCCACTGGTGTAGCGACAGGGTGTTGTTGATATGACGTACTTGGGGGGGCAGGTGAGCAACAGATGGCAGGATTGATGGGTGCGCCGCACGCTGACAAGGCGGTCGGGGAGTACCACATTTGAGGGGGAAACCCAAGTGCCTCCCCGTTCAGTCCTTGAGTCAAGACAATGCCTTTCCGCGTGGTCATCGGAGGAGTGTCCGCTGACGAGGGGCTGTGGGCAGTTGCCTTGCGACGGAACCTGTGGCAGGGCGGCACCCGACCGTGATGATCCTTGGGCGCTCTGCGGAGTATTAGTAACGGCATTGATATACGCGCTACTGATGCGTCGAGATGGAGACATACCTTCTTCAGGAGAGAAGAGAAGGGCGGACACCACGATTAACCGCTGCTCCGCTGGCGGCGGAGTGGCAATCATGTGACAACGAGTCTGTGCATGGGTCACCGGGATACATTCTCCTACGATGACGAGGCCAGTCCTACAAGTGGCGCGTCGCGCGAGTTTACGACAAGTTCGCAGTGATAGGAGGAAGCATGACTCGGGTGCTCACGCTTTGGAGGTGCTCCGCTGTGCAATACCATTTAGCTTGGCAGCGGCTGCACCACATGGAGGTCGACTTGCAGCAAACCGTGCAAGGGTGGTTGACAAGAGGACCAGGGTCCATGTTCGTGATGGGGATGAGAAGTGTCTGAAGAACAGGAGATGTGCTGGTAACGCTGAAGATCCCAAGGCCAGACCGGTGAGGTTATATAAGGAGCAACTCGAGCCTTGATGACGGCCTGTCTGTCAACAGGTTGCGAAATATCTTATCTTCAAGTTTGTGTGTGAACGGAACAAAAAGGGTCCGTCAGCATCAGGAATATTACATTTGCCCATATACATTGGGAAGCCATGATGAAGATGGAGCACGCTCCAGATTGGTTTCATGTTTCCCACCATTGACAAGCACTTCTGGGTTAGTCTCGGACTCCATCCGTGATGCGCAGAGAACGAACCAATATTGTCAACGTCTGGTGCATTTAGTTTGAACTCGAATGTACCACAGCAACGTCGTAATTTGATCGACTGCTTGCGGGTTCAAACGTTCAGGCGTGCCCGAGCGAAGGGCCGTGGATAATGCATGTGGTCTAACGTGCCTGTGACAACTTGCAGAAAGACCCAGGATTTCGTGCCACAGGGTCCTACGGCCGCTTGAGTCTCAACGTCAACTTAGACTACATGGGTGGTAAAGAGAACACGAAATTCAGGGTCCAATAAGGGTCCTACCAAAAGAGAAACGACGCGCCGGTGGTGGCCGCATCATGGTTACAGGAAGCTAGTGCGTATTAATGTCCATTTCATCCAATGGCGTGCTGTGCCACGGCTGATCGTTAGCAAATGACACCCTGGACCCACCAAAGTCCTTTGGGGTCAATCCACGAACTTCGATCCGAACTGTATATCGTATCTGCTTGACAGTTGAAAGAGGTATACCTCGTCCTTGTTAGCTCGGATTTATAGATAACTCGAAGGACGCAGTCATGCAGGTAGCGCCAGACCGAGATAATGGCAGCGCGGACATGGACCTACGAATCAAAGGATTACGAAATGTTTGATAATGCGTCCATACTAGGTGGTGAGGCACGCCGAGATCAGCTCCGGCCGGATGGCAACGTGTGCGTGACTGCAACTAGTAGTCATTCAATGAAAGGTCATTTGCTTCGTGCGGGGTGGGCTCGTCAGTGCTTGGGGACATCGAGCACTTTTACGTTCCTTCTATGATGCTGACGAGTTCATACATTTTCGTGACTCACAGCTATAGTGCTGCATTTGATTTACCAGGATCTCAAACGCGTACATACTAAGTGAGTCGCACGACGAGCCGTTGTCCGTGAATTAATTAAGTTCAGCTATTGCAATTGCTCGCTGGCTAGTAATGTGTCGTTACAGGTAAGTTCTTCACAGACCCAATAAGCGACATTCTTAGAATTCCACACCAAACTTGGTTGCAAGAACAAACTAGGCATGCCCGTGGCAAGTCCTATGTATCACCGACTGCTCCCCGCTCGGACTTGAAATTATCTTGATTGCGAAGGAGGACAGAACTACTCCGCATGAACAAATTAGGCATGCCCGTGGTAGGTCCTATCACCGACTGCTCCCCGCTCGGACTTGAAATGATCTCGATTGCGGAGGACAAAACTACTCCGCATGAATGACAGGTGTAGGCAGTGGCACTCCGAGTTCTCTACTTCGGCCGGTTCTTGGGTGGCTTCGGCCTGGGTATGTCCACCGCTCTGATTCCTTCGTATGTGTCAGACTCTACGCCGAAGGCAGTCCGTGGACGTTGTACCGACCTCATCCAGGTCCCAAATAACATTGGCATGATGCTTAGCTGTAAGTATTGGCTTGTTAGAATTTTATCCGCGAGCCCTGGCCAAGGGGAACTTTACAAGTCTGGGTAGACCATGGCTCATCCCTCAATGACTCATTCGGACAAATGCATTTACGCAGTGGCGGATGCCATTTGCGGTCCAAGTAATCCCTGGGGTCTTCTTCGTATACTCTTCATGCTTCCCCAGCCGGAGTCACCGCGATGATTGGTCGAACAACAACGCTACGACGAAGCAGCGAAAAGTCTAGCATACGCAGCACGAAGCTCTGTCGACGACGAGGCTGTTACAGAGATTACATAAAGCAGACCTCGCTGGAAAGCAGAGGACGTCGATCTGGAGTAGTTCCGCATGATGGGCGAGTCGAGGATTACGGCCCTGCGATCTTTCATCCCTTCAGTTGTTATGCTGTGCCAACAATGGACTGGTACAAACTCTATCGACTACTTCAGCCCGCAAATATTCGCGGGTGGGTATCACTGGTATCAATTCTGGCCTTTTCGCGATCGGCGTCTACGGTGTCGTCAATGCGGTCACCGTCACGACCACTGTCATCTTTGCTGTGGAAGGAATGGGATGGAAGATGTGTCTTCTCATTGGGGGGTTAGGCCAAGGATTCATGATGCTCTGGATTGGAGGATACAGTGTAATCCACCCCCAGACAACGATTGTGCCTGTAAGTTACGTCTCGATCGTCGCCGTCTATCTCTACGCTGTCTTCTACTGCATCAAGTTTGGACCTGGCATCCTGTGGGTCGTCGCTGGAGAAGTTGCACCCAACCACGTGCGGACGGCCGCCATGTCACTTGCCATCGGGGTCAACTGGCTGTTCTCGTTTACGATCTCACGCGTGACGCCCAGCATGCTCGAGGATCACGTATGGGACGTTTTTACTGTTCGGGATGTGCTGCATGCTGATGTCGGTGTGGGTATACTTTTGTTTGCCGGAGACGAAGGGCTGTACGCTGGAGGACATCCGGTTCTTGTCTGAGGAAGGACATGATGATAAGAGCGCTGGAAGATGCACCCGGGGGCCGGTGGTCGTATCTTCTTGGGTGGACGGAGATCGGCGCCTGTGGCGGATATGAGGAAAGCTGCCACTGACTCAGGAGACGATGCGGTCTTTGGACGAACAGATTAGCGAGGTTGTCACTACACAACCCAGGCTGTGTGGCCAAGTAGCACTTAGTAATACCCCCCGGTTGCTGTGAGAGGATCACAACCTATATCATGCCACTGAAACCTACCTGTGACACCCACCATCATCCGGCTTGGATGGAAACAGTATGTCATCTTATCTACGGGATTGGCTTTCACTCGACACCACAGTACCATTGCCTGTATCGACTGGAACCACTATTCCAGGGTCATTCGTAGAAGAGGACGAGGACGACAGGTCGAACACAGCAGGCGAAGACGACGTTCCACCCGCGTTCCCAGCACTGAATAGTGCCCAGCGTGCAACCCCTTCACTGTCCACCCCAAGCACCTCCCATGATATCCCCACAATACTAAGCGATGATGCGTTGATGCCACCACCCCCTCTCCCTGGCTTGGCCAGTCGACAGCCTGGGATCCCACGGGCGATACCCCAGACCGCATCGTCGTCCTTGCTTGCGCCAATGGCTACTACGGAACGACCCAAGAAGCCCTCGAGGAAAGTGGCGCTCGCACCGGGGCACAGCCCGTTGGACTGGGCGAGCCTGAAATCGTCTGGACAAGATCTGAGGGTACGTCCTTTTCGCGTTTGACCTCGACCGACTCCGTGATGACAAGGCCCTTGAAAACTAGGGTGTAGAGACGCTACTGCGCATCTCACCGTCCGTGCTCAAGATGCACAATAAGAAGGAAGACGCTTGGACCGCTATCAACGGCAAGGTGTACAACATCACGCCATATCTCCCATTTCACCCAGGCGGTGAGAAAGAACTCATGCGAGTGGCTGGAAGGGACGGGACAAAGTTATTCTGTGAGATTTGCATCGTATTATCACCTCTCGCCGATCGACTGACCTTGACTTCGGACACGGTTTAGCACTGACGCATGCGTGGGTGAACGTGGATTTTATGTTGGATACATGTCTCGTCGGATTTCTCGTCTCGGAATCATACGCGTCGTAGAGCTAGTCTCCTCGAACTAGACCTCATACTTGCAAGATCAGGAGCTTTCAGATCTACGTCCATCTGACTCGCATTAGGCTTTTGACAATTAGACCGTAGTTTAACCTTTCTTTCCACGCCGACCGACACCACATCCTCCGAAACCGAGGCGTACCGTTGATCGCACCTAAGCATTCCTTGACACGATGCAGACGACCAACGTCACATGCAGTCCACTTGTGAGTTACTTGTCTTTTGGTCCTGGTCCGAAGGGTAGCATAGTATGGCATCATAGCTGGATTTTGGTTCGCCACTTTCTATCGACCGTAGCAATGCTTGTCAGGTCAGATGACAACCACTGGCAGATAACAGTGTTGACAGGCAGCACGCCATTGCATCAGTATATTGCTCTGCCCCCTTCAAAATGCGTGCTTTTTAACCCAGTGGACCTAGAATGGCGAAAGCAAGAATAATTCTGGCTCACATGTCCGCTCCATAGCAAGTGGTTGCGCCATTTCTTCCTCGGCTCTCGCAAGCCATCGACATGAGGACTCCCGCCGTATAAAAGGTTGCGATTAGATGGGGATCCAAACGTCCCTAGAAATCTTTCCATTTCGTACGAGATATATCATGGCTCCTGTAGCGACGAACGAGGACGGCAACAAGCAGGTCGACCGCGACGTCGCTGAACTCAAGAAGCAAGCCAACGAGAATCAGCTCATCAACCCTTTCTATTCCCCCGCTGCCGACTCTGCCGTAGACGACGCCTACAAGTACGCTGCTTACAAGGTGAGCGAAATCATACCTGGTCTGAGATCGAAGACCGAAGTGTACTGCAGCCACACTTTCCCGTCGTCAGTTGGGAACCGCTCGAGGAAGTCGACGTCACCGACCGTGGTCACTTTGCTGATCCAGAGAAGAAAGCGCTATTCGGTGCCGCGAAAAAGGTTCAGCATCTTACACCAGCTATCGGAACGGAAATCACAGGAATCGATTTGAAGCAACTTACCCCTGCCCAGAAAGATGAGCTGTCCGTTCACCCCGCAGTGTTCCCCAGATACCAAACTAACAGGGTCTCGATAGTGCTCTCCTGGTTGCAGAGAGAGGAGTCGTGTGTTCGTGGGGTGCTTATACCTGTACTCGGTTGCGCTGACCTTGCGACAGTCTTCAGAGACCAAGAATTGAACATCCATGAACAGCTTGACATTGCGAGGCACTTTGGTCCTCTCCACAAACACGCGACAAACCCAGTCCCTAAGGAGCCCGGACTCGAGGAAGTCCACGGTCAGTCGCGAACATGTGCGATGCAAGCCAGTTCTGACCGACAACAGTTGTATACAATGATGCCGCACGACGTCCGGACCAGTCGGCCTTCTCGAAATTGGAACTCTGGCACAGCGATGTGACGTACGAGATCCAACCCCCGAGCACCACCTCTCTGAAAGTCATCACATGCCCAGAATACGGGGGCGACACACTGTGGAGTTCGGGGTAGGTCAATGATCGCTAAGATGGACGGCATACTGACGTACACCCATATAAACAGGTATGCCCTTTACTCGTCCCTTAGTCCTGGGCTCCAAACCTACTTGGAAGGCCTTACCGCCCTGCACAGTGCCGTGGCACAAGCCCAAGGTTCCCGCGCTGCCGGCCTCCACGTTCGTCGCGAACCCATCGAGACGATCCACCCTGTCGTCCGCGTTCACCCCGTCACCGGCTGGAAGAGCATCTACGTCAACCCAGGTTTCACGCGCCGCATCGTCGGAGTTTCCAAGGCTGAGTCGGACGCCATCTTGAACTTCCTGTTCCAGCAGATCAGCGGCGATGTGGACTTCCAGGTGCACTTCCGCTGGGAGCCAAACTCGATCGCGTTCTGGGATAACAGAGTAAGTGATTTGGACGTATATGGTGGCTGAGATCTCACTAAAAGCAGATCGTGATACATACCGCGACGTTCGACTTTTGGCCCCAAAGGCGTCATGCCTTGAGAGCAACTCCTCATGGGGAACGGCCTGAATCTGTCGAAGAGTATGAAAAACGAACTGGGAAGGTCGCCAAAGACCGCCAGATTGAGATTTGGAAGCAACAAGGCATCGACCTCCTTCAAGTGAGAAAGGGTGCATCGAGGGCACGTGGCTACAATGACTGATAGAATACAGCCTTTGTCTTGTAGTGGCAATAGGAATGTCATTGATCTGAGAAGTCCAAGAGTAAGGAGGTGTGCAGACGACGTCCGAGGTAGAACTAATTGCCTACTGTTCCGCCCGAACCCGCGATAGCCTGATCAAACTCCAGGCAAGACATCGCAAGTCGCAACAAAGCCTCTCCGTCCCGAAGGACGGCAGTCTCTAACTCCTTGCTCAGGCTACCCTCCGATCGCTTAGATTTCAACAGTTCCGCAAAGACACGCAACGTCCGTGCATGTTCACCAAGTAGACTGGTGACGCCCTCGTTTTCGGTGGGAGGTACACGGCCGCGCAGCGCATCGTCGAACATGACGGTCGTTTTGGCCAGGGAGAAGAAATGACTGCCATCTCGTTCGAGGGCGCGAAGAAGTACATCGGCTTGCGCACATGTCTGGTTTTCTAACCACGTTGCGAACTGCGTGCATACAGAGATGGTCGTCTAGATGGCGCCAATCGCGTTTCAGATCGTTCAAAGGAAATGCTGGTCGTTACTTACATCGAGACCTTCGATCACCGGTCGTCGCCGAGAATCACCAGACAATGCAAGGTGATTGAAACTGCTGCTGCTGGACGAGAGGCTCGTGGTTGGGGGAAGCGAAACTGGATCGCTGTATCCTAGCAATCCGATAGTCGACGATCAAAAAGGCGATCCGCATACCTGGGGAGGACACCGTGACGGTAGCACTTGGCCGTTTCAGAATGGACTTGAGGGGTTGGGGCTTGAGGCGTGAACTCGTCCGAGGCGTTCCTAGGCAGAACGGGGATGGGCGTGACGCGAGAACCTTGTGCCTTTCTGACGAGGACGTACCACTGGTAGCTATCAGACAAGTTCGAGCACGTTTAGATCTTGACTTGGCTACTGGTCCAGGTGCAGGACTCAGAGCAGGTGCTACCCCACGATGCAGGGCGGTAACGCTAATTGGTCGATGTCCAAAACACGTTCAGCAAAATCATACTCACATAACGACAAATGTTTCCCAGTAGTTTTACGCGCGGTTTGTTTTTTCCCCTCAGACATTCCAAGGACAGGCGAAGTGCTGGAAAGACTACTTTTTCAAGGGTGCGTTCGAACGGGGGTCTAATAGGTATAGGGTTGGTAATCTGACAAGACGTTGCGAGGAACCCGTGGCGCAGTGGTAGCGCGTATGATTCCAGCTCATGATGAGTGAATCCATAAGGTCATCCGTTCAATCCGGGTCGGGTTCAACTTTTTTATATACCACATCTTTGCGCTCTAACACATAGAACCAACCTTTCATGCAATTTATCCGAGCATACAAACCTGCAGAATTCTAGTGTGAACGTAAGTATGATGATGTTTGCCAAAGATGTATATACCACGCTGTCAGCGCAAATAGATTGCACACTAAATGATCATGATGGTATGTAGTAAGTCATTGGTGGTGTCATGGGTACGTGGCGAAGCTACATAGGTGTCCATAAAATGCACAGTCCATCTACTTTCGTGAAAAAAACGAGAATCGCTTCTTCGACGGTGTGCCCATTGAGACGGGGCTGGTCCCAGACAGGCTCTCTACACGAACGGACGACGAAGCGGGACTGTATTCCTCAGAATTCTCTCTCTGTTTCCGCATGTAAAAGAGCAGTGAGCGACGAACCCGAGGACCTTTGGAGCTGTGTGAAGGCCGAGGGGTGGTAGGAGTGCTCGAACGGGAAAACGATGACGAGTCTGGCGTCAGGGGCTGTAGAGAAGGGCGGTGCATCCGGGGAGTGGAAGGTAAGGGTGAGTTGAGCGAAAGGTGTGACCATGACGGTTCAACTGTGAACTGTGGCAGGGCGAATGGCCTGTACGGGCCCATGTCGGACTCCTCGGATGGCCGGGGAGAGTCCGCTGGTTCGGGTGGGGGAGCAACCTCGATGGGTTTCATCTCCCTCGGCTTGGTGAAGAGCTCCCGATCTGGGAGAGAGAATTCATCGTGGATAAGGTCAAATCCCCCGAGGAGATTCACCGCGTAATCTGGCACGTGGACGACATCCTTATCCAGGTCCGCAAGAATTTCAGAGCGCGTACGAGAGGTAACGTGGCTGATTATAGTGGCTATACCCCCGGTCTCCTCATGGATGCCCTGCGATGATGAAGAGCTCGCCGAGGCGACGGATAAGGGCGGTGTAGAGGGTCGGGTAGATACACGACCTTCGGAGCCGACAGACTCGGAGGGCGCTTCGGCAGTTAAGCGAGAACTGCGTGAGGATACCGAACGGTCCGAGACAGAACGCGCTTTTGCACTATTTTCTGTGCCCTTGGTGAGCGAGGATATATCGGAGAGAGAATTACCAAGACGGGGCCTGCAAGGACGTTTTACTGGATTGAATGCCTCACCAGCCATAGACGGGGGACGCGCATGCTTCGTTGTGAGGCGTCGCAGAGCGGGGGTGACTGACGATGGCCGGAGGCGGAGGGGAGAAACGTCGCCCATTGTCATTCGACGTGGGAATGGCTGGTCAAGTGCAAGCCTACACTTAAGATTGATGTTGAACGATGTCCTCGTGGGAGAGTGATCAAAAAAGTGAGCGAGATTGGCACGCCGTTTTGCCTCGTTGTTGAGGGCAGGGGTCGAGCCACGATCCTCATCTTCGTGTTGGTCGGACCCCCGATTCGCCTTCAATCGTGACAGGTGCTGAGTCAATACCTCCACCTCCTTGTCTGCCGCATATTGCCGCTTTTCCTCCCTCCAGCGCTCCTGCTTGAGTGCGACGTATACATTTGGCTCCGTATCTCTCTCCGTAAGAGATAGCTTGAGCTTCGCAGCACGTTCGCGGGACTCTTTGGCACGTGTGCTCAGGGCTATGGCGGCTTGTTGCAAGGCACAGGCCTGGAGTTCGAGGGGAGAACGTTCCACTTCGCAGCCCTTCAATGCGCTAGGCAAGGGCTTGTTCGGCGACGGAGTAGCGAGTGCTGCGAGAACTTGCCTCGCTCACAGATCCGCACGGGGATTCTGCACGCGCCGGGAAATAGGCAGCAGGATTAGGCATGCCGAAAGTGAGACCTGTATTCGGTGTGCTGACCGAACGCTCAGTGTGAATCGAAAATGGATAGGGGATGGACGTACAAGACGGGGTGAGCAGGTGTACGTGGAGAGACAAGGTCTTTGGGGTTTAGGGCCACGTTTGTAAGTTCCTAGCCAAGAGCCAGATGTCAGACGTGTGTACGCGCCGGTGTGGTGACAGAACTCGTACATTAAGGGCCGTCCCCGTTGTCAGGCGGCGACCAGTATCGATCCGCAGGGGCGGTGGTAGACGGAAGTTGAGTTCTGGTGCATGAAGAAGTTCGTCTACTCGGTCGACAATCTTTCGACCGATCATGAGCAAAAAGATATGGCAAGAATCAGAAATGTTCACAAGAAAAGAGAGGAGATAGTTGGGGCCAGAGAATGGGGTTTTCTGCGGGTGACGCGGGCTATGCGCGTAATGGCGCCGAGGAGGTGAGGTCGCCGCACACGTTCGGATTCAGACTACGAAGCAACTTGCGCCCACGTCTCAAGCTTTCGCATGGCCGACAACCGCTGCGGGCCACCATCGACACCGAGTCCAATGAACATTGCGAGGATACCGTCACGTATTACTTGCCACGTGGTGATAGTCGGAACGTATCTATGATATGCTTTAGAGCCTAGTCTGGCCACGAATTACGATCTCCCAAGTACGAGTTCTTTCAAACCCTTGCCAAGCTGTTTCACTCTCCGCCTTCATATTCACCCTTGTCGGTGACCGACTCGTCTCTCGAAAATGATAGCTACCTGGCTCGTCTGGCGCATCCTCCCGCCGCCACCGCGCCAGATTCATCCGCAGCTCCATCTCCCCACTAAGGGAAAATCCAGAACCAGCGTTTGGTGACGTGGCCGGACCAGATAAGACCATCGACATGGGGCGCAATTCTCGTGCATACGTGGTACTCGATCGGTCACCACAGTCGAGAGACTTCGTCCCTCGTGGCACGTAATCGACTTGCGATGGGGTCGGGGAGGGGGTACGAGGAGCGGCTATAGAGAAGACAGGGCTGGTTGGACGTGACATGTCCTTGCGAATCGCAGTATAGTACGGTCGATTTGGATGTCCCAAGCGAACAGGGGGAATGTCATGATCATGAGAAGGCGTTAGCGATAGAGCTTGTGACTGACGTGCTTCCACTGCAGACGTTGCATATATGTCCACACTCTCCCGTAAAGGAGAACGGGAGCGAGGCGAGAGGGAGGATCCGCGCGGGAGCAACGTCATATTTTTGGTCCTGCGCAGCCCGCGTTTAGGGGAACATTGTGACGAAGAGATGGACGATGTTGCTGAGTGCATGTACCCGCGATCCGACATGTCCATCGAGCCTGTACTACGTGGCGTACTCGGTGCTCTCATTAGCACGGACGTTGCAGAGCCCATGGCTCGCGTGGTCATGGCGTTGTCTCGCCCCATACGTTCAGTTGTGGGGCACGAGGCGCGAAAGCTCGTAGGTGGAGGATGAACGCCAAGAGCTGGAGGTCTCCTTCTGTGACGTCTCGAACCCCTCTTCAAATCCCAATCTTCGGAATTGTGCTTGTGTAGTTCTACCCTGGGCTCGGGAACGTTCGGAAAGGAAGAAGTCGGGAGCGGTGGCTACACAACACGAGAATGATGTAGATCAGTACATGTGCCATTATCGGACGTGGATATGGACGAGAAGTAGGATGGAAGTACCGTTATCGAGGTTGCTGTGGCGACTCGATGCACGCCACCGTCGACCGTTTCCTTCTGAACGTCCTGGGAGTTCGTGGACGCGACAGTGAGAGCCACGTCGCGATCCACAACAACGTTATGTGGGTCCGGCCGCCGGTCATCATGACACATATCACGGTGAAAGGCTTCCAAGACTGCCGTAATACTTGGCACACCTTTGGATTGAATTGAGGAAGACATTCGCTCGTTCTGAGGGGTGTGAGGACCCTCACTTGACACCGTAGAGTTTGCAGATATTCTCCGGGGATGTTGTCTGGACTTCTTCGGTGTGGGAACTGCCCTCGAGGGTGCACTCAGTCGGCGTGGTCTCGGCAGGTTTGCCTCGAATTGTTTCGCTGCCTCTGTGGATGTCCATTCGCACCACAAACAAAGGGGGATCCACGCATTGGCGAAGCCACATTGTGCACATACGAACAAAGGGCGATTTGGGCAGAGACGCAGTGCCGGGAGCGAATCGGATGGTGGAAGGTGCTAGACCGTGCAGTCTTGTTAGATCGATCCACCCATCGAGTGATAAAGTACCGAGAATGGCATCGACTTACAGGCTTGTTTCTCTTCCACTGTCTGTGCAGGTACCGTCGCGGGGTAACAGAGACATCGTGATAGTTAGCCCAGTCACCCATAGCTGGCGGCGGTTTCGCTCAGGAGGACAAAGCCAGACGGGCGCAAGAAGGACACAAGGGCTGCAGGCCAGCCAAAATAAAGGCGGAGTATTGGGCACGAGGGAAGGGCTAGAATCGCAAGTCCTGCGGTCCGAAGCGTGAACACGGTGGCAGATGAATATCAGGCAATTAGTGAAACGAGCACAGACACATCGGTCACAAGGCACGGAACAGTCAGTGTCCTGTCCGTTCTGACATGCGCAGTACGCGTGCTCTGCGGGATAAGATAGTAATCGTGGGCAGGCAAGTGAGTGCGATAGATTGCGTGCAACACCTAGGAGACACGTTGCAAAATCAAACCTTCGATTGTGGACATGTGGACTCCAACCTCCTCACTTCTCCCTGGTAGCCTCGGGAATTAGAGAATCAGTACAGAACCTGTACCACGGTCCATGGGTTAGCTTTCCCTGAGGTATAAAGATCCGTTGGCGCGACCCTGCCCTTGAGAAACCGTGCCACATCCATCCCAGTCGTCGGGGAACAACTACCGTAAAAGTGCAAGTGGTAGGAAATGGATTGTCGCTACAAGACGTGTGTGATATAAATTATACTATAGGAATAGTAGGGGCATCCAATAGTACAGCCTCGAGAACGTCCAAGGGCTAGGACACGTAATCGCACATCAACCTTGCCAGGGAATCATACGAATACTGCAATGGCACCTCTTTTCTCATCCATCGTCCATCGTCCGTCCATTAACAGACTGAGATGGACGCATCCGCACCCATTGACGGGGCAACTCCAAACGTGCTCAGCCTCTACGGCAGGTGCCTTCATCTTTCCTTTGCCCTTGCGATTACTTCGGTGAGTTACCTGATCCCCATTGCGAGCACCGCGGCGCCCACTTGAGGGGGTGGGAGGCATTGTGTCGGCAGCCGAGGAAAGTGGACCTGGCATCCTGCGACGCGGACGTAACCGTGACCGTATTGAACCACCATCTGAATCATCAACCACGGTATCTTGATTTGGCGACGGTGAGTACCGCTCAGGCTCTGCATTCATTCCCCTGCTGCTTGATCCGGTTATGCCGGGAGTTGGTGAAGTAGATTCCATCAACTTCTCAATGCATTTTCCGTCAAGTAAATGGCCGCAGCGCAAGCCCCATAACTTCCGCTTAGCGCGATCCTCGCCAACATCGGAGGCTCCAGCGACAAGAGGGTCACGGCAAGCAGCACACACCAGGGTGACTTCCCATGATCGAGTAGCGCTACCACTGGCACAACGCGCTGGAGAAATATCGTTCTCCCCCGTAACAGGGGAAGATGATGGGGAGGGGGAGAAATCGTGTGTGAAACCAGGTAATGGTCGATCCGGATGAGTGTAATCGGGTTTATAATCAGATTCGGCCCGTTGATTGAGCGCGCGTTCTATTTGACCTCTGACTCTGCCAGCGGCGAATGCGTTGTCTTCCTCACCCAAGAAGCCTATTTCGTCCAGCCCGTCTAATAAATCGTCTTCCTCCTCGCCTGCGAAGTCGAAGGGATCCCATCGCATGATAAATGAACCGGCGACGCCCCAGCTATTACGACGTTCGACCCGTTGGAACGTGTTACCTGGGCCCATGATTCGCCGGACGCCGGCCAGTAATGCGCCGCCAAAGCCCATAGATGGGACGTGATGAGATGGCGTGGCAGCAACCAGCGGTGGTTGTAACCCAGCGGGAGGTGGTGGTCTCAGGCCGGCCTCAAATGGGAGTGGATCTTCATTAGGAATGATAAGTCCAGGGGGTGGGCGCTGACGCAATGGCAGGAATCTTGGAGGGATCGGTGGTACTGGGGGGATGCCCCCGAATTGCGGAGGGGGTGGGGGAGAAAATATGCGATGTCTTTCAGCTGTTGTCCAAGTGAGCGGGTGACACACACACAAGATGCAGAATGTACCGAGCGGAGGATGCGGTCGAGCAGGGTTATGCCCGACGAATTGAATTTCACTGTCGTCTTCACTGTCAGTGACATGGATGACTTCCCTAGTCACTGACACGGCCCTTCCGTCTTCTCCAACGCGCCTCCTTTGGCTAGGGCGTGCCGAACCGACATAAACAATATCGTCGGAATCCAGAGCGTCAATGTCAATAACATCCCGCGATTCGTGACGTCGGCGTTCAGGAATGACTGATGGCTGTATCGGAGAGTCCACTGCGGACATCAGAGCTTCAATATGAAGGAGGTGATCACTTTCCCGTCGTCATGGACGTTGGAGTCCATAATACAAGCACCGTCGGAACGCTTATAAATGTAGTTACGTAATCACAGCGCACGGACCATCCCCAAACTCGGCCACACGGACCGTGATCCTATAAATTTTCTCCATCACGTCCAACATCATTCAAGTCTTTGTGTAAGTACCATTCACCTTTCTCTTTCCTTGGGATGACTTTATTCTCTTCCCCGTCCTACACGACCATGCCGAAGAACAGAGCAGTTCGTTCGCAACGAACAGCGCTCTCCGGAGCGCATAGTGTACTTGCCAGTGCCATTTTGTCTGACTTTTCTTTATTCCCTGGTCTTCTAAATCACTGTTACTGACATCCAACCCAGTCAGGTGATGCTATGCGACCTCCACCTCGATCGACGATGTATGCATTGAACGGGTGAGTTTTTATTTTGGTTGTGTCACGTTACTCTACTGTGCCGCTTTGCATGATGAAGTATTCCGTTTATTCGCAGTTTCCACTCTAGCGCCCTCCAGTCGGAGTACTCCTCCAGTGCAGAACGCTTATATTCCCCCTTGCGCCGTGTGAACCCAAAAGCATGTGCCAAGCGTGGGCCGCCTCGTGGTGCGCTGAGCGGGAAGCGGGGGTCGGTGCGATGAGGGTCAATAATGGACCTTCCTTTGGATGTCTGATCTATTTTGGCACAGCGGGCATTTATGTTGTTGAATACATTTTTACTGACCAACTTTTTACAGATGATGATGGAATATTTCTTGCACAACATAGATAGCCTTGAGTTCAATATATTCTTTTTTTACTCTCCCTCCGTGCCATATAGTATTAAGCCGTGCATGAACTTGGAAGACGATGGCGTTCTGATCTGGCAAGCCTCGATTAAGCATCTCATTTAAATTTCTGGTTGTTTCGTTTGTCATGACTACTCGAGTACTAAAGTAACTTACCAATCCTGTAAGGGATATCGAGGTATGTGATGATGAACGTTTCAGGACGAATTGCAGGTCGCTAGGCAACATTTGTTTCAGTACACCCTGACTGAAGCAACTCAATAAGCAACTTTTCAAACATGACAGCGTTGAAGTTGCAATCAAAGTACAATGTGAGGGTTACAGTTGGTCCAGTCGGACAACGCGATAGGAACACTTCCGTTGAACGATTCATTTCTGGTTTGGTACGTAGCTGGAAGCCACGGGGGGCGAACAGGCGTCTGTCTTGAAGCATGACACTGGTGCTACCAGATGGGTAACGACGAGGCTTACAAGGCGGTGAGGTGGGTACTCGAGGTCAGCTTGTTCCTCAGCGCTGAGATGATTGCATATGGCAAACTCCCCACCCAGTCAGGCAGGCTGCCGACATATGATATCGTGAGCATACAGAAATCTCGTATGCACGACCTGCAACGTCAGCGTTAGCGCTTTCCGCAGGAACCTGCGGATTGGTACAACAACGAGGAAGGCTGTGGGCGCGCCATCCGCATGTCCATCGACGACAGCGGTCTTCAGCGATCCGACATCTTCTACATCTCCAAGCTGAAATTGAACGGCGATAAAGGCAGCGCAGCCAAAGCGATCGACAAGTCCCTCGTGGCCTGGGCTACATTGATTCGTATCTCATTCATAGCCGCCTCCAGGGACCACAGGTGCGTCAAGAGCGCTGGGAAGCCGTCGCGGATTCCAGGCCAGAACGAGGGCAAGGTGAAGAGCCTATCAGGATAAGCAACTTTGCTGTGCGGCAATTTGGGGAGGGGGGGGGGCTGCTGGGCAAGGGTTTACCTGACCCAGTAGTGCAATCAAGTGCGTCTTCGCCTGGGAAGCCGTGGGTCTGTACACCATCCACCTCACCTACGAAATATGCAGGTCGATCTCCCTCCCTTTAATTTATGACGCGAACGGACAATAGTCGAGTATTGCACAAGACGCGGCGTTCTATTAGAAGCATGGACGCCGTTAGTCGAGGCGATGCGGTTCGACCACCCCCCGATACCGTGACCCGCCGAGAAATATGCCAAGGGACCTGCTCAGATTTTGTTGAGATATTCGCTACAAAAGGTATGCGAGGCATTGTAAGCAGGTCCGTCGGAATGCCGTTCATCCGTCGTAATTTACACGGCTGATGCTGGCGGCAGGGATTTGTCCCTCTACCCCAGATCATATCACACAAGAAACGGATCACATCAAACACGCAGTATATGTATGATTTCGAGTTGCGGAATGAGGAGGTTGAAACTTTGGATCGCCCTGATGGATTCAGGCTGGCAACGAACGTACATTTCTTTGTTGCCGAACTCTCGTTGACCCTAACGACTGCAGCCCTCAGCGGCGGGGTCCGTCAGAATGCTTCTGAGGTTTCCGGAGAGCCACCGGCCATGGCCGGGACAACGCGTTCCGTCACATTTGTGAACCTAACTTTGTATCTATCTGGATTAAGTAAGTTCCGCTCATTGAAGTTCAAATCACGTCTGCAAAGAGATGCATATCAACAATCAATCCATAAACAGTGTGGAACGGAAATGCACCTTGTACACTGTGTTATAGTTGAATTGACATATGCATGTCAATCAGCATGTCGACATTTGTACACTAACCAATGCCTTTTATATACATGTAACTTGCCTCAGGCTGTTGTGAGACATTCGAAAGCTCTGATTGGCCAGGGGACGGCCGACGGAAAAGGAAATTTCGCCGTCTGTTCCTGCGCTATTCCAAATGAGATTGCATTTGTCGCGGTGTGCTGATCAGTGACTCGGTCCCAGGGAAGTTTTCGACCCTGCAGTGAAAACCTTTCATGCGTATTTGCCCCAGTAAGTACGTTGAATCCGACCGCGTCGCAGTGTGAAGAGGCATATCAGCCCAGACTTGTCTGCCCTGGCTGACAGCAAGGTTTGTCATGTCGTATCTGTCATGACGGATCAACCAAAAGCGGCTGTAATATAGGTGGCGTCGAATATTCTGGTTCGCATAGGCGAAGATCACGAGCATTGATTGGATACTAGCACGTCAAATGCCCAGCGAATGCCCGGCTCACCTTCAAACAATCTTGCGGGTCGCAATCGACCGAAACGCCAAGGAAATGGGGGAGTTGCCCAGTCAGAAAGGAGCAATGTCAGGTTGGGTTGTGTTTCGTTACGCCGTGAGCGTGCTCACCTGGGAGTGAGTCATTCAGCCGCGTTCGCGATCCGCTGCCTCTTAATGGAATCGTGTAGATCGCGGAAGAACATTCCAGATAAAACTATACCGCTATACCTTTATGCGGGAAATCGGGAAATATTTGGACTTGAGGCTTTTCGTTGCATAGGTACCGTAGGCTCAAAAGCCCGAGCTGCCGGAGACTGATGCCGTTTAGGTTAGCACTTTAGAGTCACCCGTAGCTTTTACCCGTGACGGAGGCATGACGGTGTGGTCCACATTTCTCCTTGGGGGTTTCACTTATGGGGGCTCCCCCGTTGACATAAGACGCGCCGGGGAAGAAGTGCTCCTGCCAGTGCTTCGCCTTAGTAGCAGTGTAACACAACGAATGTCAAGTCAGTCTCAGGCTGGTCTCTGTGGCAGGGTAAATCGTAACCTGCCAGTGCATGTAATATGCACAAAGTCCAACGAACCCACAGTCAGTGCGAGAGGGGGTTATATTGAGTGTCGGTGCTTCCAATGCTGCGCACCTTGAATGTAACATACCGAGAAGATCGGAAAACAGAACCGCCAGGGAGGCCTGCGGAAAAGAGGGGCTCCGTAAACTTACCTGCATCAAGCTTCAGCTTCCATTCTGGAATGCCCCTTGTATTCTATAGAACGCCACTCGCCTCCATCATCTCGTGTTGACGGAGATGTTCCTTATGGTACAACGACCCCCTTGCGATTCAGTCACCATGATGGCATTCGGCCGTATACCACTGGCATCAAGTATCGCTTTCAACAGCCGACATCTGAGTCCCACGCGCTGCCGACATCTGGACAATAGTGGGACTCCTTGGGGTTATATATGATCCAGATGAGTTTGTAGGACTCACTTTGAGCCGCCCAATATTATGTTGGTGAAAGAGTACCGTTGTTCGGGACCAATAGTGTTGGCAGAAGCGCCCATTCCGATCTATGCACATTGAATCTATACATTACATAAGTAAGTGCTCGCTCAATTTTCTGTAGATCAGGTTCCGGCGACCACTGGCGACTTATCCTTATCCAGGGGTTACATTGAATACACAATTTCGAGTGGATCAGATACGGTCAAAGGCGTGCGCGATCGCTCCACAAACATGCCCATAACACCCAAGTACCTTTTTGCATATATCCGCTGGCTCAAACTCCACAGTCTGGTGGATCAAGCCCCAAAAGTCCAACTCGTTTCCCGCACATAAGCGAAGAAGAGGACGCAACACAGCAGATACTTGCGAGCTTGGCATTATGACCTGCCGAATTGGGATCACAAGACTGCGGAGCATTGGGCAGACATATCTTCACGTCACCAGTAACATAAAGGGTAAACTTGCAGTCAGCGGTATCATACCAATATGAGTTTGAGACTGTAAGGATAGCGATGCAGCGTTGTCTCAGGTTAGTTGCTCATTAAAGGGCGCCAGAGGGCTGCTCTATATCTTTCCCTGTCTGGTCACCTGACTACGGTTCCAATGGAAACGCGAAACGAAATCTATTCCCCGGTGCCTGTGGCGAATGTGAATGATGCACGGACGCGGCAGTCCGCGGCATGTACGGTTTGCGCGGATATGAAGGTGCGCTCGCGCGGCGTCACCGCCCGGACCCCATGAACATTCTGTGCGAGTGTTGCGCCGACTCGGGAGCTTATATTTGATGGGTCGGTTGAGAGCTATGCATAGGGCAACCAACGAAGGCGGATGTGGGTACAGCGTGGGAGGCGGGATTCGGGCGCTGCCACGTTTTCGGAGAGATTCCTTTTTCGGACCCCGACGGCCCACGCGAACTCAAGTATTCCCGTTCATGTGGATATTTCTGACACGAAACAGACAGGGTGATTACGGTCCTGGACCCCGCATAGGAACCTCAAGGACCTCGTGAACGTACGTCTCTCGTCTCGGAAGTACTTCACGTCGACCTCGTTTCAGGGACTCCATGCCCGCTTTCTCGTAATGGTTCGGTCATTCAAACGACCCTCTCCAATTGACGGGGAAAGACGAGAAGCTCGCGGCGATCAATGTTGCATGTAGATTATCATCAAACCCATATTCGCTCCGAATCAAGCGTTTTCAAGGTCAACTTAAATAAATCATCCCCGCTGTCGTCCCATCGTCCCTAGTGTTCCCCCCTTCAAACGCCTTCCCCCGTCAATTACCGTCCACGCGATGACGCCCTCCTCCTTTTCCCTCGAAAGGCTCGTCAATCATCACCCTTCCGTTCTCGACGACATTGCTTTCTATCTCGCCGTTGATCCATTCCTGGGGCCACCCGTAAACCTCTTTTCGCTTTTGCTCACGTCCCGTGCGCTGTACAACCAGCTATCCATCGCCAACAACAGTGCGCTGTACGCCCGCATCTTTCGCCACAAGTTCGATTGTGAAGCCATCGAGCGTCGACTCTCACCTAGGTGGGCATCCGCCGCGTGCTTAGCTCGGGAACTGCGTAGCCGCTTCGTCGCGCTGAAGCACATAAAGCATGGGAGCTCGTCCCTTCGTCTCGACCGAGAAGCCCTTTGGAAGGCGTACCTGATGCTACTCGAGGATGACGGTTACAATGCAAAGCAACTCTTTGGTTGGGCAAATCTGCCCGACTGGGTGCTCGGTGTGGTAGCTTTAAGGAGTTTCTCTCCATCGATGAGTACTGGTCACTCTATACCGCATCTATCAGATCCAGAGGGTATGTCTTTGGCCATGTGGCTCCTTTGGATGACGAGCAGCAAAGGCAGGCTTTCTCCGCCATCTCCTTTTGTTTCTTCTGACCGATATCCAGAGAGCGTCGCGGCCGAATCTGTAGCAGTACGTATTGCGCTTACGAACGCAATTCTCCCCTTTTTAGTTCGTGGTTATCAGGTAGGGTATATCGATCCTTGCTTCCATGTGTGTGCTGAAATTCCGAGCCCAGTACCCCTCGGTTTTCGCTCCCGATACATATTTCTACCTGCCTCTATGTGAAGAGCACGACAAACTCGCTGGTTTCTCTGGCCCTCCTCCGCTCGTTACTCAAATTCATTACCTCGGTCACAAGCTTAAGCTCGCAGTACCTCCACTTACGTCCGCCGCTTTGTTAAACTTTGTTGTGCGGCAAGAAGCCTGGCAGGATACGGTTCCACTTCCATCACGGGTCAGTCGTCTTCCAGCGACACGGGAGGAGGCAATTGCCCGAGGTCGCGGAACCCCTGCACTGACGCAAGAGGATGTCAGAGAATTTCATTTCCATACCCGCACCCGTCTCTTCCAGCTTGACCAGAGCATCACCAGTGAACGACTTGATAAGGACTGGTATCGCTTGGTGGCGTGTCACACACCCTCGGCCGTAGAGCGGCCCCTCAAGGGTATCGTTTACTCTCTCGGCACACTAGTTGGCAAATGGAGCGGCCGCATCTTTGTGGGTTAAATTTCATATTCCAGTCTTCACGTGAACGCTCAATTCTCATAGGTTCCTGATATGCTTGCACACCTCAACGCGGTCATGGATCAACGTATACCTGCTGCTCGTGTACCGATCATCCAAGAGAGGATTTCTTGCTCCTTTGAAGAACACCATTGTTTATCGTTTGGCGAGCCTCTTATCGCTCCTGCACGCCGTGATGGCATTGGGGAAGATATTTTTAACGCTTGGTTCCCCAAAGATTTGGAGTTTACTCGCCGCACTGTGAGGACGCTTTACACCGGCATTTACTCATAACTTATTTCCGCGTAAATCCTAGGACGGGTTGGATATTTTTGATCCTAGTACAGGCAAGAACACGTGGTATGAGACATACCACCCCCACCGCAGGTCCCCTTATTCTAGCACGGCCTGTGAACGGCTATCCGACGAATTAGACCACGAGTGGTGCCGTCAAGAAGTTTCAGATTCTGTGATACAGGAAGATACGGAAGAAATCGATGAATACGATGACTTCGTCGAGGAACTATCAAGTGGTGTACAGGACATCATCATCACCGGCGAGGTGGGTTGCTTGCCTTTTTCTTTCCTCCCTCCAGCTCATCGACCCTTGTGCAGACGTGTGACAGACAAGGGGAAGCTTGGGGTTACTACTCATACATTGGGAGAATTCGTCCTTGGGACGGTTTGGTCGTCTTTCTTCGGATTCCGGTACGTAACGCGTTTACCCTACTTTTTCCTTCCCAACTGTCATCACGGATCAGATGAACAATCGAGATCGCGACAATGGCCGCTGGATATTTGAAGGTTACGTTCATGAACGTAGCCTTGTGGGCCGCTGGCGTGACACCGCAACAGACGAGCATGCCGTTGGCTTTGAGGGTGGCTTCGTTCTCTGCCAGGAAGATGAAGTAAACACAGCATCTATGTCTGCGTGACGCGGGTATTCGCGATTGGATGTGCACACATCTTTGTTGTATTTTGGATAATCGCCGCTGCGCTGTGCATTAATGATGGTGACCTAGTTTACCGTAGCTAATACAACTTTGGACAATCGGGACTTCCGTCCCCTGTTTCGTTCTCCCAAACCTTAGTGCAGTGTCGGCGGCCGTTCCCTGCCGGATAACTAAACGCTTATGGAGCAGGACGTCATCCCGAGCTTCGGGTACTTGGGGTGGAGTTGCTTTTAAAAGGTTGCGTTGATCATGGTGTGGATTTTGATCGGATGACTCGTAAGCGCGAGTCACTGCGTTCTCATGTCCAACCATTCATTCAGTTGACTATCGCCTAGAAGAACGTGGGACTCCACTTGTCGCCTGAGTGTCTACGGTGCAATGGCTAACCCCCGCCGGTCCGCCTCTCAATGAATGCCCTGATATTTGCGTGGCCCTCGAGGGTCCCAAAGAATGCCCGCTTCGCGGCGTTTTCCCACAAGACGACCCCTATCTGTTTGGCGTACGACAGTACGTATTCGTAGTCGGCTTGCGAAGCGAAGTCCTTGTAGAGAAAACCTGTCCATACGGAATTCATACATGTGCTGCGGAGTTGGGCGCGGTGCGGACGGACCTTCCGCAGACTTGAGACGGTTTCTCTCTAGTTCCCATAACCGGATTTGGTCTTGTACCGTCACGGGAAGGAGCGGATTCTGTGCGTTGACGTACGTCAGGTGGTTCCTACAGCCACACAGTCAGTGAGTGGCTTACGTTCTTCCGCATTTGTGGGTGGGCGTGGGTCGTTAGATAACTGATGATCTAGAACGTCGCAGTCGGCGGATACATCGGTGCCCTGAAATAAATCGCTAACGTACCTGTTCTGCGGAGATACCATTGCTCAACGCTCTCCGCACACTTTCACGTGTAAGCATCCCAACCACCAAGTTGGGAAAACGGTACTTCATTGTGATAAACAGGTTTAGAACAGCAATCTCGAGCGGGTTGTCTAAATGTCAACGCATGAGCATGGTTGAAGTAGGTCGCGATGACCATTTTACCAGTGTACGCATATATCCTGTAGTTCGTCTCTAAGACAATAAACCCCTGCTGTCCTGCCCCCGTAGTCAGCGCAACAGATGTTCCAGAGCTTGCCCGCGTAGCTCCGGAAGTACTCGAAGTAGGTAATGGAGGCGAAAGCGAGGTCAGTGTGGTAGCCAAACGGGTAGGACTGAAACGCTTGGATGATGCCTGAGATCTGGTGAGGCAGGGTCACAAAAGAGGATTTGAATGGTCGGACCTTTCTCTGCCAGACGAGTCCGTAATCACGGAGGTCTTCCAGCATCACCTTTTGTGTTTCACTTAATGAGTCCGTGGAATATTCCTGGGTGTCAGAATGATATCCACTGATGTTAACAGTGCTGACAACTAGGGTCGTATGACTCACACGTCCAAGCTCCATCGTCGAAAGCATGAAGAGAAAACTGAGGACTTCCACCAGGTCCATTTGTCTTTCCTAGTGGGATACACAACCGGTTAGAAGACAAAAATGTGCATACGGTTGAACATGCCTCAGCCATGTGCAGATACTGGAGCAAGAGACTCCATAGTTGATCGTGTGGCGAGTGCAAAAGAAATTGGAACCCTGAAGAAGTGATCTGAAGGGGAGAACCGCTGGAAATATGTGCGTTTTCAGTTACCGTGCCGCCTGATTGAAGGCTCACTGGACACTCTTCATTAGCTCGCTACGCTGGAGTAGATATAAAACGCCTTGTGAGGGTTTCGTTGGGAGTTGGCCTTGGCCAGATGACACCATATAGTGAAGAATAGTCTGAACAAGTGACATAGGGTGGGTATACGATCAAAATTACATCTGAATACTCACCTCCCACCTTTCCAGGGCATAGGCATCGAGAGGATCGATGGCAGTAGGGTGTCTTTTGTCGTCCTTTTCTGCTGATACACCAAAACTGTCGGTAGTTCCCCTAGATACCACTCTTCAGTCGACATAGCGGCAGAATTCTGCGCACTCACCCCCCGGTAATGGCCTGCCTTAAGCTTGATTTGAAAGTTGGATTGAGGGCAAGCTTTGCTGGAGAATTTTGAATGATGTGCAGTCCGACCATCTCCGCCAGAGCGTCATCGTACAGTCTGAAATTATGGCATAAACGTGAATTCTGAATACTCGTCACCTGAGAACAAGGTTGCACTGACTTTCTTCCCTCTGGGACTACCCAAGCAGTCATTGTGTTCGTCGGAATCGCGCTTTCGAGCCACAGCAGATTCATGATGAGTTGGCGCTCCAGAGGTCCGAGTAGACTTGCAGCACTTCAATGCTTCGTTCCCCAGCTGTTTGGACAAACAGAACCCACCGGAATATCGAGAGACATGATGATGGACGTTGGTACAAGCGCGTCAACGTGTTTTGAGACTGCGATCGTAAGAAAGGCAGAAGCGCATGAGGGGCATTTTCGGGAGGAGGGGCAGAAGATGATTGTTCTTGAACAGACGGCATTCACGCGGTTCTGACTCGAGGTTGATCACAACCCCAGCGAATACACCAAAGCTAGGGTTAGGGTTGGCATCAAGTGCAAGATCACGTGACTTGCTAACAAGGTCACGCCAACGCCTGTGTCCCCATCCCAACGGTGCATTGGTCGCCCAGCACGACACGCACGCGTCGCAACAACCCCCGGCAGGCGATTTTCTAACCGTGCGCAACGCGACACCTAACGCACAGCGCCCCCATCCCCGCGATGCCCCAATGCCCAGTGCGACCCTCGTCGTCCGTCGTCGCACGCACGCGACGTAGGGGCTTGTGGCCGCTCTTTCAATTTGTCGTACCATGAAGCTACTAATCCGGGGCTGCAATCATCGTGATCATGAATTCATACGCTCATGAGAAAATATATTATACATCTGTGAAACAAAACTTGAGTAAGCGAGCGTTACGGTGTGTTCCAAACCCGTGATTCTAGTGTTCTGGTCGTCAAGATCCGGCATGGTTCCGCACCGGCTGTCTCGCCGCACCCTTGTCGGAAGGCACTTGATGTTGACCTCCCTTTAGGTGTCGCTTGAGGGAGTCTTCACGAGCAAAGGACAGTCCGCACTCGGCGCATTTCACTCCTTCCTTGAGATGGATCGTCAAGATGTGGCGCACGAGACTTTCTTTATTCAAGGTCATCGTACAACTTTCCCAGAAACATCTTTGTCGCGCTTTGTCTTCCCCGGGTCTGATATCATGGTCACGTAAATGTTTGATGACGTTGCGCCTGTCCGCCACGACACGCACTCCACACGGAGCGCCGTTGGTAAGCCATTGACATTCCGAGGTTCGGGTCTGACCATCCGGTACACATATCGGCTCATTATACGGAAGAGCTGTAGATTGGATACATGACATGGCATTGTGCGTCAGCGAGACCGACGGTTGTAGATCAGCGCGAGCGTTGAAAGGAAAATCATAGTTCGGGAGAGCTCTGACTCCTCTGAGGGCGCCTGAAGCTGAGAGAGCAGTATGCTCATGGGGAGAAGAAGAGCGGGTCTCCACAGTCCCACCCAAAAAGTACCGCGTATATGCGTCATACTGCTCCGCAACTGAATTGGAGTGGGTGTACGTCGGAGCACTGTCTAGGACAGGGAATGGCTCTAGATCTGGAGACCAGCCACAAAGGGTCCCGGGCTGGGTTTGATACTGATTTTGTGGATAGGGAACAAACGCGCTAGTCTCGTGAGTCGAGCTGAGAGCTCCGACCGAGCCCGAAGCCGAGAGAGCAGTATGCTCATGAGGAGAAGAGGGGCGGGTCTCCACAGCCCCACTCAAAAAGTACTCATACTGCTCCGCATCTGAATTGGAGTGGGTGTGCATCGGAGGTAGTGACTGGGGGATATTCGTAATGTTGTGTGGGACAGGAAATGGCTCCGGATCTGGGGACCAACCAGTCCCGGGCCGGGCTTGATACTGATTTGGTGGGTAGGGAACAAACGCGCCAGTCTCGTGAGTCAAGCTGAGAGCTCCGACCGAGCCCGAAGCCGAGAGAGCAGTATGTTCATGGGGAGAGGAAGAACAGGTCTCCACAGTCCCACCCAAAAAGTACCGCATACATGCGTCATGCTGCTCCGCACGTGAATTGGAGTGGGTGTCCATCAGAGGTAGTGCCAGTGACTGGGGGATGTTCGTAACGTTACGTGGGACAGGAAATGGCTCTAAATCTAGATCCGGAGACCAGCCACAAAGAATCCTGAGCTGGGCTTGATACTGGTTTTCCAGATAGGGAACAGACGCGCGAGTCTCGTGAGTCAAGCTGGGCCACATCTCGCTCCCCTGTGACTGACATGGGCCAGGACTTGATGCCACACTGGAGTTCACAGATCCTGTGGCAGTAGGACTGTGCAGACTTCGTGGCAAATGTCCTATAGGGCATGCGAACCCCACCGTGGTGACGGAGGAAGGCAGCGGAGACAAATGGGTATCGGAAATCATTAAATTCTGCAGTCGTGAGTCATTGTATGGCGGACTGTCGGAATCGTCAAGACGGGAAGATCAACTTTGCTTGCATGGTCGACATCAAGGGTTGCACTCACGCTGCACGACTGTTCGTTGCGTATTCCAAAGGGAGTTGATCATCTGACAAAAGCCCCTCTATCGCTGAGTCCGACTTGAAGACAAGTGGTTGTCCGTCTAGAGGATAGTCATCCATTGATGCATGCAATTGTAGGGAAAAGGTCGAAAGTCGGAAGCTGGGAGTCAGAAAGTGATCCCCCCTACCTTATATACTTACACCCAGACGCTCCTCACGGTGGTCAACAGCCTGTGGTGCAATACATGCACCCTGGATCGACGGCGCGCTCAACGTTGCGTAGGATGTTCTTATCACTACGCTCGCTGTCCCGACTAGCAAACAGCTGATGTGACAAGTTGCAGTGCTCCTGTCATTCAAATCATCGGACGTGGTATCATTTATGGTTACTTACTCTGGGATTACCCCCAATCGCATTTTTCTTGCACATGTATAGGGCTTTCGTTATACCGCATTTTTTTCTGTTGGTTTACATTCCTTGTATTGTTCCAACCATGTTGTCACTACCGAAATATACAATTCTATGAATTCATGGCATTAAGTCCTTGGTGGCCCGGGTACAGGGCACAGACCAGTAGGACAAGAGCAACAAGTAGCCAGCGATGCCCGTATACAGGTCGTCAAATGTACAACAAAGATGTGGATATGTCTCATTCCCAGATCTGCATTGTGGTGGTGAAGAACATCGAGACTCTCTTTCTCTCGGATTCTTGTTTGAATTGGAATATGTCCTCACTAAGTTAGTATTACTGGGGAACATGGTGATGAGCTAGGATCGACATGTACTTCCGCCATCATGCTGAATATGGCCTTACGGACTGTACGGATCGGTGCAATCATCAATGTACACCTCACCTGAATGAAACGGAACGTACGTCCTCCTTGCATCAAATGTCTCTGACATGTGGCAACAGGTCCGTCGGTTTGCCGTTTGCGGCCTCCACGAGACGGGGAACTCCAATGAACCAGGGATGCTGCAGCATTTGCTCAGCTGTTGGATGTGCCTCTAGATTGACCATAAGGCAGGCGGAAACAAAGTCACGGACTGCCTCAGTGTCGGGCATGACACACTGAGCCAGAAATCAGCGATCGTGATCCCGGATATCTTTTCAGGTTAGGAATGTGGACGGAAAATAAGGTTATTGGGTTTCAGGTCACTAAATGAGATTCTCAACTCGTTCAAAGTCTTGTGCTCCTCACCGTACTTCGGTATATTGCCCTCTTGCGCATAGGCTGTCAAAGAACTCGCCACATGTGTAGATGGCACGGATCGAGGACAGCGGCGACAAGAGGAACCCCGGGGGTATCTCGAACTCTTGATTTTGCGTTCGCGAGTCTGACGGTTGGAGGGGTGGGTGTTTTTCGAGTCAGATCGGCGAGCAAAGATGGTGACTTGGAAGCGAGTTCAAGAAAGCACCAAATCCCCTTTTTTTTCGATTCCTGTCGTCGGATGGCTCGGGATTGGTTCTGTGGACTTGTACGTTGTCCTTTTCATGGAATTCCGATGCAGTGAGGAACGACCAATGTTTTCATGCGATTTTCCCACGTGGCTCATGGACTTTTTTCGCTGAATCTGTACAAATTATGCATTCAGATTTCAGCAGATCAACGGGGTGCATTTGCAACTCATTGAATAGTCCTGAGGGCCTGACGTTCCAACCGTGCGCAACGCGACACCTAACGCTCAGCGCCCCCATCCCCGCAACGCTCGTCGCCCAGCACTGCACACACGCGACGCCCAACGCCCCCCTATCCTAACGGGCGCGATGCCCCAACCGTGTGCACACCCAACGCAGAGTCGCCAAGCGCCGCCCCCCCATCGCAACAGGAGCGATGCCCCAATCAATGCCGCCAGTCGCCAATCACAGCACCGCACGCACGTGACGTAGGGGCTTGTGGCCGTTATTTCATTGTGAGGCATAACTACTAGTCCAGGGTCACAGTCCATTAACGCGATCCAGAATCATAAGGTCATGCATAGTACATTACACATCTGTGGAAAAAAAAAAACAACTTAGAGGGAATACCTACGGTGCGTTCCAAATCCGTGGTCCTAGTGTTCTGGTCGTCGGGATCTAACGTGGTTCCGCACCGGTTGTCTCGCCGTACTCTTGTCGGAAGGCGCTTTATGTTGTCCTCCCTTTAGGTGTCGCTTGAGGGAGTCTTCACGAGCAAAGGACAGTCCACACTCGGCGCATTTCACTCCTTCCTTGAGATGGACCGTCAAGATGTGGCGCACGAGACTTTCTTTATTCAAGGTCATCGTACAACTTTCCCAGAAACATCTTTGTCGCGCTTTGTCTTCTCCGGGTCTGATATCATGGTCACGTAAATGTTTGATGACGTTGCGCCTATCCGCCACGACACGCATTCCACACGGAGCGCCATTGGTAAGCCATCGACATTCAAGGGTCTGGGTCTGACCATCCGGTGCACATATCGGCTCATTATACGGAAGAGCAGTAGGATCGGATAGATGATATGGCATTGTGCGTCAGCGAGAGCGACGGTTGTAGATCAGCGCGAGCGTTGAAAGGAATATCATAGTTCGGGAGAGCTCTGACTCCTCTGAGGGTGCCTGAAGCTGAGAGAGCAGTATGTTCATGGGGAGAAGAAGAGCGGGTCTCCACAGTCCCACCCAAAAAATACCGCGTATATGCGTCATACTGCTCCGCAACTGAATTGGAGTGGGTGTGCATCGGAAGTAGTGACTGGGGAATATTCGACATGCTGTTTGGAACAGAAAATGGCTCTAGATCTGGAGACCAACCACAAAGAGTCCCGGGCTGGGCCTGATACTGATCTTGTGGATAGGGGGGAAATGCGCCAGTCTCATGAGTCGAGCTGAGAGTTCCAGCATCCCCATTGGGAGAAAAAGCGCAGGCATCCACAGTCGCACCCAAATAGTATTGCGACCATGCGTCACGCTGCTCCGCGTCTGACTTGGAGTGGGTGTCCATCTGAGGTAGTGACTGGGGAATATTTGTGATGCTGTGGGGGCCAGGTGGCTCTAAGTCTGGAGACCAGCCGCAAAGAATCCTGGGTTGGGCTTGAGTCTCATGAGTCAAGCCGGAGCTCATCTCGCTCCACTGTGACTGACACGGGTCAGGACTTGGTACCACGCGGCAGTCCAATCCTGCGGCAGTGGGACTGCGCGGACTTCCATCTTCCAATGGCATAGGTCCTATGGGGCATGCGAACCCCAGCGCGGTGACGAAGGAAAGCTGCGGAGACAAATGGGTATCGGAAATCATTAAATTCTGCAGTCGTGAGTCAATGTATGGCGGACTGTCAGAATCGTCAAGACGTGAAGATCAGCTTTGCTTGCATGGTCGACATCAAGAGTTGCACTCACACCGCACAGCTGTCTGTTGCGTATTCCAAAGGGAGTTGATCATCTGACGAGAACTCCTCTATCCCTGAGTCCGACTTGAAGACAAGTGCTTGTTCATCACAATTATAGTCATCCCGATATTGATGCATCCAGTTGCAGGGAAAAGGTCGAAAGTAGGATGTCGATGTCGGAAGCTGGGAGTCGGAAAACGCTCTTTCCTATCTTTTATATATCCTTGCTCGGTACAGGATACCTGCACGGGGCAAAGTTCCCAAGATCTCCCGAACAGGATCGGATCCAAAAAAAAATTGCGTTTTCGACGTTCACTGCAAACCAGCGTAAGGATCAGAATTTGGTATTGCATAAATACCTGCCACTGAGAGGTACTAACCGATGAGGGCTTGCTGCTAGGTCTGAGGTCCAAGTTTCTTCATCATCATCGTCTAGACACTATTTAGATATATACCGCGGGGTGATGAAACGCCACCTGCCACGACAAGTTGGAAATGTTTGGCTGGCACCTCCATTTCCGATCAGATTGATGCACCTTCGGAGTGCAGTTATGCCACATGCGGTATCATGCTGGCTTGCTCAAATCGCCAAGCGGCTAAACAAAGGCCACTGGCAATTGTTGCTGTGTTGGCGTTTAGTACCTTGGAGGGCGGCGGCTCAGCGCTCAGTACCAGAGGAGCACGCCTCGAATGAAGGGGAAAATTGCGGTTCTTACACAGTGAGATCAACGTACTGCCCGGTGAAGGGCATTCTTCCTTGGGGACCAAATGTAAGAATATTAATACGATGTGTGTTATTTGTTAGAGCTAGACACGTCGTGAGACTATCGTAGGGAGTGTGAGCGGTTATTTCGTGGTACTACCGCAACGGAACGAGAACGTATCTCTCGGCACCGTGATAGAAATGAGTTGAGAGGGAAATAAATACTGGGCGAGTACATAGGAGAACGCGATGTTGAAATACCAAAAATTAAAAGGTCCGATAAATGCTATGCTGCTATAACACTATCAAGATCATAGTACAGTATGGCAGGGTGACGACACTATTCGAACGGATACCCGTCTTAACAATTCAGCTCTTGATAAAAACAAGACGAGAGATAAGATGGTTACTTACATATTAACGACGGATCTTATGTTCCTGTATCAACTGTCACACTCGGCGCGGTGTTTGTCCATTACCCCCCTACGGGTGAATATGGCGTTGCAGGTCGGACATGGCCATTTGCGCTCCAGATGTATTTCTTGCACATGTCTAACGAGGGAACCTTTGTCAAGCTCCTCACCGCAAGAATCCCACAGGCATGTAGGCCTTGGGATATCTTTGATACCGTGAACAGCTTTTAAATGGCTTGCAACATCTTGGCCGAGAACTTCGAGTGTTGCACGACAGCCCGTCGATAACCCAGCCGCAACGGTACGGTTTCAGGTCGAAAGCTATAGCGACCAAGTCGCCCAGGTCCTGAAAAAAAAGTCGAGTCGTGTTCAGCACGTTCTTCGGGGGGGGGAAGGGTAAATGATTACATCGACGCCGAATGAGTCGTTGAACTGCATTTCGATGAATATAAAAGAGTACTTGCTTAGGGTGAATGATACTGAACGGAAAGCTCTGAGTTTTGGGACAGGCCAGATGACTTTCCATGGCGAATTCTTTATAGCCACATGCCTCTAGTCCCAGCTCCAGGGATGAACCGTTTTTCTTGACATGGGCATGGCTCCCAACAAACAAACCAACTGCCAGGACCATCCGGGGAACCCGGATGCCATCCAAGCCTATCGGAAGTCAAGGTGATCGGGATATGGATATGGAACAATGGCTAGGGCAGCCTAGGGGAGAGACTCCACAAGGATCATGGTGAAGGGATTTGGTACATCCCGCGCTTTCTGACTTGTGATTGGTGAAATGTGTGAAGCACATGGAGTCCATGTAGTGGAGCGTAGCACGCCCAGCGCCAAGTTGCCAGAATGGAGAGGATACACTGAGTGCCTGTCTGCTTTCCCAAGGGCTCGTGACTTCCACCTTGAGTCACGAATTCGATTGGCATGACGGGAAACAGAAAAACCCGGGGCCGGAAGAGAGAAGAGGCTCTGGCGCGTAGTCACGGTCGATGACGAAGCCACCTCCATACGTGCAGTGGATGAAACCTTGGTGGGATGAAAATTTTTGCATCGGAACCCTTGCCAACGCAAACTTGAAATAAGGAGCACTGGCCTCGACATCAGCCATGGCTATGCACCTTGAAAAAGTGTTCGATCATAAAGGCTTGTTCGGCTCTTTTTTCGGAGGTACGTCGTCACTGCGACCTACTCGGGATCATCAATCATCGACCATAAACGCTATGGACTACCTTTTGAGGGAAGTAGCTCGCCGCTGGATGGGGACCAGCTAATACGTCTCAGCTTAGGGACACTACTAGTCCTGTCAGTCGAAACCTGATGTGCTGAAGGGGTGTGTTGTCCTGGCCCAACTTGTCCGTACAAACTACCTTAATTGCAACAACGCGCCTTGAACACAGCTGCCTTCCAGTGAACCCTGGCGTACCAAGGGTCCTCCGACCATGGAAGCGAGGGAAGTCGTGAAATGGAGGTGATCCCTCAGAAAACATGTTACTTTGGCAAACTCTCGCGCGCATGGTTAGCACAACGCGGCCCGCAGTCCGAAAGGCCAGGGCACACCTTCCAAATTTAGGTAGCCACCTTTGTGGAGTAGTGTTAGCCTGTCGCCTCGTCATTTTATGGCACGCTCATAATACAGGGCATGGATACATTACCTGTCACCATCCCCGGCATGACCCCAGAAAGTATCCCGAGGATAGGTGCCGCAGGTTCCTCCTTAGGCCATAGCTCTCCTTCAGTGTTGCAGGGGCAGAGCATCCATACATTAAACGTCCGGCCAACCTATCGTACAGCACGCACCGTAATCTCGCCACCCATCACGCCAATTCAAATTCATAAGGCATGCTGTGCGAAGACGCCCATCAGCCAAACATTGTGCGCGTTCGCCAGGAAGGCCGCTGACCCAGATTTAGCGAGTCTTGAAGTACTTTTGGCTGGTAACAAGGACCCATCAAAGTTGCACAGCGCAATGGCAGAAATCAACTCTTCCATATGGAACGAGCCCAGCTGTGTTTCCAGTGTTGTACTTACGACGGACACGAGACTGCAGCGTGCTCTTAATGTATGGGGTGGGTCTGGAGTGACCGGACCTGAGACTCTACCGCGAACGTTGGATGCCACATGCTGTGCCCAGTATGTTCGGGCTGACATGATCAAACCCATATTTGAGGTTAGGGTTTCCCTTGCCACAATCGACTCTCCGACGCGCAAGCACCTCAGGTTTGTCTTGAATTGCGTTGAACTACTAGTACGGACCTCTGGTCTGGACGCCTCATTGTTGATTCTCGTACTCACAGTGCCTACCACAAGATGGCACTTTCCATCCATACAGCGGCTCAGAAAAGTTCGTCATCCGTGCCAAATTGACCCCTTGCAATGGTAGTAATCCGCCCCTCGTAGATCAACTTTCACTAGTGCGGACCCTCGTCACTGAAAATCCAAAGCTTATCAACGAGACAGATACAGTGAGTTCTCTTTATTACACCAACACACAGTTACTCTGACGGACGTAGGATTCTCGTACACCGTTACACTGGGCTGCATCTGTCGGTGCCACCGAGGTCGTCCGTTACCTGATCGATCAAGGGTCAGACGTCACCAAGGTGGACGGTGGTGGCTGGGCGGCACTTCATATAGCAGGTACGATCGTCCTTATTCGGCGGGTCAAGTCTACCTCATCTGGATTCGTACAGTCAGCGCTGGCCACGAGGAAATCGTTCAAGAACTGGTCGGCGCTGGGGCGGACGTAAATCAAAGGAATGATAAAGGGCTTACCCCATTGTGCGATATCCTGCGACAGCCATCCCATCTTGCTCATAACGTTTGATCGCTAGGCATTACGCGGCTTCCAAATCACGTATAGAGGTGAACTTGACAGGTATATTCAATGAATGCTCACTTCTGACTCCTATTCAGATTGGAAGATACCTGATTCAACGAGGGGCAGATGTAGGTTAACATCACCACGGGACTGCGTCCCAGAGTTGACCATCATTAGATCAACGCGAGGGACAAGGCCAACCAATTGCCTCTGTCAGTGAAATCATTGTGTGATGGCTTCTACATCGACTCACATGCTACATTCAGTCATCGGGCTGCTACAACCGGTTCCACTGGATTCATCTCGCTTCTTTTGCACTCCCCAGAAGGTGTCACGACAAAGCCTCGCCTTAATACGGGCGACCGAGTCGGTAAATGAACTTCGACTCTGGGATATAGCATAGTGTAACCTGTCGTTACCAGGAAACACCCCACTTCATTTGGCCATGGATTCTGCTCACGCAGAGGCTGCAATACTTTTGATCGAAGCTGGGGCCGATCGCGGAAGGGTACGTGCTTCTCGTCCCGTCTCGCCCAGTCCTCAAATCTCTGTTTACGTGGGATGGTCGTACAGGCCAACGTCGAGGACATAACACCGGAGAATGTGGACGGCGTCGGTGGTGAGGAACAGAGGAGAGTGAAACTATACGTCATCGACCGTTGTGGTCCTCCGTGAAATACAGTGTAGGATCCGGAATTGTTGCATTGTCTGTAGGTTGTATGTGATCGCGGGTCCACGTGTAGTGATAGTCTATTAAGGGGTACGCGCTTCACATGGTTAACGATTCTTTTTACTAAGATCCTTCATCAAATGGTAAGATACGAACGAACAGAGCCTACAGAAGTGAGCGTAGAATACCACATTTCGATACAGTTTATCTATGATATATCAAAACAAACATTTCCACACGAAACCAAAATTCCAACGCGACGACCACGATGAGCAACGCACTACAGGCTCACAGAGGTCGTTTCGGGAGAAGCTTAATAACGCGATTCTGTTTCACCTGTAACCCTTCCTTGCCAAAGTAGCGCTCAGAGTCGAACGACCAATGCAGCGAGCCGACGATCCAGTTCTGCAACCCCTCAACGTAGATCGCGACCTGCTTGTCAAGTTCTTCGCCCCACGAAGGGAGCATCGCGCGGTTGTCCTCAAAGCGCTGGATCGTACCCTTGCACAGTGCACCGACATAGTCCACGGCACCTTGAAGGTTGAGTCCCTGTTCGCGCATGAGGACGACGATCATGTTGTGCGTATCGCGTCGAGACTGCTCGACGTTGTAGGAAAAGATGTCCTATATCACCGAATCAGCCCACGGAGGCACACTAAAAGGAAGGTGTATGATTTACATTGGACCATGTGACGAGGTCGTTGGTGGCTTCTTCCATGGCCATGATCACTGGGTGTGACATGACCTCATCAGGCAAATCGATACGGGCAGCGTATTCGATCAGTGCAAAGCAAGGCTTGCAACCACTCGTATCTCGCCTGACAGTGATGTACGATTCGAGATCTGGGATGCGTCCATTGGCACGATCATCCGCTTGTTTGACGACGGCAATGAAGAATAGATCCATCGTGTGGATGAACCGCTTCGTGCATCCCGGACCACCGGTCTGGATGAAACGGCTAAAGAACCTGTTCCGTTTCGAAATCAATTTCTCGACACCAGAGGCAGAGAGGGGAGCAAAAAAAAACGCACGACTTGGACATCAGACCCCCAAGCTTGTTGGTCTCAAAGTTGATAGGATCGTGGAAGGCGCCGATACAGGAATCCCGCATTCCCCACGTGTCGGTCACGTCAAATTCATCCAACCAGTCGTCCATGTTAAACAACCAGTTCATGAAGTCTGAGCAGACGCGAAGGTGAAACTCGTCAGCGTCTGGGTAGCAAGCTGCGGTGAGCTCTCCGGCCTTGAGACCCATAAACTTGGTGACGCGGGGCTCAACCAGCCGAGCTCCTTGCAACAGCCATTGTTCGGAGGCACGAGCAACGTTGTAGCAATGATGGCTGAGAAGGAGAGGATAGTGACAGTCGGAGACGAGGTCTGGGAGGACGAAGCCAGCGAAGGACTGCTCGGGAGAATTTTCGTAAGTAGCAGTAGGAGACATGTCGGACGGTCGAAGATGGAGAGAAAACGACCGGAGTGCCAGCCTATATGACAGAGAGCAGGACAATGAGGGTGACAAAAAGTGAAACATGTCTGTTATATACCTTTGTCCAGGCATCAAATTTTGACGGGTATCGCTCGGGGCAAGTCTCGAACACTAGGGCAAATTGGGTGCCGCCGAGCTGTCATAACGGCAGACAAACCAGCTAAAGACAAGCTATGCAATGAGCAAGATTAGAACGAGATTTCCCTGAGACTCCAAAGTGTTACGTACCAAGAGCGTGATTTGTCGTTCCTCCATAGTTGAGATATCAGAGACTCTGCCTCTTGTGTTCTGTGCGTGGTGTAGTAGATTTGAAAGAGTTGACCTTGTTCTGCGTTTCCTCTCGTTGCACGGGAATGGGCCGCGGATATTGAAACTGTGTGAAGCTACTGAGCTCTCCGTTATCGAGATTGCAACTGGGGACGGGCCGCGACGGGAACGGTTATATCAGTTACTAGCAGTGTTCACCATCATGAAGCCTTGTACAGCACTCCCAGGAGATCCGATCTATTGTACGCTACGCACCTTTTTTTTCGCCCGCCGGACAATGGATCGGATCTGAGTCGGCTTTGAACTGCCTCGATGAGGAGTCAGGTTTCTGCAATGAACTGATGGAGGTTATGTAACCAGGGGAGAGATTCGAAAAGATCGTCTACATTCCTCCCCAATGCCGGCTCAAGGTCGCCGCATCGGCACACGCGACGCTGAACCTGGGCGGGTGTACGAGCTCCGAAGAGTAGGATCGCAGAGGCACCGTGACGGAGCTCGCGAGACATGTTGCCTGTATGGAGAGAACAATAAGAACATATTTCCATACGCAAATAAATGGATATGAAAAAAAGTCTATCACTGAGTATTGTGGTCCGGCACCGGAGTCAGTTGCGCAACAAAGTCGGTTTTGTGTCAATGCTTACATAATTGCCTTTGACCTTGCAAGCAACTGAACGAAGAGGGAACGACTCGGATGTCCTCCTCAGCGCTGCCGCTCAAAGTCACCCCCGCATCAACTCCAGCGCGTCCCACTCCCACTTCCGAGGTGGCGTCTGGTTCGAGGACACCAACGAAGCAGTCAATGGCCGCCCACCCTGGCGAAATTTCCAGTCCGCATGAGCTGACAGCATTCGTGAGTCACGTCAGCGGCGACCCACTATCTTATCATCGAATGCCGTGTTCCAGGTAGAAACGCTGTTGGAGCAGCTCGATGCCAAGTTTGATGAGATGTCGTCCCAGATACTCGATCGGAGTCTGTTTTCCTCGCCTTGTTCCCGTCGCTTGCCCGTTCTGACCGACGTGTTCCTAGTGGCACAAATGTCTAACCGAGTCGATGCGCTCGAGAACGCGATCCAGGACATAATATCTGGAGACGTGGCTGCCCCGAGTCCTACACAGTTCCCTCCGACCCCTGTGCCGCGGCGAAGTGGGACTGGTGTGTCATAAGTCACTCTTCGCGACTATTGGTTCCGTCCCTTACAAGTACTGTTCTTGCCTGCGTTGAGATCCCCTCGCGTCTCGGACACTTCTGCACTAATCATGATCGAACCATAGTCCATACTGTTTGTTTGTAATTCCAGTACCCGAGCAGACCTTTCCCACATGTCTTCGATTGAGGCCAGTCCTCCCAGCTATCGCGGCCGATAAAGGCACACTGTTGGACCTTGGTTGTCGATTCGCTGATATGCATAGAATTCTACCGATACCGAAGTCCCTGCGACGAAGTTAGTCATTGACGAAAAGAATCATCGTCTCTCCGCCACACACTCGATCTCTAATCTAGACCCGGCGCCGTCGGACCAGTCAGACCTGGTGTCAACACCCGTCGTTGAGGTAAACTACCAGGAGCCCCTCCACCGAGCATCGAAGACAACATCGCACCCAACGGGTTATCGGGTTGCGTCTTTGGTGGCGGGATTGCAAAGTATAACGTCGCGATTTCGAGCAGTGCCTGTATCCGTCGACCCTCGTGAGTTGGATAGACCTGCACCTAGAGCGGTAATTCGCAGACATACCGAACGGACCTCCTTGCTTGCAATGACACCACCTTTCGATTGATACGTACCGCACAACCGGATCCAGCTTTCACGCATTGCTTTGTTCCTTTCAGCGTTCCCTCGTTGACACGCCAACACTGCAAGTTGGCAAAAGTTGAGGGCGTTGTCGGTGGTCAGTACGACCTCACTCGAATCGGTGACCGGTAGGGGGGGGACTTCCAGGGAAGACGCCAAAGATGGCCGAGCAGCTATTATCCTGTTGACGAATTGGACAATGAACGTCCTCGCTGCGAGTATATTCCCGTTCTCTAGGTATCTGTATGCCCAAAAAAAGTTCAGCTTTGGTGCGATTCATTCCAAGTTAGAGGGTACCAACGGAAGGGTACCACGGAGGGCAAGGTTTCCCGGTATACCACCAGCTGTGGACCAATCTACCATCATCTGTGCAAGAAGGCGAGCACTGTCCCTCTTTCCTGACGCCAGGAGATGCGGCTCCGCCGCGTCATATCTCCCCTCTATTCAGGGAAAACAATATCTGTCAGATCAAGTGGACGTCCTGTGGGGAGGGATGCGGTACCTTTGTAAAGCAATTCGCCGATGTAGTGATGAAGATCTGGATCACCAATGGGATATGGACCTTGTTTGGCTGTCCACCTAGTCACACCGCGTGAGCACACGGATGATCTGGGAACGAAAGGCATGACAAACGCGACCGCTTTATCGATGATCGTCTTTCGCCACGTTCCTGAAGAACCCGCGAGCGCGATAAGTTGTGTCAATCTCCCTGGATGTTCGGTGTGAGTATCAAAAAACCCAGATCATTGACACCGACGGTAGGGAAGGGCAGACCTCTTGATTCGTCTGAGACGCTTTCCCCCTTGTTTTCGTACACATCCAACAAAAACAGTGCAAGATCGGTGCCGCTGCCCTGCTGCCCGGACTTAAGCAGTTCCCGCGCGGATTGGAAGAGCACGTCAATTGCGGTGTCGTACTGCCCCGACTTGGAGTACCGGGACGCAAAGGTGCGCGCTTTTTGGTGAGCCTCGTAAGGTTGCCCGCTAGCAATTAATGGTAGAATTGCATTCAGTGCACGGGACGAGGAGGCTTCGCCAGCAGGCATTTTGTTTGAATGTGGAGAAGGTTACCATTCGCGATATCGCGTTGGTCATCATGATCATATCAGGAACGGAGACCAGGCCCCCATCGGGGATACCCGCATTCTCTGAATCAATAATGTACAGCACAGTACTAGCCTTGGGTAAATGCAATTATGGGTCGATTATGCAGTCACGGAATGCTGTACGCTAACCAAACTTTTCCAATCTGTGGATCAGCGCCAACCCAATCTTTGAGAAGCTCAGCAACCGCAGTCTTCACCCCCCACCCAACAAGAATAACCATCGTCGTGAACATGGGATGGCAATCCAACACGACTGTGTGTACAATCCCGAGTCAGCAATGGGGCATACATAGCCAGAGAGAGCGATCTACCTCGGAGGCCGAAACCTGCAGCTATGCCACCGAGCACGTTCCGTACTACCCATTCGCGATCGAGCTTGTCCTCGTCCCAAATTTCAAGTGCGCTCAGTATCCAAGGGTTCTCGTATGGCGCATCAAAGCGATACGGACCCTTGCCTGGTAGCGATAACGATGGTCGCCAGATCGTAAGCAGAAAGAGTAGAAAGGATTTCGTAAACGACGAGTAAAGGATTGCCAACGGAATGTGTGACATCCTAAGAACGAATGACATCAGATGATCGGAATTGCGTCAGAACATGGACGCCTCACTTGAACTGTTGGCGTATACCAGACACCTCATCGGAGCGAAAGGCCTTCCAAGACCCAATCCAATCAGATAATCCGAGCACGATATACGAGGCGAGCACCACTCCCGCGTGAAACGCGACCGTTTCTGCCGGAGCATGATCAATTGGCTAGAGTAACAGGACTCGGGATAGCGAACCTATCGAGCAAGCCACGAGAATGCGCAGAAATACCTCGTTTGTGTCAGCACTCCACTGCGAGAGGTCTGCGGCGACGCGTGGGTCTGGGAGCCCATTATCAGACACTTTCGACAGGTATTTTGGATCGGGACATACTGAGCTGGGCCCAACGTATAACTAACACTCCACGGGTCAAATTGAAATGACGAAGGGAAGATGATATTGTGTTACTGACAAGCGTCGACCAGCACTGATCCACTCCCGAGCTTCAGGATGTGTAGCCATCTGGCCTGTCTTGCAACAAATTAAATAACAGCCGTACGATGGATGAACAAACAACCTTTTCCCTGACGAGAGCTTTTTGCCACGGAGTTTCGACCGCCATCGCCTCGTTGGGTTGAGCATCGGTAGCTCTGGTCTTCTCAGATGTTTTGCGTGGTTCGGTCCCTCTGTTGTACAGTAAATGTCGGTATACGCCTCGCTTCAGTAGTATGAGGTCGAGCAGAAGCGTGAGCGTATCATACTCTACGTAGGGATCCGCAAAGGCGAGACATTTACTCTGATACTTTTTTGTTCAGTTCACGTCTGTGCCATTCAGAGTGTTGGATAACACTGACGCACTGCTCAAGGCGCAAGTTGTAGGCAGACTCGTAGACAGTGTAGAGATGAGATATTGGTCGTGCACAAGTAATGCAGATAGCCATTCCCGGGGGAGTTGTGAGGAGAACGGACCGAGTCAGCGTGGGAATATATCCTCTTTCTCCTGGCTTCAACTTGGGATCAGCTATTTTCCAAGCAGCAGAACAGGTCAAGCTGCTTTAAGTTTAAACACATTCACGGAACGATGTACTCCCTTCATACGACAAGCTTGTTGGGTCTGAGGACTCGTGTCCCATGCTTTGATTTTTTGTGACTCTCTGACCTCATTTTCGCTGCTTCCCAACCAGAAGCCGACATTTCTCTAGGCGAGTTTACTCTAGTAGTGCGATTCTCGCGAGAATAGGTGACTATCAGGTCAGTAACTATTCCTGCTCACTCTGAAACGATGTCATCGTGGAGTTACCGCCTGATGCACTCTCGTGAGCTGCAGTCTGACGACATCTCCTGGCTGTATTTCTTTCTTTTCTGATATTTTTCTCCTTGGGAATCGGATATAAGGTTTCTTCTAGTTACTGACCGTCTTCGCAGTCATCTCTTTCAAGAATGTTAGATGCCTTACCCAGGGTGTGAAACGCGCCGTGGTGAGTTGTGTGTCCCTCTTCACGCGAATGATGCTTTCTACGACGGTCTTCGTACGATTCCTGCCGAAAAGGCCCGCTCAGCTCATTTTTTCCCGGGCACTCCCTTCTGATCTCTAGAATGGTATCTGTGCTGCTTGCCAGTCTAACTCTTTGATTCTATAGGTCGCATCCCATGGTTATATCGTACGCAATAACTTCGGGGTAGCCACATGTTCGTACTGTGTTAGCTGTTTCATAATTTATTCACGCATCGAATGAGCACCAGCAAAGCGACATAACTTCCGACATCGTATAACAGGTGTTAATACAATATCCGAGGCGTTAGGCAATGAAGGGGAACATTGCTTTCCTCCCCTTGGGATAAGCGCTTCCAAATTCCTTCTTGTAAGCTACGTGTTTCTTCGCAGCCCAGATGTACATTTGCCCTGTGGCCAAAATCAAGAAACCATAGGCTTTATGTCCCTTGTTAGAAAGGTCTACATACGTGGAGAGAGGGGCCTTACCAGTCCAGCTTCCGGTCATCAAGGCGACCGCAAACCATGCGAGACTTTCGAAGAAATAGTTTGGGAAAGACACGAGCGAAAACCCATATCCCTGGGGAATAACACGTTTGCGGGAACCGGCTGGACGAAGGTCGCGGAGCGTGATGTGGGTGATCAGATTGGATATCTCGGCGAACTTGTTCGCGAGGAAGTGAGACCAACAGCCAAGATCATGAAAAGGCAAAAAGCAAACTTACCGCCCAAATTGCGGTACAGGCCCAGATGAAGACAGGGTCGTTCCGAGACGTGCCACGAATATAGGGGGACATCGCAGAGTACTGCGGGCCGTAAACTGCCAGTGCTAGGAAGAGTCCTACATGCGTTTTGGTGTGAAACGTGAACTTCACCAAATCGTAGAAGATGCACGTACCGCTACCAAGATGATAATGGGCTGAACTACGCAAGGTAATAAATGGGGTCCAGGGAATGACAATGAAAAGTCCTCACTTTTTGAAAATGTTCATGAATGGCATCGTGTCATGAGAAAAGCGGTGGATGCTGGGGTGGACAATCTTAGTCTGACTCGAGTGAATATGGACGAATGACCCACAAAAGTGTTTCGAACTCGCGCTTTGCAAAGTGCACCATGACGAGCGCATATACGAACCTATGAATCACGTAAATGTCTGGAAGAAGCAGAAAGCGAACGGAGAGGGCAGACCGTTGCAGCATGCTGTGGTAGACCGGGCCACCCCAGATGTATTGGGGAAAGTAGTACAATATGGGGTGTATTACAAGTGGACCGGCCTTTTCTGTCGCGTCAGTTCCATCGGCGAAAGGACCATCTTGACGCGTTGACTCACGTATTCGACCAAAAAGACCGTCTTCCAGCTGATCTGGTGGCCGAGATCCTTGACAAGCAGCTCACCCCCATCGACAACCCCCGCATCCACCAATCGAACCTCGTCATCGAGAACATTTTTGCTGTCTTTCAGAGTGATTTTCTGACGCGCCGGGTAAAACTGCAACACGTCCAAAGTTATACCATGCAGGGCTAATGTGTATTGAAACTAGACTCAGACTCACTTTGGGGAATTTTTTGGCAATGGCTACCTTGACGTCGCCTATTGTCGCGTCCTCGACTTGTTTTTCTGGTATGTCGAATTGACTGGGAAGCCCACGAGCGATGGAAATGGGCTTTCCAGCTGGTGACACCGCGACGGAGACCATCGTTGCGACAAAGTTGAGGGAGAGAGGCTCCGGGGCGTTCGCGTCCGAATCGGCTACTCAGCCGGCAACCCAAACAGATTGGCGGGTAATGCTACAAATGCATCACACGATTCACACCACATACGGACAAATCCATGTTCTCGCTGATCTCCCGCAGTGCTAAATACTCTGTTCATGGATTTGCACGGTCTGTTCCGACGCGTCTAGCTAGTAGGTTCCGCGCCTCAGCTACTAATGTCAACCTGACAGAAAGTGACAGGACAAACGTTCTCTGAAGCGCCCTCGGTTGAACTGGAGTACGATGAGTACATTCCACCAAATGGCAACAAGACCGAACGACCCTTCGTTATCCTTCACGGCTTTTTGTGAGCGCCTCTCTTCTACGGGTACTTGATCGAAAGAACTGTTCCACAGTGGCTCCAAGCGGAATTGGCAGTCACTTTCCAGGGCATTCGCGCGCGACCTCGGGCGCCCTGTATATACTCTTGTACGCAATCGCTTTTTCACTCCGCAGTGGATGACATGTAGCCCTGCAGGACCTCCGTAACCATGGCTCTTCGCCGCACGTTCGGCCCATGACTTATACCCACATGGCTGTGGATGTTCTTGATTTCTGTGATAGACTATCTTTATCAAATATTTCTCTTCTCGGACATTCCATGTACGTTTACTGTCTCCTTGCGTGGATGTGGTCTCATTCCTGTTTACAAGGGGTGGAAAAGTCGCCATGACATTTGCTCTCAACCCAGAAACGCCGACCGATCTTCTAAAGGATCTTATCGTGTCCGACATCGCCCCTGTACGCGCCAAGGCATCCAGTGACACCGTTTCACATATTCAAGGCATGGAGGAAGTCGAGGCGAGCAATGTTTCTTCTCGTAAGGAGGCCGACGAAATATTAGAGAGATTCGAGAAGGTAATCATCTCCCTACTTGCAATCATTCAGCGTCTGACTGGTGTTCCAGGACCCCAGTGTCCGCGCATTCTTATTGACTAACCTGAACACCAGTCAATCACCATTCAAGTTTAAGGTACCGATAGAGATATTGAAAGAGGGCAGACCCAATATCGAATCATTCCCCTATGTTCCCGGCGAACAAGTATGGAATGGACGTGCACTGTTCGTCAAGGGGTCCAAGAGCAAGTGAGTTGTATCTCTGCACAAGGATTATGGGTTCCTTATGGTTCCAGATTCATCAATCGGCACAACAAGCCGCCCATAAAGAACTTCTTCCCTGAGAGTGCCGTTGAAGAATTGAATACCGGACATTGGAGTAAGTCGATACATCTTGCACTCCCCCAACTACTGACCCTGTATGTAGTACACGCAGAGATGTAAGAATCCGTGTCACAGCGTACCCCTCGTGATGTTGATGTCCCATTTCCAGGCCCAATGAATTCAGGAAGCTTGTAGTAGAATTTGTAAAACGCTAGAACACACCTCACACCCTAAACTGACTGGCTACATTCTCTCGATCGACATTGTCTATTCAGAATCGGCTCACCGGAGGCAACCCACAACTGAATTCGAGTCATCTAGCTGACCAGTAACAGCGCGACAGCTCACTCCGCATTTGGCTTCCCTCGCACGTCCGGAGCTAACGGAGGCATAGCACTGCCAGAGGCCTCGGTATCCCCTGTTACTTTCTCGGTTGCCAGAATGGTTGGCACGGCTGGGGAGTCCTCTTCTCTGGTTGATACCTGCGCAGGGTTCAACTCCAAATAATTGATGCTGTGAAGAACATATGTTTTTAGTGCAAAACGGTCAGTACTGAGATTGTGACTGACGACTTGAGCACTGTGTAGAAAGCCACTCCAAGCAGAGAGCCCAGAAATGGACCAACCCAGTACTAAGAACCGAACGGAGGTGAGAAAAATGACTGCCTAGGTTTGAGTCCAACTGGACATACCACCCAATGTTTGGAGTGTCCCGGAAAACTGAATCCGGTGACGACCGCGGGCCCAAACGCACGAGCGGTATTCATGCACGCGCCGGTGTAGAAAACGGCGAACCTGATCATGGTTCGTAAGTCGGTTATATTCCTACGGTCGAGCCACGAATAATTAACGCACAGGTGCCCGACAAACAGCGTCAGCCCGATGCCAACCTATATTATCCAACCTCAGCTGCTGCGAATCAAAAATAGATGTAAAAAAACCTCACAGGAGCAAATGGCGTGGTGGTATGTTTCTCGGCGGCCAACATGAGTACGGCGATAACCAAAACAGCCGTGATGAACATCTCTATGAACACACCCTGGGCTAGATTTATCCCCTGCTGCAGGAACGTGCTAGAAAGGCACGAAAGTCAGCCCGCTCGCTTTCAGACTGGCCCGAAAATCGTACTTGACGCTGAGCGGCCCAGGGGTTAGACCGTATAAAATTGCTGACGCAGCGATCGCCCCCGCCATCTGTGCGATACAGAACAAGGCGAATCGGACTGGACCGACGACCCCGATGAGGAAGAGCGCCAGCGTGATGTTCGGATTGAACAGTCCGCCTGTGACGCGGTAGAACAGCCAAGCGATGACGAGGAGACTCAATCCCATGGACGTCGCGATGTAGAGCGTTTGCTCGACGGTGGACCCACTTTGGAGCACCTCGCCAGTTGCGGCTTGGATACCGCCCAGACCAAGAAGAAAGAAGAGGGTCGTCCCGACAAACTCGATGGCGGCCGCCTTGATGTCAATGTCCAATGACCGGAAGAGACGCTGTGAACTCCAATACGAGGCTTTCGATTGGGACATGTTGGTGGATCGGTTTGAGTGGTCAGCCAGTGCAAGGATTGTCAGGCTAGACCTAGGAAGGTCACTGTACACATCGTCAAACCTTGTCAGTCCCAATTCAAATCTGGCTTGAGAGCTGTGATACGTTGTATTTCTGAAATTCCGGTAGCGACGGGTTGTTTCAGCGGAAGCAGGAACAGCCCTGGCGGTTGGACTCAGTACTCAGTACTCGAGTACTCAGGGGTTACACATTCTATGTTCTCAAAAATATAATAAATATAATAAAAGACTACCTTATCCATTTAAATTACTGGTCACTCGGACTGGTCAACATTCCGAGAAGCACCACACAACGCCTCATAAACTGAACACCTGATCTGGTAAGTAAAAACGTCACTGTGTCCCACTTTATCTACTTTAACTAGTCCTGTGCAAGGCTTCTTGAAACCGGCACGTTGTCAAAGGAATTGGGAGAAAAGATCATGATGTGATGCCAGCACGACGGTCTTCTCACGCTGCATCATGATGCCGCCAGAAGTTTGTTGATACATATTCCACGGCCCTCCGGGCACCCCTGGACCTGCAAGCAAAAGAAGGTGAATGTTGTTAGTACGAAGGACTCTTTCGCAAGCGCAACAGGTAAACATCGATTACGATAAATTGAAGGCACATTAAGAATACAGGTTCGTTGGCGCACAGAAATCGAAAGAATGTACCGGAAGAGCCCTCTTCTGAACGCACGTACGTACGGTGTAATATAACTCACGAACAAGGAGCACCAGTGACCGCCCAATCGCCACTGAACGTCGGGGGAGAAATATGTTTCATCAGAATCTAAGGTTCTTTCCCTCACAAACCACCGAACATTGCAAAGAGGTACATTTAAACGGGGACAACCAAGGGCCGATAGCGAGTCGGCGGCACATAGATACGGGTGAGGCAGAGTAACTGGAGTGATAGCTAACGGACTTGAATCGGGAGAAACTCCTTACGGAAAAAAGTCCATGATCACTGATCTCCGGCCCGGGGGCGCTGGCGCCGACCTCCGCGTTGTGTACTAATTTGTGCATTATTTTTCATTCCAGCCGATCTAGGCCTTTTTTTCGAGGAACTAGAGTGGGGTAAAGTACGTGACCTAAAAATATCCTCAAGGTTTTGGCACGTTCTGGCACAGTGACTCATTGTCCGAATGAACCGGGGTTCCAGAGGCCCTGCCAATGTTGCCAGCATGCCGGCCGGCAAAACAGCAAACTTTTCCGGTACTGGTGGACCTCATTCAACCCTACTAGCTCGTTGCTAAATTCCCCATCTTCACCACTCCGTCTATGGCAGTGTTTACGCTCCTTCGATATTTTCGCAGTCAATGGCATACTCTTCCTCAACCCAAACCAATCGACGATGTCAGCTCAAAGACATACCTTGTGACTGGGTCAAACATCGGGCTGGGGTTTGAAGCTGCAGTACATCTCGCGAAGATGCAGCCCAAGTTACTTATTGCGACAAGCAGGGACCAGGCCAAGTGCGAGCGGGCACAAAAGTGTAAGGATATGCAGCCACGCCATGTTCCGGAAGACTGACATGATGGAAAAAATGCATCAAGCCATCCTTGAGCGTACAGCCGCAAGCGGTGTACCGAGTGCAGAAGTGTATACTTGGCCACTCGAGTTGGACAGCTTCCAGGCCGTACGCTCCTTTGTTGACAAGTTCGCAGCGGATGGAAATGGGGAATTGAATGCACTCATCGCGAACGCCGGACTTTTTACTGGCGACTACACTCAGACGCGAGACGGATGGGAAGCAACGTATCTACAATCCCTCGTCTTCCCTATGCAAAACATCTTATAGGTTTCATCACACCAGGCTGCAAGTGAATTATCTTTCCAATGCGTTGCTGAGCATCTTGCTCTTGCCATACTTGATAAAGTCTTCCTCCCCGGATTCGCCATCGCGTTTGGTTCTAGTGTCGAGTTTTGCACATTATTTTTCTAAGATGAAAGACTCGCCAAACAGCATCCTTGAAACCATTAACCAGCCAGAATTCGGCAACAGGTCCGTAATTCCTCTGCTATGCGTGTTGAATTATGACGAAGAGTAGTCATCATGATCAGTGGAGTTCGCTATCAAGTTTCAAAGCGTGAGTGTTATACTTGATTTGCGGGAGAAAGCTGACTGTTGGAGCCTCTCAGTACTTGGGATCATGTTTATTCGGGAGCTCGCGTCGCGTCTTCCTGAACCCACACATGTCGTTGTCTGCGCGGTCGATCCGGGTTTTTGCAGATCAAGTATTACTCGCAACCGTCCGGATGCGTGGATTATTTCTGCTTTTAGCAAGCTGGCCCTTGTGCGGTCAACAGAGGAGGGGAGCAGAACACTTGTCCATGGTGCCGTTGCCAGTGATCGCTCAATGCACGGCCGGTATCTGTCCTGTTGTCAGGTTACTGAAGAGAACGACTTCCTATTCACTCCTGAAGGGAAGGCATGTTCTGCCAGGGTCTGGGTACGGACCGTTACTATTGTTGTGTCTCTGGATACTTATCCAACTGAACCGACAGGATGAAACTATCACGCTCTTGTCCGATATTGACGGCCGGGTCTCGGAGATTGTTGGGAAGTTTTTGCGGACTAATTCATGATTGATACCGTTCTGCGGATATGAGTAGAGACGGTTCATGCACGTGACCAAATGCGTTGTATGGATTGTAAAGGACCAATTTGAACAGGAACACTCTGAATATCGCATCACTGAACAAGAGTATCACAGTGGCCCTTGAGGAAGACGATAGGAGGTTACTTGGAAATTCAAGGATGACGCACGGCACAGCTGTGATCTGATATATCTGAAGCTTTGGTGCGCCTGTTGGGAGACCCGCTCTCGGTGCTGGTCATCTATGGTGGTCACTATGCAGATACTTGACTTTTCAGTTTGCATAGCGGAGCCTCCCCCGTTCCTCCGGACGAAAGTAGCCACCGTTTCACAAGTGACGCATGGTATGGTGATGTGCATCCTCGCGGTCGTCCAATTCGCTGAGGCAGTCGCTTCAGATGTGCCGTGGGTCCAGGCCCATCAGTACATGGGCTTGCTTGTTGAGGGGGGCATCCTACTCCTTTGCGTACGTCCGCGTCTCATTTTTTCCCTCTTTCTTCTCCGTCGCCATCCGCCCTCGCCAATGGACCAATTACCAACCGAGTCAACGTTAACTTTCTGTCACGGCACCTTTCTGTTAACCCTTCTCGATGTATTATTATGTATCTCGGGAAGCTTCCGACGGGAGGATGGCGGGCGATACCATTTCTGATCCTGCGAGCCGTGCCAGTGTTCACACCAACCCCTCGATCCATCCTGGTCATTCGGGAGTTGTACGCGCTTGATGTTCAGGGTAGACGTGGGGCCAGGATCGACACCGGGATCGACTTGTCATTATCCAACCGTGACGCTGGCAGAGCGACGATTGTGTTTGCGGATATTGAACAGAACGAGGTATCGAAGGACGTCGAGGAGATGCCGATGGAGGTTAGGATTGACTTTGTTTGAGTAGGTGGACATGGGGCAGCGGGTTGGTACTGATACGAATGATGTCCGTGCTTGAGGTTCCTTGTGACGAGTCGCTGGTTTAGTGTCGTTTTGTCGAATCCCTCTATCACGATGGTGAAGGCAGAATCCACATCGGCCCTAGTTCCGGTATCGTACGACGTGGGAACGACGAAATATCTATGCCACCGGCCTCTCGGTGCGCGTACACCTTTGTGTCCCACTTCCACCGTTCTGCATAGCTGGTATCCTCTAGATGGCCCTGGCGGGCGGTGGTCGGGGTAGCAGTCTAGCTCCCTGACCAGAGCTTCGGAACCGCGCCGCGCATCCGTTCCTTTACCTGGCCATATGATGCGCTCACTGTACACGGCCATCATCAGCTGTTCTCAGGAGGGGTGCCTGACGCAGCCGTTTGAATAGGCCAGGTCTCACATTATGGTAACTCGATATGAAATAGCCCATACGGGATCTATAGAGGTCCCGCATTCCTGCCGGATTGGCGTTCCGACTCCTTTCCCAGATCCACATGGCATCACATTGATGAGTCCTATTCGTGTATCCAGGCCTGTACTCCGGTGTCGCACGCCGGCATTGCCTGGCCGTGAGCACATTTCCAGGTTCGAAGACTTTTCGTGGTGTGATTGGATGCTCAACGTAGTAGCCACCAAGACCAGGGCTACGGGAGACAGGCACTTCGACCAGGTGTTTCGGGACGGTCGCTCGGACGGGTGGGAAGCTCAACCAGGCATGTGGTTCCTTTTCGTGCTCCGGAGCTAGAGAAACAGTTTCAGGAAGCTGCAGAATCTTGGGGGAACTGTGAGCCAATCTGACGCTAGTCTTTTGGCCATGGAAGAAAATAAACTGAGAGTTATGCGCATAGACAGCCTGGTGCCATCGCGAGCACGCTGGTTTGTGCGGTATTTATGTAATACCGAAGTGTTGGTGTTTCAAGTTGACGATATGTAGTACATAGCAAGCTTCAACACCTCGTAACATCCAGTGTCCACACCTCGTTTTCTCAAACCAACAATCTCGTTCGAGTACTTTTTTTTTGAGTTCCCCCTTTCTGAAAAACTTCTTGTCTTTTGCTCGAGCTGCGATGCCAGGACCTCAAGCCCCCGCAGGTTTTGTCACAGTGGGTCCTGGGATCCACATTAGCCTCCCTCCCATGAGTGCGCCAGCCTCCTTGCAATCAAATGACTCCGCACCAAAGCATCTGTGTTTTGGTCAATATCTGCCATTTGGGACCGAATTACTTAACCGTTCTAGTACATGGTGGGAGCGCCAACACGCCGGCATCTGCAAAATTGTTCCCAGAAATACGCAGCTTTATATCTGCATCTACCCGCGCATGGCGAGATGTGTCATCTAGTCTTGATTAGTTGTGGGTCTCTCTCGTCAAGACTGTCACTGACAATGGCCTTGATCACTTTCAGTTTTGGATGTGATGGACCACAGGTGTTGTGCGTACGTAGTTGGGGAGTATGGGTGGATCGGCTCGAGCGTAAACGCATCCGGATTCTTTTCAACTGCGACCAGGTGACAAGACTTCGAATATTATAGACATTGGGCATCATAGATACCAGACTCTGATCCGTGACACGTACTGAACTCCCGTATTTGTGACGGTATCCTAAGTGGCGTTTATGGCTTTCACGATAAGCAATTTCTCAGAGGTCTTGGACCGATACCCAGTATCGTTTGGGATTGAGATGCATGTCAGTGATGTGAGCTCTCTCGTATATTTCACAGCGTACGTTCGGGCCAGACGTTTTCGCTCCCTCGGCATATTGCTGCACCGCTCCCAACAGAACCAGTGCGTCTTCTCGCAGAAGAGGTACAACCGGCGAGTCTGTAACTCCAGCAGATGAGGTAGACTTCTGGGTAGAAGGAAGCCGAGACCTTTGATGGCCTCTACGACAGGCAGGAGTCGGTTTTGCTACAACGATTTGTGAACGGGTGTCCCGAACGCCGGTTTTGTTTCCCTACTTCATCTCGCGCCGAGGTCCGAAGCAGGACGATGCACATTTGTGGATGATCTAGAAATCACGTATCGCAACCGATCAAAAGTCCAAACGTCACACCAACCCCCTCTGCGCTGAACGCCATCACCGCAGTTCCGCCGAGAGTGCCACCACGAACACAAACGCGACACAGGATCCCGGGCCTTCTCTACAAGATGATGGTTGGGTCACGGTCAGCTGAGTCTGCCATCGTCAGGTATGTCTGTACCTGCGAGCGAAAAAGCATGCTTATCGGGGAGATGGGAGATGTCGTAAATACTCCACGGAAAGAACCGTAGTACAGCGAATAATTTCAATACATCATGCCATTAAGACTGGCTTCTATTGAGTAAGTACCAGCCAGCGCTGATTGTTCAGAGAGACGGGGGATGCCGTAAATACTCCTGGCAGGGGAGGAAGTGTGGTGAAGCGAATGATGTAAACACATCATGTCATCAGGACTGGCTTCTATTGAATAGATACCAGCCAGCGCTGATCGTGCAGAGACGGAGAATGCCGTTGCACCATGGAGCAGCAAATGCCTCATGGAGGGATACACCCCCATCCGGCCTTCAGCCTGGCTTCCATTGACTAAGTATTGGTAATATGCATTATCAAATTTTGCTAGACATGCATTATGTCCTTTTCTGCAGCTGCCTGAATTACAAAATCCTCTCCGCTGAGCAACTCGGGACGCATGTTGCGGACCCGCGGAAAGAGCCGCTCGACTTCACTTTCCTTTTTTGTATAATACGCCCGTTGGTTTCCATTTAGAACGTGATGCCGTAAAGTTATCTGCAAGATTGCTATGATTCACCACAAGTGTGATCTGGCGTAACTGAAACTCCGGCCAACATAAGTGTTCGCTTCAGCGGTTTTCCAGATGAAGCACACTTTGTATACATGGTTTGAAAGGGGTAAGCGGTAGGAAATTCGCTCAGGGCTTGTAACACATGGCAACCTCAGGTGCCTGGTTCTGGTGAACGTCCGACGAACGGTCGGAGCTCTCACGGTGGACGCACCAGCATGCGCCAAGAGGTGTAGCTCTAAACGATACAAATGACTGCCCACTGAGAGCTGCCTCTCAACACACACCCATCAAGAACATGTCTTCTGCGCTACAATCCGAGCTGACTGCGCTTCAGCAGAACAACTACGTGACTCGTATGTTCATCCCCATTCTTGGACTCGGAGGAGCACTATCGATGATGGCGTTATCCAACTGACAGTTGCAATCCTTATTGCCGTCGGATATGATTATGGTGAGCTATAGGTTCTATTCCAATACGATGTACTAACTCCTACGCTGCTAGTCCTTACAATTTCGGATGAGGTATAATGTCGCATACGCTCCTACCATTATGTACAATGGTTTACTGACTGATAGTCCTGAAGATAGAATACCTCTGGGTAAGCAGATACGTGTTTTCCAAGGCGACGTGAAGTCCTTGATATGACCATAGACCAAATCCTGGACCTGGGTGTCGACGCTGTTCGTTCTTGTGCGTATCAGACGTACTGTCACGACCTGCAGTAAGCTGAGTATTGTCATAGGTTCGCTATTGTGGCCTGTACCATCTTGCGTGAGTCTGTGATTATTGCTAGACTTGCACTGAATCCTAACTCCAAATTGCTCATCAGAGTTTCTGCGCTTTGTATGTGTAACATGAAGCGCGACGTTGATCAGACTGTGACACCACCCCTAGTAGGAAGTAGCTTCTTACCTGGTCCTGCAGAGGTATTTTTCCTCCGACGTCGATAACTAACGACAATACTCAAGTGTCTACTCATAGACGTACGTATTCCTCCTACCCTCGTTGTCGGGACTTTACGACGCATCCGATGTCTATCAAATAGTTGTGAGCACACACACACAACACTTTTTCCCTGCCTACACTGCTCACCAGTTCTTTCAAGGTAAAATGATGGTTGTCATCAGAGGATGGGTATTCCTTCTGTTTCTTGGTGCAGCGGATTGTGAGTTAATGTGCAATTCACGTTTCGAAAAAGCAAACCCAGGCCGCGACCGCAGTCACGATGATCCTCCGCGTATGGGCAATGTACAGTCGGTCGAGGCTAATCCTCGTCACTCTCCTTGCGTTGTTTTCCCTGGAGATCACGGCCTTCATCGTCGCCGCTGCCGTTCAGAGCGATCCACAGAACTTGTCGGGTATGTAGACGATGGCTAAATACACGGTATGCTACACTAACTAGCTGTCCACTGCCACTCCACCTGCTGGCCGTCATGAAGCGCACACCATCCAGATACTTGAATTTTCATTTTGCATGGTGGACCCTACCTCATTCATGTGGGTGAAAGTGAACTCCGTTATCCAGATGGTGAATGGTGCAGCGGTGTGCATCCTCGCGATCGCCCAGTTCGTGAAGCAGTCCCTTCAGATGTACCGCGTGACAAGGCAGTGGGAACTCAGTCGGTACATGGGCTTGCTCGTCAAGCAGGGTATTTTCTACTTCCTCGCGTAGGTCTCCGTTTCATCCTCTCCCCCAGCATCTTCCGCTACCATCCAATCGCAAACTGACCAATTCTGAACCGAACTAACATACCTCTACAGTGTCTTTATGTTTTGCCTTATTAACATATTGGCTAGCCTGGGAACGCTCTCAATTAAAACAACTATGGCAAGCGGACTTGACGTTCCTCCTGCAATATGTGCCCATGTTCACCCTAACCCCTCGATTCATCATCGGCATTCGGGAGTTGCACGCGCGTGATGTTCAGGGTAGACGCGGCGAGGGAATTGACACCGGGTTCGGCTTTCCATCACGTGGTGGCGGCGTTGGCGGCACGATTATGTTTGCGGGTTTTGGGGTGGATGGGGGGCTGGAGGGCGCCGAGGAGATACCGCTGGAGTTTGGGACAACTGAGCTGGAGTAGACGGACATGGGCTAGCGTTGAGTGCTTTCTCTCCCGATAGTTCTTCCATGACGTGGCGGTTTACTACGTCAAGTTCATGTGTCAAATGCGAGTGTGTTTCAGAGTAGAATTTTTTTTTTCGGTCAAATAGAACAGTGGCGCGTGGTGGAATTCGATTTGGTTTAATTGGTTAGTGAGCGCGGGGGCCGTTGCTGGTGCTGATGGCCCCTCTTTATGCTTTCAAAGGTTCCGCTTACCGTAGGCGTTCTGAACGATTCTGACAGGGGACCGGGGAAGCATCGTGTTCGGTTTAACTCCGACCCTCGGGTGAAGGTACTGAATCTGGTGGATATCTTATGGTACATTCTTCGTAACGGTGTCCCTCTCGAGTACAACCATTCTTCCTTTGATTACCACGGACAACGCTGATAAGATTGCTTCCAGGATGCATGCGTTCGTCTGGACAAACACGGTTGTCATTATCACTGGTGGCGACGGTTTTGATTTGAAGGTTGTAGGGACAAGAGAGGGAAGGAAAACTTTATAAATCACCTGCAGTCACATCACGGGAACCACGAAACTCTTATAAGATCCTTATGAGACCCTTATATCCTGTCCCATTAGCAAAAGTCGAATTACCCCGCTGAAAGCAAGGTGCTATGGTTGATACGTTCGGAAAGAGCCGCTCGACTTCACTTTCCTTTTTTGTATAATACGCCCATTGGTTTACATTTAGATGGTGATGCCGTAAAGTTATCTGCATGATTGCTATGATTCACCACAAGTGTGATCTGGCGTAAGTGAAAACTCCAACCAACATAAGTGTTCGCTTCAGCGGTTTTCCAGATGAAGCACACTTTGTATACGTGGTTTGAAAGGGGTAAGCAGTAGGAAATAGGCTCAGGGCTTGTAACACATGGCAACCTCAGGTGCCTGGTTCTGGTGAACGTCCGACGAACGGTCGGAGCTCTCACGGTGGATGGGCCATGCGCCAAGAGGTGTAGCTCTAAACGCTACAAAATGACTGCCCACTGACAGCTGCCTCTCAACACACACCCATCAAGAGCATGTCTTCTGCGCTACAATCCGAGCTGACTGCGCTTCAGCAGAACAACTACGTGACTCGTATGTTCGTCCTCATTCTTGGAAGAGTACTATCGGTGATGGCCTTATCCCATTGACAGTTGCTATCCTTATTGCCGTCGGATATGATTATGGTGAGCTATAGGTTCTATTCTAATACGATGTACTAACTTCTACGCTGCTAGTCCTTACATTTTCGAATGAGGTATAATGTCGCATACGCCCTCCCATCATGTACAATGGTTTACTGACTGATAGTCCTGAAGATAGAATATTTCTGGGTCAGCAGATATCCTGTTTTTTAAGGCGATGTGAAGTCCTTGATATGACCATAGACCAAACCCTGGACCTGGGTGTCGACGCTGTTTGTTCTTGTGCGTATCAGACGTACTGTCACGACCTGCAGTAAGCTGAGCATTGTCATAGGTTCGTTATTGTGGCCTTTACCAGATCGTGTGAGTCTGTGATTATTGCTGGACTTGCACTGAATCCTAACTCCAAATTGCTCATCAGAGTTTCTGCGCTTTGTATGTGTAACATAAAGCGCGACGTTGATCAGACTGTGACACCGCCCCTAGTAGGAAGTAGCTTCTTACCTGGTCCTGCAGAGGTATTTTTCCTCCGGTGTCGATAACTAACGACAGTACTCAAGTGTCTACTCATAGACGTACGTATTCCTCCTACCCTCGTTGTCGGGACTTTACGACTGCATCCGATGTCTATCAAACAGTTGTGAGCACACACACCCAACACCTTTTCCCTGCCTACACTGCTCACCAGTTCTTTCAAGGTAAAATGATGGTTGTCATCAGAGGATGGGTATTCCTTCTGTTTCTTGGTGCAGCGGATTGTGAGTTAATGTGCAATTCACGTTTTGAAAAAGCAAACTCAGGCTGCGACTGCAGTCACGATGATCCTCCGCGTATGGGCAATGTACAGTCGGTCGAGGCTAATCCTCGTCACTCTCCTTGCGTTGTTTTCCCTGGAGATCACGGCCTTCGTCGTCGTCGCTGCCGTTCAGAGCGATCCACAGAACCTGTCGGGTATGTAGACGTTAGCTAAATACACGGTATGCTACACTAACTAGCTGTCCACTACCACCCCACCTGCTGGCGGTCATGAAGCGCACACCATCCAAATACTTGACTTTTCATTTTGCATGGTGGACCCTACCTCATTCATGTGGGTGAAAGTGAACTCCGTCATCCAGATGATGAATGGTGCAGCGGTGTGCATCCTCGCAATCGCCCAGTTCGTGAAGCAGTCCCTTCAGATGTACCGCGTGACAAGGCGGTGGGAACTCAATCGGTACATGGGCTTGCTCGTCAAGCAGGGTATTTTCTACTTCCTCGCGTAGGTCTCCGTTTCATCTTCTCCCCCAGCATCTTCCGCTACCATCCAATCGCAAACTGACCAATTCTGAACCGAACTAACATACCTCTACAGTGTCTTTATGTTTTTCCTTATTAACATATTGGCTAGCCTGGGAACGCTCTCAATAAAACAACTATGGCAAGCGGACTTGACGTTCCTCCTGCAATATGTGCCCATGGCCACCCTAACCCCTCGATTCATCATCGGCATTCGGGAGTTGCACGCGCGTGATGTTCAGGGTAGACGCGGCGAGGGAATTGACACCGGGTTCGGCTTTCCATCACGTGGTGGCGGCGTTGGCGGCACGATGATGTTTGCGGGTTTGGGGCTGGATGGGGGGCTGGAGGGCGCCGAGGAGATACCGCTGGAGTTTGGGACAACTGAGCTGGAGTAGACGGACATGGGCTAGCGTTGAGTGCTTTCTCTCGCGATGGTTCTTCCATGACGTGGCGGTTTACTACGTCAAGTTCATGTGTCAAATGCGAGTGTGTTTCAGAGTAGAATTTTTTTTTTCGGTCAAATAAAACAGTGGCGCGTGGTGGAATTCGATTTGGTTTAATTGGTTAGTGAGCGCGGGGGCCGTTGCTGGTGCTGATGGCCCCTCTTTATGCTTTCAAAGGTTCCGCTTACCGTAGGCGTTCTGAGCGATTCTGACAGGGGACCGGGGAAGCATCGTGTTCGGTTTAACTCCGACCCTCGGGTGAAGGTACTGAATCTGGTGGATATCTTATAGTACATTCTTCGTAACGGTGTCCCTCTCGAGGAAAACTTTATAAATCACCTGCAGTCAGACACCAAACTTGAAACTTGGCGGTGAGTATTGTGGGGACGGCCATCACGACCGTCCACGTGGCTAAAGACACAGATCCAGTTTCGGATGCGATATACACGGACCAAAGAGTTCATCTCCGAGGAAAAACGTTGATGAGGCAGATTATCTGAAAGGGGTAAGACCAGCCCCAGTCTTTATTAAACCTACCCCTTTTTCGCGACACTCCGCATGTCTATTTGCAGCCATCTACGTGCAACATCTATCTCTTAGAAGCCGTCGACACGTTTGCGTTGACGGACCCAAAACTGGAACGGACCTTGGAAGCACGCCGTCCATGTTTGCGTGAGAGGGGGGCGGGGGGCGGGAGAGAGTGCGTCGATTTCATGTAGTATAGCTGAAAAAAAAAGCGCTCATGCGGAAGGTCGGCGTCATCAAATTTCCACAGTATGGCTTTTTAGAAACAATCTATGAAATGCGCGAATGGGATCAAGGGGATCATTATTACCAGGGGGGTTTGTAAACAAGTCGAGGCGAATGAATTGCTACCCACCTCTGTCCAATTGATGCCCCATGACGGTAGAATGGCAGGTCTTTGCTCGTTGTTTCGGCTGAGAGGCGTGGTCATCACGGTTGTGAATTATAATATGCCAGACGCAGCGCAGCACCAGGCGAGTGCAACCTGGATTTTGCCAGAAACCTCGCATATACACAGCCGCAAGTACTGTTATACCGTTGCATTTGCGCTGAGCGCCAGTAAATCGAATCAGTTAGTACATCATGTTAGAATAGAACCTATAGCTCACCATAATCATATCCGACGGAAATAAGGATAGCAACTGTAGGTGCGTTAAGGTTGTCACCGATAGAAACTTTTCCACGAATGATGGATGAACATGCGAGTAACGTAGTTATTCTGCTGGGGGTTAATCGGCTCGGACTGTAGCGTGCTAGAGGGTGTGGTCTTGATGGATGTGCACTCAGAAGCAGCCAGAACTCGTTAAGACCGCAGGCACAAGACTCATCGCCGTGAGAGCTCCGACCGTTCGAAAGCACACCAGAAACAGGCACTTGATGACTCCTTACGAATCCTGAGCCTATTTTCTACCCCCCTGCCCTTTCCGAATCACGAATACAAAGTGTGCTTCAAGATTTGCAACATGTCACGGTCAGGTTCAATGCGAGTCCAGCTCCAACGCGCCCGTACCTGCTCATCTCCTTCACCACCCACACGTTCGTTCGTCTATCTAGTCAACAAGTGCATGCAAGAAGAGTGCGTACCTTTATTTCGGCCACCCGTGATGGTATGATTGGTTTTGTGGACAGGGTTGAATTCGGTCGCTACTAGCGGCAGCTCTTCGTCCTTTGCGGCCTAGGATGGCTAGCACATAACACAATCAAGACCTGTGGTTCCAGGGCCTGGCGGTCGTACTTCCGCAAGTGCAACAGGAGTTGAATCCATCTCGTATCGAGATAGAAGGCAGTCCTGACGGCCTGATCCGGGTGTCGCGCCTGCATGGGGTGTTTTGAATTCGTTCGCTGCACCGTAGAGTGTTTACGACATTATCCGTCTCTTTGATAAGGATGTCTTCTTCGCTCGCAGGACCAGACATCTCTGACGATGGCAGACTCAGCTGAGTTCCGAACAACATCATGTCTCCTCTCTTCCGGGTCCTATGTTGCATTTATGTTAGTGATCGCACTCTCGGCGGAACGGCGGCGATGACGTTCAGCGCGGAGGGGCCTGGTGTGACGCTTGGATCGTGGCGACACAGCCAGAATGGCCAATGTGCACGTGCTCAAGCGAGATGCGTCCTCGTCCAATCTTCGTCAGCTGTGGATCTCGCTTGTCGAGACTATGATGATGGCCCTGATCAGTTTCGGTTTTGTATGGGGTGAGCCACGTGGTAGTTGATGAGCATGACTGGACCGGGTCGAGCATAGACGCGTCCGGTTTTTTTTTTCAAGGTACGCCCAGGTGACAAGACTTCGAATTACAAGCATAGACATCATAGATACTTGGACTAGATTCTGATTTGTGACACCTACCGAACTCCCGACGATATTCTGAGTGGCTTTCACTTGACTTTCACGATGAACAATTTCCAAGAGATCTTCGATCGATGTCCGGTATCGTTTGGGATCGAGACGTACGTAGGCGACGAGAGCACTCTCCTCGTACACCTCGCAGTGTATGTTCAGGCCAGATGTTTTCGCAACCTCGGCATGTTGCCGCACCGCTTCCCACGGAATCGGTTCGTCTTTCTCGAAGACGTACAACCGGGGAGTCTGTGACTTCATCCAGGAGAGGAGAGGAGGGTTCAGAAGCGCCTTGAGGCAGCTGGAACGGTTGACCGAATTAACACTTAAACATTATATTGGTCAGCGCACGCGGAGTCATACGGGGAGTACTCACAGGAGCGAGCAATTAACAAAACTTGCGGGGGAGATGATAAAATTTTGGCGATAAAATGTGCTTGAACAAGATTATTGGTTTGGGAGAACGTGGTGTAGACATTGAGTTATAAGGTTATTTCGTCAGATCCCTTTGTCAGCGACCCAGAAATCAACACCGGCTAGTTCCCAGTAGCCGCATCTGCGACACGACAACTCGGGTGTCTGTCACGGCTGATGGTGGTCCAGCTGGGTTTTTCGTTAATTGTTTGGTGAGCGACCTGTACTATGGCCGTGGCCCAAACACTATATTACTGGTAACCTTCAGCACTTAGTGACTGTTCAGCCCTTTGAAACACTTGGCAGCAAAGTTTTCACCCGACTGACGCCTCATCGCTACTGCTACACTGAAACGCGACTCCGTTCGGGTCTACGACAGTCAGGATAGTGGCAGATTCCTCGTCGAGTTCCCAGTCAAAGTCGACTCGTCATTCAACTACAACCAGTTTCTCGCCCGGGCGAGCGACAGCAAGCAGCTCTTCGCCCTATCATGCGATGGTATCATCCACCGTGTCGATGCGTCCCCCAGGGCCACGCTCCTGAAATACCACTAACTTGCTGACTCACTACATAATTAGGTCCCGTACATGGGAGAACAATGATCGACATTGCTGTCACCTGTATGTGGACCTGGTATGGACAGGTCAACTTGAGTAGAAAGGGGTGGAGTGCGCGAGGTGGACAGCTATACAAACTCAACCTGCCGAGAGAACCTTTCCTCATCCATCACAGTCACCCGACTGACCCCCGATCAGCATGCTTAACACTCGTTCACAGACAGCGCGTTCACGACCGCCCAATAAACCTAGTCTTACTACCCTTGGAGAAGAAGTGAGAGATCTCAACGTGGAAGATGGCAGGACCAGCCTGCCCCGGAGACCGACTCAACTATCACCGGATTATGAACCAGTGGACGAGAGACGTGAAGCCGAAGGCATAGAAACCCACACCACTCCAAGAACCAGGAAGAAGTCCATTGCTAGCTCTCCGAGAAATCTGGCTCGCGACGCCGACCCCAATAACGGACGTTGTCTCGTTACTAACCTGCCCGACCCGGTCCTGTCATGCCATCTTGTGGCCCAAGCAACCAATCACGAAACGGTGCGAGTTTATGTATCTTAAATAATGTGACTGTACTCACTCCGTCTGACCCGCAGCTCACAAAATTTGAGTATGTGTGGGGGCTTAAATATAAAGATTTCAATATCGACATGAGGTATAACACGATGCATTGTATGTACGCTGGTCATGTTCGAAGTCACTTGTACTGATATCTGTTGTAGTGCGAAACGACTGGCAATTTTTCTTCGACCAACCAAAGTGGGTCTTGGTTTCGGAAATTCAAAGATCGTAATGCTACCGAGATCTGCGTAGTTTTCCTGGAAGTTGCACACGATTTGTGTCAACTGGGTGTTGTAGTCTGCGATGTCAGCACCCAATTGCGCTGCTGTCTGCGGCCCTTGTTGGAGGGTGAGGTTCTACCAAGACTGAGCAAGATATATGTGGAAGATGGGTGCACAACGAGCGATATCGCAAGGGTCTTTTTGTTCTCGTGCTCCTTGAGATATTGACTGAAGCTCATTTAGATTTTCGCAGAACCAACTTATCGGTACTACGTTCTTCCCGCACTTACGCTGGAGGAATCAATGTGTCGTTACCCGGACGTCAATAAGCGCGATCACGAAACTCATTTTCCGCCTTACTCCACCCTTGGCCCTCTCACAAGCCATATTCATCTGCACTTTGTCATTTTTAATGCTGGTAAAAACTGGCGAGCTTTGAATCAGACGACATCTTAGTGATGATTCCCTTTCTCACTCAAATAGTTCCTCCTTCGAGCGATGCGATTTTAATGGTGATCGCCATACAGCGTTTGTAAAGAGCATGGATGGGAGTACCCGATCACTTCTATGACACCATCGGAACACCGAACAAGTTTCATCGCCTATCTGACGAAGGGCGAGATGATCACTCGCAAGGCGGACCTCCAAGATGTCAGGGTCTCAGGAGTGCTACCCGCTCTCAAGGGCAGGGAACTCAGGTCTCAGCTGGCTATTATGAGGGGGGACAGAAACGAGCCATTCATCCCTTGCAGCCTCCTGATGATGTGACTCTTTGTCTGTCACCGATGACACGGCCGTTGAAGACGACACGGCTTGGATCAAGTATATCCATAACTGGAAAAAGCAAGACGAGGACGTTGTGGGAAGTTGGGAGCTGGACGTGCTTCATGACTTGTGCGACGAACAGCTCGCTGCCTACATCAATGAGCATGCCTGCACCCCTCCTTCGCCAGGCGCCTGGATAGCTGGAAACCAGCCTGGGATGATCACAAATCGCGATATCCTACTAGTGTGTCTGACCGGGCGCAGTTTTCGAGCAATGACTGGGTAGTTTTCAAAAATGATATGTACCTCACTAGACCTGATCACCTCGAGTCATTACGTGATATTTCCTTACTCTTGACCTGGTAGAATTGCTATCGCTTCGAACAAATGACCACTCAACCGGGTCGCCAGAGATCTGATTTGAAGACTATTCATCCGTACAGAGTCTTAGTGTCATTTCAATCGGATCCCTCTGAGATCACGGTGAAGACAGAAATCCATACCGGGAGCCTCGGCATGCACAGGGGTCAATTGGTCGACCTATAATTCAACCCTGCTCGGCTGTGACCGAACGAGACCTTCCCACATCAGCTGACCAGCGTCTGTGGCAGTTCTGTGAGGAAGGGAATTTTTGCTAAGGTCGAAAAGATGGTAAATCACAAAAAGGAATGGCTCTGACGAGCCAAGCGTGCCGCTCGAGGGAGGACAACACGGTCATTGATCAACCGCGTTACCACCTGCATATGGGTGAGTGTGTTCGATGTGCACGTACTCGTATGGCGGCGGGGTGGGTGCCAGTGAAGGTGGGCGAGCTTAAGGGAGGGCGAGGGAACAAGCACGCATGTGCACGCAGACGCAATGGTCTGCGTACATGCGCGTGCTCGTGTATTCGTGCAACAAGGGGGGAAGTGGGGTGGGCAAGGGTAGGTGAGGTGGAATGAGGGGGCTGCTCGCGGGCAGGGATGGCGCAGTAGTAGGGTGGGGAGATGGGCGAAGGTGGGCAAGGGTAGGTGAGGGTACTAGGTGGGGCAGCACGATGGGGATGGTCGCGCACTCGAGCGACGCGTGTGCTCCAAGTCACATGGGTACCAGTAGTGGCGAGAGGGTGGGGGGTGCCAGTGACGAGGCGCTGGGGTTGCGCTCGCGGCAGGTTTTGATGCGTTGGTGGTGGGATGGGCGCGTTCATTCTCGAGCCCATGGTCGTACCCATTATCCATGCCCTATGTATGGGTATGTGTGCTCATGCGTGTGACCGACGACGGGGTGTGGTGGCTGGCTGAAGCATTTTGACGCGGGTGGCAGGGCGGGCGAGCGAGTGTAGTAGGACACCCTTGTGTCGGCCGAAACCATCACAGAGCATCACGACGCGATGCGCTGACGACGGATGGTCTCGCGGCGGGAATCGGTGGTGTTTCCAGTTGTGAGCGGGCTGAATGTCGTCGTCGTCCTCATCTCGCGAGGCTGGGCTTCTCGGAGGGCGTTCTGGCTGGCGACCGCTGCCATGACCAATCTGCCTCCACACCGGATAGTTCCGGTGTGGTGGCATGGGAACGACGAAGTCAGCTAGCGGGTAGGGCCCTTTGCCCGCTGAACACTAGGGTTGGCCTCGCCGACGGGAAGCGCCCTTACATACCTACGCAACCAGCCCCTCGTTGGGTCGTGCGCGCACTCCTTGTGCTCCTTTCGCCTACTCCCTTCGTCTGTTATGGCTGGTGCTAGCGGCTCCCCACATGGTCCTCGAAGGGCAACGGTCGGGGTAGCGGTCTAGCCCCCTGACCAGAGCTCTCGCAGGCTCGAGACTGCACCCTACCGCCGCTTACCTGTCCTAAGATCAGGGCCGTGTACTCGCATGGAGACGCCTGACGGACACAGCAAACAGGCCCGACAGCCCAGGTCGGTCTCTCTTCGCTCACCAACTACCCTCCCTGGACTCAAATCAGTCATGTATCACAAAACCATCAAGGGTTCAGACGTCACACCAACCCCCTCCGCGCCTACGTCGTCGCCACAGCTCTGCTGAGAGTGCCACCAGCAACACAACACGATACAGGACCCGGAGAAGACACAGGGACACTGTTGGTCGGGTCGGTTGAGTCTGCATAGATGGAGGCCATAAGTTCGTCAGAAATGAGTCTGGTCCTACGAGTGAAAAAGACAGCATTGCTCGATGTCAGAGAGACAGAGCATGTCGTAAGCACTGACTCGGAAAAACCATGGTGCAGCGAATGATTTCAAAACGCCACATGCAGGGCTACACCTGGACATCACATCAGGCCTGACTAGTACTAGTAGGACTGCCAATATGCATCAAGAACCAATGCATTATGTCCATTTCTGCTGTAATACGACGTGTGTAACTGCACCTAGTTAGTAGTCACACGAAACACACGAAAATGAAGAGGTAGAATCCCAATCCTCACCATGGAGCGACTCGGGATACGATAAGCAACTTACTAACTTAGTTCGGCAGCCTATCTGCGCCGGAAAAGGGTACAGAACCATTCGACTCGATCACATTTCTTTTTGGCATTCAATGGTCTCCACTTACATAGGTACTAGTGATGCCGTGAGTCAGTGACATTCACCATACATGATCTCGCACTGGCACTAACTCTAAAATTACAGTTCACTCAGAAGCATTTATCTCTGCGGTTTTACAGATTAGCAGGGATATACAGTCGACTCCTACATGACGCATATCTCTCGGGATAGGCCCAAAACTATGGGTTACTAAGGAGTATGCGTTATCAGGGAGGTCGTATGGTGAACCAAAGTAGTTTGGGACTCATCAGAAATGCCCAGAAGTGCTATGGGTTGTGGGGTATGTAAGGTATGTGTTATATGGGGGTCGACTGTACGTGGTTCGAAAGGGGCAGGGTAGGAAATACGCTCAAGGTTTGTAACACAGAAACCTTAGCCCGTGCGGATGAACCCTGTGGTCTTAACACTACAAAATGAGTGCCCACTTACGACTGCCTCTAATCACACACCCATCAAGACCATGTCTCCTGCGCTGCTGTCTCAGCTGATCAATCTTCAGCAGAGGGACTACCTGACTCGTATGTTCATCCTCATTCGTAGAAGAAGTACTATCAGTGACTCGGACAACCTTATCCTATCGACAGTCGTTATCCTTATTTCCGTCGGATACGATTACGGTGAACTAATAATAGGTTCTATCCCAACATGATGTACTAACTTCCACGCTGTTAGGCCTTACATTCTCGCGTGAGGTATAACGTCAGCCATACTATCATATACAGTGTTTTTCTGACCGATAATCCGTGCAGATAAAATATGTCTGGGTCAGCAGATATCCTGTTTTTTTTAAGGCGATGTGATGTCCCTGATATGACCATAGACCAAATCCTGGACCTGGGTGTCGACGCTTTTCGTTCTTGTGCGTACTTAACTTCCCAGCGCATTGTTCACGACCTGCAGTAAACTGAGCATTGCCGTAGGTTCGTTATTGTGGCCTGTACCATCTTGCGTGAGTCTGTGATTATCGTAGGACTTGCACTGAATCCTAACTCCAAATTGTTCATCAGAGCTTCTATGCTCCGTATGTTTGACATTCAGCGTGACGTTGATCAGATTGTGACACCACCCCTAGAAGGAAGTAGCTTCCTTCCTGGTCCCGCAAAGGTATTTTTCCTCCGACGCAGATAACTAATGACCGTACTGAAGTGTCTACTCGTAGACGTACGTATTCGCTCTACCCTCATTCTCATTATCAGGGCTTTACAACACATCCGATGTCTATTAAACAGTTGTAAGCACACATCCAACACCTTTTTTCCCGATCGTTACTCATGAGTGCTTTCAAGGTAAAACAATCTTCGCCATCAGAGGATGGGCACTCCTTCTCTTTCTCGGTGCAGCCGATTGTAAGTTGTTGTGCAGCCCACCTTCTAAAAATGCCAACCTCGGATGTGGCTGCAGTCACGATGATCCTCCGCGTATGGGCAATGTATAATCGGTCGAGGCTCATCCTCGTTGCTCTCCTTGCGTTATTTTCCCTGGAGGTTACCGCGTTCATGGCCGCCGCTGCCGTCCATAGCGTTCCGAGGAATGTATCGGGTATGTAGAAACTGGCTAAATACATGGTACGCTACGCTAACCAGCTGTCCATTACCACTCCATTTGTTGGCCACCTTGAAGCGGTCACCGTCCAGATATATAAATTTTCAATTTGCAGGGTGAACCCTACCTCATGCATTTGGGGGAATGTGACCTCCTCTTTGCAGATGGTGAATGGTACAGCGGTGTGCCTCTTCGCTGTCGCCCAGTTTGTGAAGGAGTCGCTTCAGATGTATCGCGGGACAAGGCGATGGCAGCTCAATCAGTATGTGAACTTGCTCGTCAAGCAGGGAATTCTCTATTTCTTTGCGTAGGTCCCCATTCCATCCTTTCCCCTGGTACCTTTCACAAGCTCCAAACTGACCATTCTCAACCGGACTAATAATCCGTTACAGCGTCTTTCTGTTTAGCCTTATCAACTTATTGTCTGCCCTGGGAATGTTTTTATCACCAGAACCTTGGAAGAAGGACGTGACGGCCATCCTGCAATATGTGCCCATGTTCACCCTAACCCCTCGATTCATCATCAGTATTCGTGAGTTGTATGCGCGTGATGTTCAGCGTAGACGTGGCGAGGGAATCGACACCGGGTTCGGCTTTCCGTCACATGGTCGCGGCGGTGACGGGACGGGGATTGTATTCGCGGATCGAGTTGAGGAGGATGAGGGCACCGAGGACATCGTTGGAGGATTGGGCGCACCTTAGCTAGAGTAGATGGACACGCGCCAGTGTCCAGTACATTCTACCATTGGTCCTTCCACTCGGTGGTTTACAATGTCTTCAGAGAGGAGTTACTTCGATCAAACAGAGTAGCGGCGCGAGATCGAATTTGATCTGATCAGTGAGCGAGGGGTCGGTTGCTGGCGCTGATGGCCTTTATTATTTTTTGGACCTGCGGCTCACCATAGGCATTGTGAACAATTCTGGAAAGGGACTGGTAGGGAACCGTCATGCTTGGTTTAACTCTAAGCCGCGGGTGAAGATGCTGAATCCTCTGGATATCTTATAGCACATACATGTATCTTCGTAACCATGTCCCTTCTCGGGTACAACTTTAATTCTCCCTTTGATAACCATGCAGACCGATAGGATTGCACCCAGGATTCAGGCAGTTGTCCGGAAAAGTGCGGTTATCGCGGGGGCAACGGTTTCCCGAGAACCTGGCGAATGTGAAGGTTGACGAGAGAAGAGAAAGCGGGGAAATCTATATAAATCCGCTGCTGTCAGACACCAACGTCAAACGAAGCGGCAGTACGGTGAGTATCTGCGTGGTCAAAGAAATAGCATGATCCACATCGCGGTGGCTGTGATAGCGTTGCATGGCCGGGGGTTTGGCGCCTGGCCCCGAATGATCTCAAATAGATAGCAATGGACCAGTTGTCAACACCTTGGCATAGAAAGGCATGTCACGACTAGCATTAAGGGGAAGTTTGTGCCGTACCTGCCTAAGATTTATCTTAGTGCACATTCTTACCAACCCATATCGGCTGTCTGTCATAACTACTCGTGCTACCAATAGGACAACAGTGAGACAAAAGGCACGACTATTAGATGATATCGATATAGCTTGTACAGCACGCTCACTGATTACACACATGCCCAGTCACTACGATGGCGATTTGAATTACATGGATTGCTGAGTACAATCGTTTGCCACTGTTCCCTGGATGACCATTAGACACACAAAAGTAGGAATGAAGGTACCAGACGCGGTCACGGTTTCTCTCTCCGTCTTGACGACACCTTCTCCTGGATTGGGGATGGTTCCATATTGATGAAAATGAGCGACGAGAGTCCGTTGGACAGAGCGCGCAATCCCGAAATATGAAAATCTTGGATTTTCGACTTCGCTCGGGCTGGAACGTGCTGTCCTGGACCGTCTGAGTCGATTGGTGTCGTCGCCGTCGAATTCCGAGTAGGTGCTAAGAAGATATGAGCGACCGAAGCGGGAGTGTGTTTTTGGACGTAAAGTTCCCACGGCGACAACTTGCCTGTAATTTTAGACTTGGCAATGAGCACTGAGCCTGCTGCTATATTCACAATGATTTTTCATTCGCACTCGAAGACCTTTAGAGCCTGTTCGAATGCATGATTGTTCAACACTTTCACTGATTGTTTCTGTTTGGTTAGCTCCTGGGAACGTGGAAGTTGGAGCGGAGATTGAACTTGAGCTAGTCTTCGCCCATAACCCTATCCAAATGATTGCACCTGATCCTTGTCTTCTCCGTGCCGATAACCATCGCTACCACATCTACTACAAAATTCATACTCTACTTGGTCTTATGGATCAAACTGTGAAGATTGTAGCTCAAGATACACAGTCAGGGGGTAGGGTAAGATGGACTCCCGAAGAAACTGACATGCTGGTAGATTTCCTTCACAAGCATCGCTCTGAGTGCACGGATGCCTGATCTTTCAAAAATACAACGTTCAATGCAGCAGCTGCCCATCTCAGGCCCTTTCTGCAAGGTGGTAAGCCCAAAACTGCAAAGAGTGTGAAATATAAGTGGGGGCACGTACGTTCTCTATATTGCACAATCTCTGCCTGGCCTGATGTGATTTTCAGATAAAGGCCACTCATGCAATGATCTCTGCTTGGCGCGGAAAGTCGGGCGTTCATTGGGATAACCAGAGAGGAGCAAATATCCAGGGAACTGGAGCCGAGGAGGTATTCAATACGTTCGTCGAAAAAGTATGTTCTACACTGATATATTAATCGATGAGCTAACCCTTCCACCATGACAGAATCCAACGATGAAAGAGTTCCGGAACAAGGGCTGGACACACCTTGAGAAAATGGACGACATTCTTCCGGGCGGTGGCAGCATGGGCTTCTCAAGCTATTCTGCCAGCACTAGCAGCAACGTATTCGCCCCATCAAGCAATGTCACATCCCCCCCAAGCCCACCTGCTACAATTCCCTCTAGCTTGTCTGCTACACTACCTCCCAGCACATCCGCTACGCTGCCTTCCAGCTCGCCCACCACAATTCCCCCCAGCTCGTCCAGAGCTACATCTTCTGCTGGCAGGTCGAGTAAAAAACGCATTCTTTCAATACTACCATCAGACGGTCTTACAGTCACCTCATCCCCCTCTGCCCCCAACAGCAAACGAAGCTGTATCTCGGATACCAGCCAGGCTGCTGGAAGCGGAAGTGGAACCAGCGGTGGGGCTATTGCAGGCAAGAGCCGGAGCAATCCGACTGGCATCGCTCTCCAGTCTATCAACTCTTCCCTCCGGCACATTAACGACAACATCGGCAGTAATTTTGTTGACCCACTCAAGACTGTTCAAGACGCGATTGTACAGGTTTCCAATCAGGAGGATATACCACCAAGATATGTACAATTTTTAGCTATGCAAATTCCTTAAACCCTGCCATTGCCGCTGTATATACTGCACTTCCTGATAACGAAGCACGTCTCTCTTTTGTTACTGATTTGTACCAAGAACAGCACCCCGGGGACGCAGGTCCAAGTACCAGTAGCATGGACCAGATGTAGCCGTTCTATCAATGTTGTAGACGTACTATGTAGCGCGACTGAATACATTTTCTTGGACACGAAAGAATGGAGTTATACGTCGCTCATGTCTACGTCAATGTCAGTGTCAGTGTCATCCCCATTCCCATCCCCATCATCATCCGTGTCCTGCAAATCGCGACGGTTTGACAACAAGAGCTGATAATCATCCCACATCTGCTGTGCGATAGCATCCCGCATAGCGCTTGCCTCATTGCGCTCTCTCACCCTGGTATTTGCAGCACCACTGCCGTTTCCGGGCTCAAGGTGCTGTGTAACATCGGTGCCGTCCTCGTCTTCATTAACCTCAACCTCATCCCGGACCACTTCGTCTGCCTCTTCGTCTTCACCTCCTTCATCATCGGAGGTGTCGTCCTCGCATGCACCCTCGGGTCAGGCTGGTTCGTGAATTCAGATGAAGTTGTGGAGTGCCGCGAGGGCAGCAGGAAGTCGAGCTTGAACTTCCAGGTTATATTCGAGAGGGAGGAGAAGGATTCGAAAACAACGTTTCATGACGCCAAAAATGCGTTCGATTACGTTGCGGGCTGATGCGTGACGAAGATTAAATAATTCTTCTTTGTTCTTCGGCCTGAAAAAAATAGAATACTAGAAGAACAAGGCGAAAGATAGTTAGACGCACCTTTTGCTTGCCCGAGCCCATTCAGCAAGATGATAACGGATACTGCGATATGGCACAAGCAGCTGTGGTCGTAGGGGGTAGCCGGCATCAGCCAATAAGTACTTTCCTGGAGGAATGCGAAGATCCTTCAAGATCGTGTCATCATAAACGCGTGCATCCGTTGCAGACCCCTCCCATCCAGTGAGTGAATATGTGAACTTGAGGTCGAAGTCGCAAATGAATAAAGTGTTTTGGGAAAGAAACCCCTTGCGATTGCGGAATTGTCCACGGAGATGTGCTGTATGACGCTACAAACGCACATTTATTCCCACCGCGTTTTCTGTCCACCGCGCGCCGCGCTTCGTCGTCTCGCGCCGCGTTTTTTCTGTTTCACCGCGTTTTTTGTCCCCGTTGTATGGGGGCCCAAATGCACTTTCCAACGGCCGGGAGCACAGTTCCAAAACATGTACACCCGGATCATGTTGTTCAAGTAGTACATACTAGTAGAAAAATAAATCATATTGTATTTTTTACCTACAATGTCTATACTACCACTACTGGTAGACGTGGTGATGGTGCCCCATAGCCGTATCGTGGTGGTGATGACATGGCATTGTAGTAATGGTAGTGGCTGGTGGTGGTTGCTATCATTGTGGGGGTGGGGATGCTGCCAAGCCGTTGCCGTCAACGTCGGACTCGTGCTAGTCACACTGGTGCTCCGTGGCGACGACCTATGGTGGTGGTGACACCAAGTCAGTGGTAGCATCGGGGTATGGTGGTGGTGCTGTCACGCCGGCATTGTCGTTTACCTTCCAATGGTGGTGGTATCCACGTGGCAGTGTTTTCGTTGATGTCGTGATGATATGGAGGTGTCAACATGGTGGTCCACCCCTGCGTTGTTGTCACCTTGGCAGCGGTGGTGGCACCATGTAGATGGGGTGTTCGTGCCAGTACCACGCCATGCTCATCGTGTCGTCGTCGATGGGGTAGGTAGTAGTGGTACACGGAAAGGCTGACGTGTTCATTCGAACTCATCACGTGACTCTGCCCACGCTAGCGACCGTTTTTACTACACACCACGAGCGACTACCACTACCAACGAACTCAATACCACCGTCCCAGCACAGCGCCCCCGACGATGTGGTGGCACAACCACCACTACCACGACGACTGTGACGCAGCAGGCATGATTACTATGACCAGTGCCCTGTCAACGGTGACGACGGCGATACAGTGCCATAACCGCCGCTACGACAACACCAATGCAGGGGTGGCATGACCGGCGACACCACTGCCGTCACCACCACCACCACTGAGACAGCGGAAATGACAACGCCGTCACAACTGCCACCTGCACTAAGTATCACCGCGATGTCAACGACGAATTGGTGCCACCACTAGTCGCCCGCGATGTGGCTACAGGGCATGCATCACTACGTCTCCCTGTAGTGATATAGACATAATTGGTGCTGTAAGTAAAAAATATAACATGATTTATTTTTCTACTAGTATGTACTACTTGAACAATATGACCCGGGTGTACATGTTTTGGAACTGTGCTCCCGGTCGTTGAAAAGTGCATTTGGACCCCCATACAACGGGGACAAAAAACGCGGTGAAACAGAAAAAACGCGGCACGAGACGACAAAGCGCGGCGCGCAGCGGACAAAAAACGCGGCACAAATAAATGTGCGTCTGTAGCGTCATAGTGCTGGAGGCGCAATGGGGATATGACTACCGTCGATTGCTCCGATCGTGTCACGAAAATAGGGCCAAAACTTCTGGTTGCATTGGATTATTGGAGGGGTAGCTCCTCCAGTCAGAAACTGGACAAACTTTGTGTAGAACGGTGCGCTGGCCAGGATGTACAATATTTTTTTGAAGTAGCTGGGATCTGGTAAGATAGACGATGAGTAAAGTCTCAAGTGACTTACCGCGATATGGTATCATTCGAGCGTTGAAAACGCTCTCCGACGTGCCTTGTTGTGAGGCCCATCACAGCAGTGTATAAAAAGATCGCGAGTTGTTCTTCAAGGGTGACATTCCTCGAGTCCGTATGCCCTATTGAGCGCAATTCGACAATCAACTGTAGAAATGTATCTTTCAGTATACCAAGTTCTGATTTGATGCGACCTGGATGACCACAGATGAGTTCTAGGACCCACTGGTGGCCGGAAAGAGCTGAGGTATGATATGGAACGGGCTCGATATTGATTCCAGACACAACTTTGACCAATGTGGCGATAAGGATATTGAGCAGCCTGATGATGTGGAGGAGTAACTGTCGGCGAGTATTGAAACTGGATACATAGTTGGGTCTGGCGATTACACCGGTCGATGAGAGCATGATCTATGGTATGCGTGCCCGACACGAAGTTTGGCTGTTTCAATCTCCGTTCCAACTTCGACGTTCCCAGGAGCTAACCAAACAGAAACAATCAGTGAAAGTGTCGAACAATCATGCATCCGAACAGGCTCTAATAAGTTATTTATTTCTCATTTGGTCACGGGGCGGCGTCGCGCACAATTCTGGCAGTAAGTATCATGACATGATCGAATCCGACGATCTGTGAGGGATTGTGCCTGCTTCCCATTTGGCACTATTGGTATGAGGCACAAAGCGCCCCGAGGCTATAGATAGCCTGATAAGGTACATCACTCGTGGCATTACACTTTCTGCAGCTATGACAAAGCTCTGGACCCAAGAGTTGCATCTCCGGGGCCCGAAACCCAAGTCAGCAGCAAGGTCCATGCCATGATCAGCCACAGTCCTAGTATTCCTTTTCGCGAGACTCCCGTCCGTCCAGATTTTGTGATCAAACTCGATGCTCACTCTGCCACCAAAAGTGTAAGTAGTAGTAGCTAAACATTTAGGAAGCATTTGTTTCAGCAGTTTCGCAGATCGGTGCACGTGGTTCGAAGGGGTAAGAGGCCCATGAGGTGCTTGTATCATAGCAACCTCTGGCCTCACTGCGCTCAACTTGGTGCCTGTTTCTGGTGGACATGCAACGGACGATCGGACTCGGAGCTGTCACGGCAGACGAGTCTTGCGCCAGGCGGTGTTGCGGTGTTGACGCTACAAAATGAGTGCCCACTTACGACTGCCTCTAATCACACACCCATCCAGACCATGTCTTCCAGTGCGCTACAGTCCGAACTGACTAACCTTCAGCAGAATAACTACGTGACTCGTATGTTCATCCTCATTGGAGGAAGAGCACTATCAGTGACAACCTTATCCCATTAACAGTTGCTATCCTTATCTCCGTCGGATATGACTACGGTGAGCTAGGTTCTACTCCGATACCATGTACTGATTTCTTCGCTGTTAGTCCTTACGTTGTCGGACGAGGTATAACATACGCCCTACCATCATATACAATGTTTGACCGACTGATAATCCGTGAAGATAGAACATATCTGGGTCAGTAGACACCTGTTTTTCAAGGCTACGTGACGTCCCTGATATGACCATAGGCCAGACCCTGGACCAGAATGTCGACGTTGTTCGTCCTTGTGCGTACTGTCGAACATCCCGCGCATTGTCACGACCTGCAGTAAGCTGAGCATTGTCGTAGGTTCGTTACTGTGGCCTTTACTATCTCGTGTGAGTCTGTGGTTGTTGCAAAACTTGCACTGGATCCTGATTCCAAACTGTTCAGAATTTCTTGCCTCAGTATGTCTTGACATTAAACGTGACGTTGATCGCACTGTGACTCTGCCCCTAGTAGGAAGTAGCTTCCTACCTGCTCCCGCAGAGGTATTTTTCCTCCGAAGCCGATAACTAACGACCGTACTGAAGTGCCTACTCACAGACGTATGTACTCGTCCTACCTTCATTTTCGAGATTTCACAACACATCCGATGTCTGATAAATAGTTGTGAGCATCCACACCCAAATCATTTTTCCCTTTCTGCTCTACTCACTTGAGTGCTTCCAAGGCAAAATTATCTTTACCATCAGAGGATGGGCATTCCTTCTATTTCTCGGCGCAGCCGATTGTGAGTTATTGTGCAGCCAATGTTCTGAAAAAGTAAACTCTGGTTGTGACTGCAGTGTCAATGATCCTCCGCGTATGGGCAATGTATCATCAGTCTGGGCTCGTCTTCGCCATTCTCTTTACATTTTTTTTACTGGAGATCACCTCCTTCATCGTCGCTACCGCCGTCCAGAGCGATCCGAGGAATCTGACAGGTATGTAGACGTTGGCTAATTACATGGTACGGTGCACTAACTAGCTGTCCGTCATCCCCACTCGTTGGCCGTCGTGAAGCGGCCACCATTCAGATACTTGATTTTTCGTTTTGCGTGGTGGACCCCACCTCATTCATTTGGGCGAAAGTCACCAACAGTGTAGAGATGGTACACGGTGGAATGGTGTGCATATTCGCGATCGCCCGATTCGTGAAGCAATCGCTTCAGATGTATCACGAGACAGGGCGATGGCAACTCAACCAGTACATGAACCTGCTGGTCAAGCAGGGCATTCTCTACTTCTTTGTGTATGTCCCTGTTTCATCTGTTCCCCCCGCATCTTCCGCCGCCATCCAAACTCGCAAACTGACCAATTCTCAACCGGACTGACATTCCGTTACAGCGTCTTTATGTATTGCCTCATCGGCTTATTGGTTTCCTTTGGAAAGCTTTCATTTACACAACTATGGCAGGCAGACCTGACATTCATCCTGCAATATGTGCCCATGTTCACCCTAACCCCTCGATTCATCATGAGTATTCGGGAGTTGCACGCGCATGATGTTCGCCGGCGTACTCGTGGTGCGGAAATCGACACCGGGTTCGGCTTGTCATCACATGGCGGGAGGGTGGTCGTGTTCGCAGGTTTTGGACTGGGTAGTGGGGTGGGTGGCGCTGAGGAGATACCGATGGAGGCTGGGGTGTCTTGGCTAGAGTAAATGAACACGGGCCAGCACCTGCTCACTACCGTGATTGCCCTTCCACTCGGCAGTTTACCAGGTGTTCATGTCTCGAATAGGAGCATGTTTTATAGTACAAAAATCGTTTGATCAAACAGAATAACGACGCGTAGTCGAATTTGATATAGTGAGGGGATGGTTGCTGGCGTTGATAGTCCCTCTTCGGCTTTCGAAGATTCAGCTCACCGTAGGTGTTGTGAACAGTTCTGGTGGGAGACCGAGCACTACGTTTAGTTCAACTCCAAAACGGGTAAACATGCCGAACCCTATGAATGGCTCTCGAGTACAACTCTGATTCTTCCCTAGATTACCAACGCAGAACGATGAGATTGCTGCCAGGACGCAGGCATTCGTCTGTACAAACATGATTTTCGTCAAGGCGACGCTTTTGTGAAGGTTGATGACACAAGGAGGGGAAATCTTTATACATCCGCTGCAGTCAGACGCCAACGTGAAACTAAGCGGGGAGTATCCGCGTGGTCGAAAAAACAGCATGATCCAGTTGCGGATGTATTATACACGAACCAGTGAGTTTGTCTCCCAGGAAACGTGTTGACAAGGCAGAGTGTCTGAAAGGGCCACGATGATCAGTCCCAGTCATTATTGGACCCACTCCTTTTCGCAACACTCCGTTTGTCCTTTTGCAGCATCATCCATCTTTTGAAAGCTGGCCACACGTTCGCGTTGTTCCTGAGTTGGACGTTTTATGATTAAACCCGCTACCGACTCTGCTACCCAGGTGTGTAGCTAAATGGGTAAACGTCCAAACAAAGAACGAATGATGGACCCCGACCTGGCATAGACCTTTGCTGCCTGAGAGTGGAACGTCATCAAAAGAGAGTGCGTCGATTTCACGTAGTATGGCTGGGAAGAAAAAAGAGCGGTCGTGAGGAAGGTCGGTATAGCGATGTAATGAATAAAGCGCATGCTCCGCATCAGGCGGTCGCGAGCCCAGAGCGGTATCTATGGCGCATCGACACGACACTGAGCGGTTACTTTGGATAGTTTGTTGACGTTCTGAACAGAACGTCAGCCCAGGAACTTCCCCGGTTCGAGCCCTTCAACGATAGTGCGATGGGATACTCGACTTGACCACCAGGGCCAGGGCTACGGGAGAAAGTCTCAGAAAGATAGTCCGACCAAGTGTTTTGGGACAGTTGCCGGGGCTCGGAAGGTACTTGACCTCGCGCGTGCCTCCCTCTCGTGCTCCAGGGCCAGGGAAACAATTGCAGGAGGCTGTGGAGGGTTCGGAGGGCTGTGAATCAATCCGATGCTGCTCTTGTGACCATGGAGGAAATACGTTGAGAGTCGCGCTTGACTGAATGCCATATCGAAGCAGGTTACGTTCAAGTGTACATAATACCCGGGTCAAAACTTGGTTCGTGCACGACTGGGCAGACTCGGAACTGCCGTCGGACTAGGAAAGTTCCGGTCCGTTCGACCCGGCTGGCCCGTGGAATCACACCTTATAGTAATAGGTCACTGACTCGGACGGCGCACTTCCGAAGAAACCTCCTCTCTCCATCCGCCTTCTCCTAATCTTAAGCCACCAACCGCTCGCTGGGTCGTGCTTGCACACCACTCCCTTGGTCACTACTCTAGCCCCCTCTCAGGGAACGCTTCGGTTGGTAGTTCCCTAAACGACCCTGGAGGACAGGCTACTGTCAGTGGTAGGGGTACGGTATACCCCCCTGACGAGGGCTTTCGCAGGCTCGAAACCGTACCCACCCGCCTCTTTACTCGTCCCTGCGCGTATTGTACACGACCCCGATCTTAGGAGAGGGGTTCCTGACGAGCACACCAAACGGATTTGACAACCTAGGTCAGCCTCCCTCTCACACTACATAACTCACGGGAACCCTTCGGGTGCCCGGTCTCCCAATTATTACTGAAATAGACAACGTAAATCCATGCTTTCTCAGATCCCGCGCTGACGCCGTCGCTGCCGTTCTACCAGGAGTATGACCATGAACACAAAGGCGACACAGCTCGGTGGTCAGCTGAGTCTGCATGGACGGAGGCTATTGTAGGGATGTCTGGACCTGCGAGCGAAAAAGACATGCCCAGTCACATCAAAGAGATAGATTGTCGTAAAGATGCTCTGCAGGAAGAACCATTTTGCAGCGAGTGATTTCAAAACGCCTCAGGGGTATTGCCTGAACTCGTCAGGGCAGACTTCTATTGATTAAGTAAGTATTGGTAATATGCAGACCAAATTTTTTGGCGATAATAATAGCTCACTAGTCTCTATTTGAGTGGTGCCGTAAAGATATTTGCATCTCCGCCAATGAGATTGCTATCTGGCAGAACTAAAACTCCAGCCAATGTACGGTGGATGAGCCCTGCAACAGGCAGTGTTGTGCTCTTAATACAAAAATGAGTGCCCACTTACGACTGCCTCTAATCATACACCCGTCAAGACCATGTCTTCCAGTGCGCTACAGTCCGAGCTGACTAACCTTCAGCAGAATAACTACGTGACTCGTATGTTCATCCTCATTGGGGGAAGAGCACTATCAGTGACAACCTTATCCAATTGACAGTTGCTATCCTTATTTCCGTCGGATATGATTATGGTGAGCTAGGTTCTACTCCGATATCATATACTGATTTCTTCGCTGTTAGTCCTTACTTTTTCGGATGAGGTACTATAACGTCTCATACGCCCTACCATCATATACAATGTTTGACCAACTGATAATCCGTGAAGATAGAACACTTCTGGGTCAGTAGATACCTGTTTTTCAAGGTGACGTGACATCCCTGATACGATCATAGACCAAGCCCTGGACCAGGATGTCGACGCTGTTCGTCCTTGTGCGTACTGTCGAACATCCCGCGCATTGTCACGACCTGCAGTAAGCTGAGCATTGTCGTAGGTTCGTTATTGTGGCCTTTACCATCTCGTGTGAGTCTGTGTTTATTGCAAGACATGCACTGGATCCTGATCCCAAATTGTTCATCAGAATTTCTTGCCTCCGTATGTTTTGACATTAAACGTGACGTTGATCGCACTGTGACCCTGCCCCTAGTAGGAAGTAGCTTCCTACCTGCTCCCGCAGAGGTATTTCTCCTCCGAAGCCGATAACTAACGACCGTACTGAAGTGCCTACTCACAGACGTATGTACTCGTCCTACCTTCATTTTCGAGATTTCACAACACATCCGATGTCTGATAAACAGTTGTGAGCATCCACACCCAAAGCATTTCTCCCTTTCTACTCTACTCACTCGAGTGCTTCCAAGGTAAAATCATCTTTTCCATCAGGGGATGGGCATTCCTTCTGTTTCTTGGCGCAGCTGATTGTGAGTTATTGTGCAACTTTCGTTCTGAAAAAGCAAACTCTGGCTGCGACTGCAGTGTCGATGATCCTCCGCGTGTGGGCTATGTATAATCGGTCAAGGCTCGTCTTTGCCACGCTCTTTACATTGTTTTTCCTGGAGATCACCTCCTTCATCGTCGCTACCGCCGTCCAGAGCGATCCGAGGAATTTGACAGGTATGTAGACGCTGGCTAATTACATGGTACACTACACTAACTTGTTGGCCATCGTGAAGCGGCCACCATCCAGATACTTGATTTTTCATTTTGCGTGGTGGACCCTACCTCATTCATTTGGGCGGAAGTAACCAACAGTGTAGAGATGGTACATGGAACAGTGGTGTGCATGTTCGCGATCGTCCAATTCGTAACGCAGTCGCTTCAGATGTACCGCGGGACAAGGCGGTGGCAACTCAATCAGTACATGAACTTACTGGCCAAGCAAGGCATTCTCTACTTCTGTGTGTAGGTCCCTGTTTCATCTTTCCCCCCCGCATCTTCCGCTGCCATCCAAGCTCGCAAACTGACCAATTCCCAACCGAACTGACATTCCGTTACAGCGTCTTTATGTATTGCCTTATCAACTTACTGGTCTCCTTTGGAAAGCTTTCGTTAAAACAACTATGGCAGGCGGACCTGACATTCATCTTGCAACTTGTCCCCATGTTCACCCTAACCCCTCGATTCATCATTAGTATTCGGGAGTTGTACGCGCATGATGTTCGGGGTGCTCGTCGTGAGGGAATCGACACCGGGTTCGGCTTGTCATCACATGGCGGCAGCGCTGGCGGGACGGTGATTATGTTCGCGGGTCTTGGACTGGACGAGGGGGTGGATGAGGAAATACCGATGGAAGTTCGGGCGTTCTAGTTGGAGTAGATGAACATGAGCCAGCATCCAGTGCTCTCTACCGGGATTGTCCTTCCACTCGGCAGTTTACCAGGTCTTCACGTCTCAAATACGAACGTGTTTTAGAGTAGATTTTTTTTGGGGGATCAAACAGAATAACGGCGCGTAGTGGGATTTGACCTGTTTAGTGAGTCAGGGGATGGTTGCTGGCGTTGAAGGCCCCTCTTCAGACTTTTGAAGGTTCAGCTCACCGTGGGCACTGTGGACAGTTCTGACGGGGAACCGAGCACTACGTTCAGTTCAACTCCAAGACGGAACATGCTGAACCCTGGATATCTCATAGCACGTACTTCGTAACTGTATGACTCTCGAGTACAATTCTGATTCTTCCCTAGATTACCACGCAGAACGATGAGATTGCTGCCAGGATGCAGGCATTCGTCCGTACAAACACGATTATCGTCATAGTGAGTATCCGCGTGGCCAAAGAAACAGCATGAGCCAGTTCCGGATGTATTATACACGAACCAGAGAATTTGTCTTCCAGGAAATACGTTGACAAGGCAGACTGTCTGAAAGGACCACGGTCAGTCCCAGTCTTTATTGGACCTACTCCTTTTCGCGACACTCCGTTTATCTTTTTGCAGCCGTCTACGCACATCATCCATCTTTTGGAAACTAGCCACACGTTTGCGTTGTTCCCGAGTCGGAGATTTTACGATTAAACTCGCTGCTGACTCTGCTACCAAGGTGTGTAGCTAAATGGGTCAACGTTTAAACGAAGAACGAGTGACGGACCCCAAAACTGGCACAGACCTTTGCAAGCACGTCGTCCACGTTTGCTGCTTGGGAGCGGGAGGTACTGGATGTCATCAAGATAGAGTGTGTCGATTTCACGTAGTATGACTGGGGAAAAGAAAACAACGGTCGTGAGGAAGGTCGGCGTAGCGCGACGCAATGAATAAAGCGCACACTCCGCATCAGGCGGTCGCGAACCCAGAGTGGTATCCACGGCGCATCGACACGACACCGAGCGGTCACTTTGGTAGATAGTTTGTTGACGTTCTGTCCAGAACGTCAGCCCGTCGGAAACTTCCCCTGTTCGAGAGCCCTTGGGCCTTCATAATGCGATCGAATACTCAACTTGACCACCAGGACCAGAGCTACGGGAGAAAGATAGCTCTGCCAAGTGTTTTGGGACGGTTGCCGCGGCTCGGAAGCTACTTAACCAAGTGCATGCTTCCTTTTCGTGCTCCGGAGCCAGGGAAACAATTGCGGGAGGATGTGGAAGGTTCGAAGGACTGTGAATCAATCTGATGCTCGTCTTGTGGCCATTGAAGAAATACGTTGACAGTCGCGCACGTAGACGTCGACTGCCAGTGAATGCCATACTAGTGGTATTAACTCAGAAGTATGCGCCGATCGGATTATGTTCGAGTGTTGATCGATGATCGACTCGGAACGAAGAAGTTGATCATTTACAAAACTTTGTCCGTGTACTCAGGCTGCGAGCTTGAAAAGCTGAGTCACACTGATCTACACCTTGTTTACCCCAAACAATAGCTGAAACCGCACGCCGCACGGATGGCCCGAGTGATTGGGCAGCTTGCCATTGGCCAGCAGTCCCTTGAGCAAGTTGACTCTTTCGCCCGAGTTTCATCGTTATCAACAACCTATCGTCTCCTCCCCAAGTTACAATGCCGCGACCTCAGGCCCCCGCAGGTTTTGTCACAATTGCTCCTGGAATCTACATTAGCCTCGCTCCTGTGCATGCGGCAGCCTTGCAACCGAATGACTCTGCGCCAAAGTATGTCTCTTTGCATCATGTACATATAATACCTGCCACCTGACGGTCATCTTTCCGCAGTGTAATCCTCATCTTTGGTTGGAGTGCGTTGACCAATGTAATATTCGAGTGTGGACCAAATTAACCGTTCCAGCACATAGTGGGAGCGCTAACGCGCCATCTGCAAAACTATCCCAAGAAGTATGCCGAATTATACCCGCATGCTACCCAGATCATCGTGAAATGTGCACCGTCCTTTTTCTGGACGTCGGAACGAGCACAGGTAGAGAAACGAAACCTGCGTTTGGAACGCCTGTTCACACAGTGTTGTAGCAAAACCGACTCCTGTCTGTCGTAGAAGCCCTCGAGGGTCTCGGCTGCCTTCCTTCTACCCAGGAACCCACCCGCGTCCGTGCACGCGTCCTCGTCCATTCGTTTTCAAACGGTACGGATGACAAATCTCGCCATTCGCTCAATACGCGCTTACACGTTAAGCTAGGTGGGGCAGCCCAAGTAACGTCTCTCGGTCGTCTCTTGTCTTCCAAATACCCATCCATTCCTCCCTCGGAACACCTCGTGAGCGCTCTCATCCTAGACTCGTCACCCTCCATTGGCAACTTCCGCACCATTGGCATGGCCTTCAGCATCGCCATCCGGAATCCCATCGTCCGTTATATCGCACTGGTTCTCATCTACATCGTGCACGCCTTTCGTCTCTCCCTACAAACGGTCTTTGGAATCGACACGATAGGGACACGGTGCCTCAAAGCGCTTTTGAACCCTCGTCTCCTCCCTTGGATGAAGTTACAGACTCCCCGGTTGTACGTCTTCTCCAAGAAAGACGAGCTGGTTCCGTGGAAAGCAGTGCAGCAACATGCCAAGGCTGCGAAGACGTCTGGCCAGAATGTACGCTGTGAGGTATACGAGGAGAGCGCTCACGTCGCTCACATGCGGGCCGATCCCAAACGATATTGGGCATCGATCCAAGATCTCTGGGAAACAGCTTGTCGTGACGGTCAGGCGAATGCCGCGGAAGCTGCGTAGGATACCTTCCTAAACGCTGGAGATCGGTTACACGCCACGGATTACAATATACCAACGTTGATGTTCATGTCTGTAGAGGTCTGCTTACCTGGTTGTGCGCCGCGACATCTAGACGTGTTTCAGTGGCTTGAGCCGAGCCGATTATGTTTCTACCGTGCCACGCATGCACAACTCATCCGTAATTCGCTAGCATCTGGAACTGAGACTAACCGAACCCCATCGTTACAGGTGACAAGAGACATGCACAGCCGACGGACCAGTCAACGACGAAACAATCAGCTAGCGCGAGCGTGAGAGAGACAGATGGGCAAGTCGGGTCAGTTCGAGTCCGCATGGGTAGAGGCGTTCAAGGACGACTCGACTCGCAACTTAAAACAGACCGAGATCGAATATTCCTGCCAATGTTCACCTCGTCCTTCACAAAATATGCACTTGCGAGAATAAAGAAGTGCGCACTGCGTGAGTTGAGGCAGTTTCCCCCCCTTCTCCCGATTCTCCATTCGCAGCGCGCGGGGTCCTACAAGCACAGGGACGGCCTGTAGCATACACCATCGCTTCTTGTCCAGAGAGGGATGACAGACGGGAGCTCCGAGCTCGTGATCGTGACGTTACACGCCCACTTCCCAAGACAATTAGCATCAACACGCTAACGTGGCAGTCATGTTAGCTGGTCGCGGAGATTGCATTCGATTGTCGGGAGGGGGTTCAGTACTATGTCGCTACAATACACCTTGCGTTAGCGTCCAGGGTGCAAGTAGTAAAGATTACTTGTAGGGCTTGCCACCGTATCAGAGAAACTCCTGACCAATTCTGACCAGTTTTCGAGAACTTTTTCGTAGGACCCTTGATTGCCATTCTTGTCGACTTTTGAGAGCTCTGATTGGAGGAAGGAGTGCCAAGGGGGACATCATAAAGTACTCCTCCTGATTAGTGGCGCTGTGGATCCCGAGAGCTGTTGCGAAAATCGTCGTCACAACTCATAAACAAGCGTAGGTTGCGTCCGACAAGATTCGTCCCTGTGTAGGAATCAACAAAAGTTAGCACTCCCACGAGGAAACAAAAAGTTCTGGATTGATGGAAGAAACATGAGTACATCGTTGGTAGAAACATGGAGAACACAGCCTGGCCGAGCAGGTGAAGGAGAGATTAATTAGCGAGAAGAAAAACGTGACCAAGATGTAGCGTAATTCCAAGTTGATGACCGTATTAGAGACGATCGATGGAATCGGCGTTCAATGAGACGTTGAGTGGGTCATTTGCACAAGAAATCAAGCGAGAAAGCTGGATAATAAGGATAGAAACTTGATGAACACAAGAAAATCGGATAAATAGCGATACGTGGGGATTCCCGTTCCACAAACAAGCATTCGTAAATCATGCGCATGGGGTAAGTAGTTCCATGCGTTGCTGCAACATGAGGTCAACTGAATAGATAATTGTCGCCAGCGTCGTCCAGTTGGATGGGTGGTTGATACAGATAGTGATGATACAACATTTGTTCCACGTATGAATGGATTGTCGAATGAGTGTTGAACATTCCGAGTCAGATGGCGATTCGTCCTAAGGAACAGTGCTGCAGGAATTAGCGGGTGGAGAGGTCGATGCTTGCTCCCAGACTACTTCCGCTTTTCTCGTGCCGTAGTCCGTCGCCGTGGTTATACGGTGCTGTTACGTGTTGGTGACGGTGCTCTTCCTCAAAAAGTTTCCGCCCCAAGTCGGTGCGTAGATTGGCACCTAATCCCGACTTCAATGAAATCGCAGAGCGGGGTACGGTAGACGCTGCGGGTGAAGGAGAAACGTTGATAAAATCGTTTAAATTAAACGGGACACTCCCGGGGGTTGGCGGAGCTTGGGGATGGGGGAACAGAGTTTCTGTTTGTCCTGAAGGTGACGGGGGTGCCGGAAGTAAGTGGGATGGCGTGGGAGAACCCGCAGATACAGGGGTCGGAGGAACCACTGTTGGTTCCATTGGGGCAGCAGGGGCCAACGACCCTGTGCTGTCGCTTGACGTATCGAGACGATGCGGTTGACTGATGGTCTGGGAATTTTGACTCCCTGGTAGGGTGTCAACAGTGAGGCTGCTTTCGCTCCGCAATGGACTTCTCCTATCATCACCTCCAGAGAACAGTACCCTGCCCTTCGAGCGAAGCGAACCAGCGCCACCCAACGCCCGGAACGCAGACAAGTCCTTCGCGTTTCTATCCCGTGTCGTAGTGGGGCGTGCGGGGGAAGGAGACGTGTGCAAATACAACATCAGGTTTGCTGCCTCTTCGTCATCAGCTCGTGGCGTAGAGTATATGGTTTCTGTCTGGGACCGAGGCGGAGTAGCAGCCCTCGCAGCGGCTGGAACGGAAAAGGATGACTCCGCTGATGGTAATAGTGAAGAGGGAGCTGTGGTTGTTCGCGCCGAACTTTGAGCATACCTGAGAGAGAGAATGAAACGAGCTTTCGGATCCGGCAGACAGAGAGGAGCGAGGTGATGACTGCGCTGGCAATTGATGGGCGTGATTGAAGAAGTGACGTGAGCTGTGGCCTACAGCCTTTCTCTCCACGTCTGCCGCTTCCTCCGCGGATTCTCTCTGTTTTCCCTTGCGGCTCTTTGGCTTGACCCGAGTGGCCTGTTCCTTTCGGCTACGCGATTGAGCGCGTGTGCCTTCAGCGATACTGCGCACTACCTGTGCTGAGTCGGTTCCCCGGCGCCCTGAACGTGGACGAGATCCGGCTGTTGAACGAGATGGCGCCTGTACGGGGGGATCAGCTGAATTGTGCACTGTACGTGCTTGCTTCAGCGGGGGCGGTCCAAGAAGAGCGGTGAAGAGACTCTGAGGCGAATTAGACAAAGTCCCCGTGGGATAGCAATGAAAACGCGAGGAAGCAGTTATCGATGACGCAGATACGGCTGGGGAAGGAACATTACCACCCCTGCGTGTCGGGCTACCCTGCGTAGCAGGGTTATTATAATAATTGTTGGCCCCCGTAGCTTTGCGCTTGGTGCCGATCAAGCGAGGAGGGGCAACCGACATTGCACGAGTCTTGGCCTCAAGATCATTAAGTGGAATATGCGGAATGTTGTGAGTAGCCTTGTATGAGGCATATGACAAGCGGGCGCGGAGGCCACGGACTACCTGGAGAAGGTGAGACAGGGGATGTTAGCGCGTGTCACTCGAATTGGTCACGGCACGAGTGCGCGGCGGATGTGCAGCGCACCGAGCAGCGTACCAGCACCTTTGGAAGATGGAGGTACGATCGTAGGCGCGGCCCGCTAGTGTGCCAACGCGTCTCGCGGTTGCCAGCGAACACGGACTTACCACAGAAAGTTCTGCACTGGCCAAAAATTTGCGAACCGCCTTCTCTCGTTCTTCCCTCTCCAACGGATCCATGTCTGTTGAGAGGGAGGGGCTGTATGGTTGTGTGTATGTTACGGGGGGCGACGCAGAGGTCACCGAGGAGGACGGAGTGACCATTGGCGCGCGACCTGGTGGTGGAATGGGTAAGGTATATGTACAAGCTGTACAGAGATATACACCGCACGCTGTTGTAAGCGACACTGGACGGGTGTTGTCGCTGTTGCGGACGGCGATGGGGATGCGCTGTCCGCTGTGTGAAATGGTGAGGAGCGCGTTAGGGAGCAGCCACGCGTGACGACGCGCTCGTCTTATTCATCCCAATTCCCACGCTTTTCATACCCAGAACATTCCGATTTGTGCCTCATTCCGCATGTAAATATACACACTTTCCAGGAAAAAACCCTCCCCATATTAAAACACGACGAGAACACAAGGTCGTGGTTCACCACTCTTACCAGCGAGGGAGCAGTCGCGTGCAGTGCGTGCAGCGCCGTCCGTTAGCATGCTGAGCTGGCCTGAAACCGCCGGGTGAATGTGCCGAATAGCCCGAAGCTCCACAACTAAGTCCGACTAAATCAGAACAGTGACAGTCTCTCCAAACTTCACGTGGAACGTACGATTTAGTAACAGCCACACATAAATTAACGAGCGTGGCAACAGCCCGCAAGGGACCCACTGATCAGATGATCTCCCTTGATCAAATGCGCCATCCTGAGGGAACGCCATCCATGCAAATGGCAGGTCTTTGCGAGCTTTCACCATGATGGGCAGACGCGTCACCGGATCCGTCTGCGGTGAGTTCCATCTCATCCCAATACCATCGCGGTAAGAATCCGATGCGATCATCACCTCCCATAACGTCTTCCATTCCTGGGGCGTCAAGCATGACAACAGTGATGCCTACCTTGGGCGCGAATGCTACGCGCCAGACATCCTTCCCTGTGTTCATGGGCAGGGTGTTGTCCAAAAACGACAGGAATCGGTCTCCCCAATCCAGGCAGGTGAGGGGATCCCAAGCTCCTGGCCTTCCCCGAATGGATCGGGGTATCTCGACGGTCCGGAACGACTGAGTCGTCACGAGTTGGCCAGATGGCTTACGAAAACCAACAACGATTTCCTATCTCACGGATTGGTTGTTAGCGTGCTGTAACAGAAATCCAGGCGTACTGGCACCCCTAGAAGGAATGACTGGAGATAAAATTTGAGGAGTTTTCTAGACGATCCTGAGTTGTTTGTTTGTTCCGAGAAACAAACTTGTGGATGCACACTTTTCGAATCTAGTCTCGTCTGCGGGGCCCCGGATAGCCAAAGATGTCTTCAACTCTACAAAGTTTGCCGTGTTCCCAGAGTATTTTCCTGTATTATGAGCAGTTCGGCGTTGAGTACTAAGTTCGCGACAAGACAGAGTGATTTGCTGAGCATACCGCGGACACAGTCAACCTCTCCTCCGATAACAATTCTACGGTCCCCGAGCTTGGTTTTCACGACGCTGCACCACTGAACGTTAGTATTGACGTCCCCACCCCAACCTTGGACGTCCAACGAAGCGTCCTCTCGACGCCCTGGGGTCGAGGTCGTGCAGTAAGACTCAAATGCATAACCATAGTATGTCTGACGTCGCTGGCGAGGCTCCATCTCATTTCTACAGACGTGATGAGCATTGGACGCGGTGGGAAACGAAGTCTCCCACTTTTCTTTGAGCTTTGCATCGCTCAGGTGTTCTTCAAAGTAGAATGTCCCGCCAACACGCATGACATTGAGTTCCCAGCTGTCTCTTTCTTCGTAGGGTGCTATGAGTATCCTCTCTCACGAGAGAGAAAAAAACCAATATGAACAACCATGTCGACATATAGGCGAGGAACAACGGATCTTACTTGGTCATGATCCCTCTCCAACTCATCACATGAATATCGGGTGTTTTGGATTTGGATGACGAAGACCCCTGGTGCAAGCTTCTTTTGAACCGGGACCATGCATGCAAGAGCGTATCCAATCTACCACGTTCATCAGGTCGTCTGATCCACCTCTCATACCCATATCCGAGGTCAGCCTCGCGAGGAGGGTCTATATAATAGCGCAGTGCAGAATCATTGAACTCGAGAACGTGATCAGGAGTATACGAGAAGGAGAGCAATTGACTCGGTTGTTGAAAGGGCGGTGGCTTTGAAGGTGCATGCGAAAGGCTAGGGTAGGCCAGGGTGATGCCAGACGGTCGTTTCCGGGAAGGTGACTCATCCTCCAGCTCGGCGTCGACTGCCTTTCGTTTTTGCGCCATTGATTCAACCTGTGATCGTGGGGTGAAAGGAGTCGTTCAACAAGAATATTGTTTTCTCAAGCACTTGCCCGATACGGCTGGCCACGTGGGTAAACAGTTGAGCCACTCAGTTGCTCTTACCAACAGATCATATTTCCCAAGTAACCGGAAACCTATACTCTGACTACGGTAGGCCGGCTGAATCACGTAGCGCTATTCCTAAAAGAAAAAACAATGCTCGAGCCCTTTCGTAGCCCTGAGTTGCCAAATCAATTACCAGTCCAAGTTATCTGAGTCTCTCTAGCTCTAGTTCGGTAGGGAGTGCTTCAAGTTTGAAACCCTTCGGGAAAAGCACATCACATCCGCCTTTCGGTTCCCTCGTGTCCTCCTCGAGGATCGAATGAATTACTCTAATAATTAAATCACCTGCGAGTTTTACGCCATTCTCCCGGAGCTCCTTGCTAGCAACCTCGACGTGCAAGTTAAAATGTAAGCTGTCACCGTGTCACAGCAAGGACGACGAGACACTGTCTGGCTGACGGGCCTGCAAAGATGCCCCTGGATGTGTGAGCCGCATCCCGACGCGACTTGTACAACAGAGTCGCGTACGCTTATTACAGTAATTTCACGCTTTGAATAGCCGACACGCAGCCCAATTTGAGTAAACGCTCATCTCTCTTCTCACCCCGAATGAAGTTCCGAATCCCCTCGGTGGGTGCACAATTTATCATCCCTCGGCCCTTGGATAGGGTCGGTGGTGCTTCCAGCATCTTCAGAACAGTTCCCGAAGGTTTCGGATTATTAGAGTTGTCGTCTTTCTCGAACCGGACCACAACAACGAATCATGGCACCAACCGAGACTGCGGCGATGCCCCTCCAGCAGTGCAAGTGACCTCATCACATTGACACGATTTTAATGCATGTCCGGCCGTGCGGCCGCGCCCTTGGGAAAGCGCCATGCTGACTCGGCCCTTTCATAAGCCATCTAAGGTATAAGCACACGCAGCCTCTCTTTCCCAGCCAGACTTCATTCCGCACCCTGACGAACCTTCATGAATTTTTGTGCGTACACCCGTCCGACGTTTGCTCTGCGTACGGCTGAAAGTGAGACCCAGTTTCTAGAAAACCAAAGCAGCCCACGACCCTCCCACCTGGTTGGCCCTCGCCATACCACAACAAGTGTTCCCAACGTGATTGTATCTTTCCGAATAGCCCGCAGACCGTCAAGGGCGTCTACCCATGCCGTGGTGTCCCTGGCGGCTTTTACTGCGAAGGGACGTACAAGGTCTCTTCGTCTCGTGCACAGGACACGGGACGCTATTTCAAGGAGGTGTCCATGGCACGCCGCGCTGCAGAGGAGGAACAACGGAAGCGCGCGATGCCCGAGATGCGGAGACCTGACCCGAACCACCGTCGACGCCCTAACTACGTCGCAGTAGACGACAGGAGACGTCCCGGGTATGGTCCTCCAAGTCCTTCTTCTAGCCAAACTTCCCGGCCGAGCGATGTCGGGCGGCCGCCGCAGCTCCCACGTAGAAACCCATCTTATTCCGTGCACAGGCCATCTTCCTCCCAAGTTGAGGCAGAGTACATCACAGACCAGATCATGATGCAACTTTACCCAGAACGAAAGATTCAACCAAGATGGTGAGTTATCATACCCATCTGCATCAAATGTAGCGACTCAATTGTTCTGCCTCAGGATATAGCTGTATATCTTTGCAGACCTTTATGCGTTTACGTTGAGCATTACAGCCATGAAGTTTATGAACGATTATCTTATTATACGCCGCACTAACACCGCACTAATTTAACGTACACTTGTACTGAACCATCACATGTAGCTTGATCATGGTGAACAGCTAGTCTGTCTTTGGTAGCAAACACCTGGAGTATGCAGAATGTCTCAAGTCCCAAACTGGGGTATTCAGGGACAGCTCGTAACTGAAAGTCTGATTTACATTCCTATACAATGTGTTGTACATCATCAGGTACGACACTAGTCAGCACAGACCCGTCCACCGACTCCATCATGCGCGTAAGCATCTCTTAGTCATCGACATCGGTCTGCTGAATGAGTTGTGCCGCACGAGGAGACCTCGGCGTGATGCAGAAAGGGAACGGCTCCGGGTGACTGTCGCAACAGCCGTCAGTGGAGTTAGACCCTCCGAAGACACATAGAACCCACATGATAACACCCGGTGTATACTTGGGTACAACGTCTATCTCACGTCCTCGTTCATCCTTTGCCTTGTTGATGTCGAACACCGCCAACACGGACACCATGGCTATCCAGACAGATGCCTCTGCCAGATATTTGCCAACACATATCCTGTGTGTCGGATGTGATGAGCACGATGGCACGCTTGATTTCGTCTCACACACGCACCTCCGACCAAAGCCAAATTGTTGTTCGGCGATGTCGTCGGTAAGGCGACCGTTGGCGTCAATGTACCTCTCAGGCATGAATCGCATCGGATCGGGATACTTGTGTTCGTTGTGTGTCATCGACCTAGCGTCGTCGACGCGCTCAGCTAAGCAACGTACACGTCACGACGTCGCGTACCAAATGTTTGCAAAGACGATCGTGTCTAGACTTTGCATGAGCGGAACGCGTGCTTAACATGAACGTGTGTCCCCACCTTTTGGAACGAAATAGCCTTCGTATACGTCATGCCCTGTGGTCATGTGCGGTACACCTGCAAGGCACCCATTCAACGATCGAAATTGAGGCACGAAAGAGCCCTACCGAGCGGTGTGACCTGGCACCATCGGAGTACTTCCCGGTAAGCTGCTTCGAGGTAGACCATCGACGTGCGATCAGAAAAGTCTGGCATCCTGCTTCCTCCCGTCACACGATCAATCTCTGCTTGTGCCTTCTTTTGTACATCTGGGAACATGACCATGGCCATCATAAAGGCTGAAAGAGCAGAAGACGACTACGATGGACGGTCGTGTCGTGAGTATCTAGACGAGCACCGATGCCATTTTCCAGCTCACCGTTTCGACCGCAGCTTCAGGGATCAAAGCAGGGTAAGGGAGGCCGTGTCAAGTCAATGGAGGTTCGTGCTCACCAGCGTAAGTAGTTCCGGCGACAGACTTGATGACGGCCTCTTCTTCATTGTTCTCGAGCATCTCCGAAACCATCGAATGCGGCGCAATCCCCTCCGCCATCTGCTTTCGAACGAAATTAAAAGGCAAGTCTCGCAAGTCGCGCGTCAACTTCCTGCATATCTTGGCGTATTGCTTGAACCCAGCACCAGGGCACCACTCGGGCAAGTGTCGCACTTTTGTTCGAAACTCGTGTCAATGTTCAGAAAAGGAACGCGAGGGTGATACGTACGAAAGGGAAACGTGTTCACCAGGGCAGCGCCAGGGAAGAAGCAGTTGGTCAACATCTCGCTCGCGCGGTCCGCAATCGATGCGAACAAGTCGTTTTGCGGCGCCATTTCATATCCGTACACGACCGTCATGATCGTCGACGCGGTGAACCTATCCGAAGCTTGTCAGAAACCAAACGCGACGCGTACGGGCGTGGTTAGGTGATGGCCTCACGTTCGAAGGTGGGCCTCCATATTCTCGGGCACGTGCAAGATATTCTTGACGAGCTGATGGACCTTGTTCAGCTGGAGACCTCGATAATTGAGCATGGCAGTCTGGTTTAGCGCGTGGTGCATCGCCTTTCGATGCTTGCGCCACGATGGCCCGTATGGGATGAACCCCACGTTGAACTCCCATCCCATCCTAACCATCGATCAGTGCCTAGCATAACGCACTCGCTTATCACGAGCAGCTCACAAGGTGACCATAGGAACCTGCGGTCGGTCTGAATAGTTCTGTGATCGCTTATCCAGCAAATCTTCGGCAACCTTTTCAGAGTTGATGACGAGAATCTTTTGGCCAAGGATCTCGAGGTATAACAGATCACCTGGTGTGCACGTGAGTCGCCTCGGAAATCCCATCACTCTAGGAGAGCGGGCACCTACCATATTGCTTGCTCCATTCCGCGTACGTCAACCATTGAGCCCCTAGGTCCTTGATCCCGAACAGGTTTCCAACGATCGGGAGACGGGGAGGTCCAGGGGGTAGCGGCAAGCCTGCTGGGTTGTCTTTCCTCTTCCTGAGGAGATTCCTCGCTGAGAGGAAAGCTATGATTAGGATCGGGATTGCGGTGGTCAAATGGAACATATTATCGAATGGGAGTGGCATGCTCCAAGGCACCACCGTCCAGGGGTCTATATAGCGAGAACAGATGACGGGAGAAACTGAGCATCGCTTCCATGTTTCAGTTTGCCGGGTGTATCAGCGACGCCCATGCTGGAGGAGTGAGACATTAAACCCGCGCTTGCGTTATGTCCTGGATCAAACGTTATACCGTCCTGAATCGTGTTCCAAGGTAACTCGAACAGCGACATGATGCGCCACAAGTACAATGAGACATCCGAAATGAAGTGCAACAAAGCATAAAGAGCGATAACGATACTATACAAAGATGTAGGTGAGCCTACACATCCGTCTAAGACATTGTCAAGTTTGGGACGACACCGCATGAACCAGCACGCCACCATACACCCTTTTAGTAAAATGGTCGCCATCATCCGAATGCCGGCGCTTGCGTCCATTGAAGGGTTGAGGAAGAATGAAATACCGCTCGATTGGGGGTCTCTTGGATTTTGGTAGGTTTGGCTTGGTAGAGAAGGCACCGGATGTGGGACTGGTTGGGTTAGAATGGACAAGCGACTCCATTGTCATGGCTGGTGTGCCAGGGTCCTTGGATCTCTTTTTGTACTAGATTGCGTACGTCAGATATCAGACCTCATTAAGAGGGATGGCACTTACGGTTTCTAGCTCCGGTTTCCCCCGCCATCTCGCGACAGCCTCACAGAAACGGACGGCAGCTCGTTCAACAGGTTCGGCGGGATAATGCCACGCCAAATCTTCCATGTGCGTGGACAGATCGGGGGTCAGCGATGGAATGGCGTAGAACTAGGGTTCAAATTATCAATCTGACGGCAGACCGTGTCAAAGCTAGAAGCACTAACCCTCCTCAATCGTTCCTTCAATTCAGCCGCAAATTCGGCCTCTGCGTTTTCCCTGCTTGGTGTGATGCCACTGGCTGTGGCGCTTAATGACGGGAACATAATTTGCGCTGCATCTCTTAATGTAGGAAGATCATCCGGATCAAACCACTCGAATATCGAGTCTAGTACCTCGTCTTCGTCGCTGTGGGATGGATCATCTGACATCCCCAGTCCAACTGAAAGCAGACAGGAAGCGGCGTCCGGGCCCCTCCAACCACCAGTGAGGTACCCTTCCAAAGCAGCCCGAGTGAGAAGTCCTGCAAACAGCATGTACCAATCTCTGGATGGCCGCAGGGGACTCGCTTCACTCTCTGATTGCGCTTTGCGAGCGAGTATCGGGGACCGAGGGGAAACCGGAGATGTAGAAGGTATCTCCTCAGTTCTCTCTGCCTGGAATTCGCGTTCATACTCGTCATCTTTAACTTCTTGGCCCAGTTCCATCGCGACAAGTGCCGACAGGCGTAGAAATCGAGGAATCAGTTCTGACAGACGCGTGTTTCCAGCGCCGGAACCCGAATAGCTGATGTCCCCTGCATCCTGTGAAAACCACTTGGACTTCCTGCGCAATACGCTACCGTTGATCCCGGGATGAGCAAGTCCAGAACCGATGCCACTGCCATCTTGCCAACCAGTAACGCCGCCGCCACTACCGCCCATGCCCTTCCCAGACCCAATTTTGGGAGGACGTGAAGTTGTCTCGCCTCCCCAGGCGCCAGCCCTTCCCTTTGCCGGCCCACCTGGTACTTTCACTGATGGTTTCGCCTCAACACAGATCTCGCATCCGGTATGCAGATGCCGTGGGCAACGCAAAGCAGGCGGGGAGTTTGCCGTCGAGGGATCTGCGCCTTCCATATAGAGCATATGAACTCTGTCATTCCAAACAGTTTGAGTTCCCGGTTGCTTCGGTACATGGTTAGCTGTCTACAAGAGCACGGGGCGAACAGCAACCTACAATAATGCGCTGCCCTTGTATACCAGAAACGGGCATTGGGGAAAGATATGGGTATTGATGTCCTTCGGAGGCTCCAGATATGGATGCGAGCACGATGAGTGATGGCGGGAGCACGCCAGTAACTCCTCCAGAAGACTGACTTGTGCTAATGGAAGGATGCGGTGACAGGTTCTGGGGCACCGGGGAACCATTTGAGGACACTGACTCTGCAGATCCTTTCTCTGAAAGAGAGTTGGAAACGACAATTGGGGGCGGGTGGTGGTGATGTCGGTATGGCGCTATGGGCGATTGGCGAGCGAATAGATCATTGATGACGGTACCAAGAGCAAGTCGGAGACGAACCCCGTTTGGCAACGTATGTGGGTGGGACGCTTTTGGCGGCTGAGATTCCCGGCGCCTAGGGGAGCCCGGAGGAGATTGCAATTCATCAATGGGAGGAATAGAATGCAGAGGTGGGGGCTGATCGAGCATAGAGGTAACGACCTTTTCAAGGGCAATAGCACGCAATCTGAGACTCCTTGCCAAAGCAAAATCTTGTTTCTGCATTCTGGTGTCTTCGTCTTCGTGATGGGTATCCCCATGCCCAGCCGCTCTGGATTTCAGTTGATCGACGCCCTCGCCGTCACTCGAGAGCTCGTCTTCTTCGTCGTACTGCTCTGGCCGTTCCCGGAACCGGAAGTGGGATGATGAGGGACCACCGGTACGGTCCGTCATGCCAAGTTCCGCGCGCGCCTGGGTAAATCTTGTGCGCGCGTGCACCCAAAGCATATGGTCGATGATGAGGGTCCTCGTAGACTTCTCGCGAGGGGGAATGGAGTGTAAATGGTGGGCATGCTTGTGCGCGGGTGGTTTGAATGAGTTCAAGTTGGGGGCAGTCGGTGCAGTCGGTGACGGCTGTGTCGGTGGACCTCTTGGAGTGGACTGTGCTGGCGGGAAGACTGGAAAGTGAGATGGCGCTGGAAAGACAGGGATGTGAAGAGAGGAGTAGGACATCATGGGCTATGTACAGCTCCTCTTCCGGTTTATGTTCGTGCGGCTATTAATACCCTCTCAAGTGCACCCGATGTGATCGAAAATTCAAGGCTATTTGGGACACGGAATATGAACGGGACCCAATTGTAGCCGAGGTGAGGTATATAACAGTCAGTCAATCACTGCGGAAACGGACAAGGACAAAGAGCACACCAACCTCCACTATCACAAGGGCTATATCCGCGCAATCCAAATCAGGCAACCATTCTGTCATTCGATGTGTTGGAGAGGTACATCGGGTCTACTAATCAAACGTCTTCCCACCCTGAACGAAGACGAAGATAAGACAAAGGTGGGCGATCAAACTAGCTTCGCAAAGTGAACTTGAGTCTCATTCCCAAAATCGAAAATAGAATATACGTTTTGCAAGAAGACGTCCCCAACGATCACAAACTCTGTCAACACGAATGAGCCTCAAATTGCGGCAACACACAATGAACTTACCAAAGTCGAATACACCAAGGCCAGCAATGCAATCCGTCGATCCGGGCGCATAAGGACCCAAATTGTATGTTTCAGGAGTCACATTAAACTCTCTCCCTCCAAATGTGACTGTCGGTACTGTCGAATTGATGGTATCGCATGGAACTACAAAATGTTGAATGGGTGTCACCTAGACATACGGAATAACGCACCCTTACAAACGCCGTCGGGCCCGCATTTTGCACCAGTAATGCCTGAGAAGTAGCTTTCGACGATGGCTTTTGGCGCAAGGATAAGCGTAGTGCCGGTATCGATGATTGCAGATACATTGACGCTCATAGGAACTTGGTAGCCGAGGCGACTTAGCCCTCCCAACAGAACCTGCCAGTAACCCTCCACCGTCACTGGGACAGACACGAGTGTGTTGTTATCGAACGCAGCGTAGTCCGCGTCACCAATGATCAGCTGGCTTTCTCCAGCCTTGGTGGAGAACTTGAAACTGAAGAACGGTCGAGGTAGTTGAAGGCTTTCCTTCAAGCCCTGCATCAGCGGTGGTGCATCAAGGCCCGAGATATTCCCAAATCCTAAGCCGGCGATACCGTCTGGGTCAAAAGAACTGGCCCAAAATGCCGGTGACGTAAAGTATGCACTAGCAAGCCTCTGACTCGCGATCTATCGGGTAACGTTTAGTCAACTCCCGAACACCAAAAAATCAGTTCTACCTTGTATTGACCAACGTCGACGCTGTCCTCGTACTGTGATCCGGCAACTTCCCCGGAACCATATGCCAAGAAAAAGGGACGGTTGATGTCCTTGGATGTGCTCGACTGAGAGGGGTCGTACTTGTTATGCCCCTCACAGTAGACCAGGCAGTCTTTGTCGGGCACGACTAAACGAAAAAGATAAACTCAGTGTTGCTGGTTGAAAAAGTAGGATGCTCACCTAGGTCAGAGCTACCTGTGTCGAAGTCCACTTATCGAAGGTGAAGAAATCAGGAAGACGATCCTTGATGCAGTGAACGATGTCTCACTTGTGAAATCCTGAGCGGGCGTTCCAATCGTAAGGGGACCGTACCACAGATCTACCCCTTGATTGCGAAGATCAACGGTTCCTTGGCTCATACGTTTAAATGAACCAGCCGAGGAGGATCTCGGTCGCGTATCGAGTGGATGGCGTGTGCCCGTATTCCGCTCGTATGCCGCCAAGGTATTTGCGTACTTCCTGAACGTTTCCCGGGGAGTTGAGTAAAGAGAATAACGAATAACGAATAACGAGAGAACAGGAAACGCACTCGTGAGCGTAGCTGATCATATTCGCAACTCTTTGGGCACCCAAAAATGGTTCGCTCGTGGCCGACTGGACCGACGTTGGGTCCCCTGCGTTGCCTGAGCGGCGCTGCAAAGGGACCCGGAGAGCTCGGCTCGAGATGGCGGGTATTGCACCCGCAAGCATTGTAAGCGACAGGACGATCCAGAGACGTGAAGTGGGCTTCATCTTAGGAAGAAATGTGGATTCGGTGATAGATTGAATGCGCTTGGAGAAGCAACGCGAGGCGGTTCATATACGTAGCGAATGGGTGAGGCTGACCATGAGCGTCATTGGAGGGTAGGATGAGGCTGACAGACATCATTCCGCCGCCTTGCTAGTAGCAAAATAGGAAGAGGTTTTCCTCAGAGTGTCTGCAATGTCCAGCGTTCAGCGGACCCCGACTCAATGACTGTCGCTGAACAAGAAAAGTCAGAGCGAACGGGCAAATCTCGAGAAAACCTACACCATGTCACGCAGCGGGTGACAATTCCGGCCAACCGCATTGCAGGTAAGACATTTGGCATGGCGCATAGGGTCGACGTACGTGACATTGTGCGCAAGCTTGAAGAACTACCTTTGTACGGAACGTTGAACGCGTATTGATCACCGTGGGAACAACCACTACTGGCAAGGTTATTATACACTCACGAATTCATCAACCTCAACCTCAACTTGTTGGGTGGCAGCTTAGCAGTAAGTTGTGGCACTGATAGCCAGATCATGTCATATCTGGATTGAACGCTGATCTTGACGTTGAAGGACGGATAGCCCGAAAATGGTAGTAATTTGTCCCCGCACTAGGTTCTGTCATCTCACTCATCATGTAAGGACACAGACACAATTTCCGACCGGGCTATTGCTGGTGAGTACAGGCTAATGTGTTGCGATTGTGGTGACTGTCTCGGGGTGGACTGTGTTCATATCATCCATCCCGCCACGTGCACATTCACGTGGATCTTTCTTCCTTTTTCATCTCGGCTTTTTCTCGTGTGAAGTGCTCCTCTCCACAGGCTTTTCGTCTAACAGTGGCCCCCTTGCGTCGCCTCTCGTCCCGTACCTCAAAATCATATTCCGAGATGCACCCTTCGAAAAATAAGAGCGATTCGGAGACGTGGGATGGATACGAGCAAATGTACCCTTTCAAGTTTCGACGACAAAATCATTCTCGTCGGACTGTTATAGCTCCTCGGCTGCTTGGCCATCATGAAACGGGACTCTTACTAGAAAGTGGGTGGATAATTAATGGGCACTGGGCAGTAGACCTCACCCAGAGGTAGAGATATGGATACAATTCCTCACTTCAGGGGAGACACCGTGCAAGGACCAATGCATGTCGGTTGGAGACGAACTCCATCGGTCTCGCGACGAAATTTGTAGCGTAGAGCTGGCTGGAACGTGTAGACTTGCGGAGGAGAGCTGTTCTGTTCTTGGACGATTTTTTATGGCTCCCTTCCAGAGGATACTTGAAATTTCGGGTTATCTTCCGAGTCAAAATGATGCCGGGCGTTCCGCGTACCGTCAATGGTGGGAGGGACCATGTGGGGCAGACCCGTCGTGCCAGAGAAGAAATGGCTGCCGTTTCTTGTACCCGCGGCACTGAAGGTCGACAGGGATAGTCACAGGGAGACGCTGGAGCTGGGGTGCACGGACTCGGAATTGCCATTGAGCATACGCCGTTGAGGTCGTGGTCAAGTTGTTGCGGCCCGCAGGGAGAACACCACGGCACGAGGAGTACATCTCTCTATCGCGGTTATTTACAGTGGTTATTATACTAGGACGCCGTCGGGCTAACCGGACCACACACATACACTCAGAAATACGTCTAGGGATGACATTTTCGTTTCAGCGCAGAACGGAGAATGTAGGTCCACATCACAGAACTGACTGGCAACAGTCGACCGTGGTCGATGCTAGCCAAAGTGTCTGACGAGCCTTCCTGAGCCTATTCCTCCATAACCGTATCCTCCTCCTCTTCCTCTTCCTCCTCCTCCTCCCCCTCATCTTCGATATCCTCCCCCTCCTCCTCCTCGATATTGCACCAGGACCTCCAGTGTGCGTCGGGCGTGGCACCCCCGGGGTACATTGACATGCGAATGTTCGTCAGTTTCTCACGATTCTCTTTCTCTTTCACACCGCGCCCATGTTCTACATAGATCTCTTTCCAACCATACGACGCATCCAAAAGTCCCTTCCAAACAACATCTCCTTCAGCTTCTATAGGACGAAGAATGCCCGAAGAAAGGCCAGCGATCCAGAAATCGAACGTATCTGAAGGCGAGCATGGCGTATTGACGACGGTTAAACAATCGCGCTTTGCAGCGAGGGCAAAGAAAAGTCGAAGGGTCGGAATGTTGGATAATCCTTTGATGGACATCGCCTTGAATTTGCCTGATTTGGGATCGGCGGTGTAGGTCTGGTCGTTTTTCACTTGAACCAAGATTACCCCCAGATCTTCCGCCGTCAATCCACCATGAGTGAATGGAATAACGAGATCCACGCCCTTTTGGCCATTTGCACAGAGAATTGCAGCACCCCGGGTCATCAGACGCGTGATATATTTGGTGTTCAACATCTTGTGCTCGTGAACTTTGACGAAATGGTTGAAATACAGCTTGCCGTCCCCTAAGACCTTCTCCATCACTGGCTGCCTATCTCCAACGGCATCCGTCCAGGCAGACTCGACGAAAAGGCTCGAGAGGAAAGCTCTGACGCTGCACCAACGAAACCCACTTTGAGGAACACCGAACTCGGCAGGGGGGCCAACCGCATTGTCACGGGCGATTGTGAACAGAAGCATGACAAGCAGCTCTCCGCGGTCCCCTCGGTTCACAGAGAATCTACCTAAGATGCGCTTGAGTGCTGTGGCTGGTTTCAATCGTCGAGCGTGCATCACCCAGTAGGCAGCTTCGGATAAGATAGGTTCCGACGGAGTCGTAGTGATCATCGTCTCCAGGTTGTCAACGACGCGGAGAACGACGCGCAAGTGAGACCGCACTTGCACAGTCTGAGGATCTGCAAGGCTCGAGCTGTACGATGATGACAGAAACTCGATCGGCAACCGCTGGGAGAGGCAGCCGAGCTGATGAGGCAACTCCAATGACGTTTCACCCCAAGGATCGATCCCACCCAGCAACTTCGACGCTGCAAACTCGATGATATCGGCTTGTACGGATAGGTCTCCTTCATCATAGCGAGTCGCCCACCTAGCACCCAAGTTAGTTGGGATGAAAGGTCAATGCGGCGTGTAGACGTACAGTGGCCTGCCAAACTTTACTAACTGAGCGGTACTCGAAACGTGAGCGAGAATGTCGTCAGTCTCCATGGCATCCTGACCACCCGCTAGATTGGTACACTTGGCAAAGTGGTCAAAGCCAAGCTCTGAGAACGGTGGAATCACTCGTCCTCTCTTGACCATTCTAGCTGAAGGGTCCACGGTCGGATTGCGGATGATGTTGTACATGTGTCCAACGGTGGAGAGAAAGAGTGAAAACACGGGCTGTTGTATTAGCGCGCGCAACGCACGACGAAATGCGAGGAAATTGTCTCCCAAAGTATCCATCTCGTCGAAGGAGAGGATTACGAATGATGATGGATTCTGAAATGCTTTGAGGGCCGTCAAAAGCGCCTCGCACTTCATATTCAACAAGAAGGACGGTTTCCTGATCTTGTTGTCCACTTTGCGGCCTGCTGGGTCTGAATTGGTGGGTACCTTTTTCTCGTATGTGCCCAAGACCTTCTTCCCAGAGTGAGGATGGTCAGACAGCCGATGTTTGCGATACGCACCGCATGCGCCTCCTCAACAACCCTATCATAAAACTTCACACGAAACTCGCCATGGCGAGTCATGGTCATACCATGATTCATGTATTCCCTGAACTGTCCTGCGAACGGCATCGACTTGTTTAACGGTTCAAGCCCTTCGGAGGGAGCTTCTGTGCTCCCCGCCACTTCGGCCAGTATGATAAACAATGCATCCAACAATGCAAGCACACGTTGGAACACCCCAGGTTTAGAGTCTGTGAGATAATTTCGGATGCTTGGATCAGCAGGGGGATATCCTGCGAAAATGGTTGGTCACAGTTTAACTCAAATTTTGATCACGAGAATACAGAGTCGTACCAGTTGAATTATCTGGCCGAAGGACCATAGGAATGACGAGCTCGCCCTTCGCGACTTCGTCGACGGCACGTGATTTCCCCATCCCAGACGACTGAATTATCGCTGTGTATCGAGCATATAGGCTTCTGGTAGAAGAGGGGCTATAGTCGGGCTTGCCGGGCAAGGAATTCTTGATACGATTGAGCAGGACAGTGGCAACATCTCCAACGTAATCCACTTCCCAGGCCCGTTCCGTGGCTGAGAGGAAGAGAAGACGAAAGTGAATGTCAATTTCTGATCTGGATCAGCCCACCAACCAAATGCTTCGTCTGATGTTTCTGGACGATAGGCAATGATTGGATAATGATACAGTAGAAGAGGATATGGGCGCACCTTGTCTTGGTGGTGGTGGTGGTGGGGGGCGCTTCGATATCCGAAGATAGTCTGTCAGATAGTCGTCAAACACACATTGAAACCGCTCTAAACCATTGTCTTACCGATATCCCTGATCGACTGGTACTCCTTTGCATCCCAAGCTTTGGCGAGTTGCTCTCTTAACGAGGGCCCTTTTTCTGGGTCGCGCAATTTCTCACTCAGAAAGCACGTGTTCTTGTTAAGTTCTCCAGATGAATGGTGGGCTATTTTTTCCAGAAGAATAAGAAACCAAGGATCGGCATCAAGCTTGGGAGGGAGGATACCCTCCAGAATTTCGTTAACCTTGTCGTCGAGCCTGGCCATGATTGCGATGTGGCAAGAAGAAGCCGGAAAATCGTACACAGGGGTAGCCACTGGCATGAATCAATGTGATTGGATGTCCGAGCACAGCTGTGGCGCACAACATGCCACCTAGATCCACTTGTTACATAATGATCTGAGTAGGCTCCAAAAAATTTGACCTTAGCGAAAATTTCTCAGCCAGGGGCATCATGTGACCTCATGTAAATCTGTCCTCAATCAGTCACTTGGGAAATGCCGCCTGCGTCGGCAAATACCTTGCTTGAGAGAGGCTCTAGACATGGTCACTCGAACCCGTTTGCATTACAATCAGTAGATAGTACATTAGCGAGACGACGAGTGGCAAACGCAGAGATGGTGTACTAAAAAGTTTTGAACGGAAGGACAACGCAATTGAACAGCAATGAAAAAACGAAGGCACGAAATCAGCAACTTGGAACGCCACAAAACAGCACATTTTGTGGAAGGTTGGCATGACCTAAATGCACTTTTTTGGGTCGCTTAGAGCTCACCAGCCAATGAGAGGGCTTCAAAATCACCACATAGGCTGTCGGAGAGACTTCAAGCGATAACGTTACTCGTCTGCTTTGCAGATGTGTAGTAAGTACTTTTGAGCAGAACGACACGGCATATTATTATTTCCTTTTACATTTTTTTTACACTATCTGAATCCAGTCCGTCATCCACGAGAAGGTACTTGCAATGATGCCATGCACAAATGTGCCTCAGGGTAGATGAACCAACACCTTGTCCCGCAGTTCGGGGATGATGATATGTCCATGATCGACTACAACGACCTGGAGCTGGAGCTGGAGTTGTCTGAGTCGACAGTGATGCATCCCGGCACCTGCCCGGAGGTCATGATGACCTTTGATGTCAGATCGCATTTAACCTTGTTTTGTGAACGCGCACTGGGAGGCGGATATTTTGCGAGTATGTATGTCCTTTTTTTTGTGGGGGGGGGGCTTGTAGCTCCCTACGAAATGCCACACTCTCATATATCGATAAGTACGTAGTACAGCACATCGCAACACATCATCACGATTTCTTCTCGGATAAAAAAAAGTAGGATACCCAATTCGAGCGGCCGCACACAATGGCAGCAGCATCAGGCGACCTCGATGGGGAGACCCATCGCCACCCTGCCCATAGGTTCCTTAACGTCAACGTCTGCGCCAAGCCCAACGAACGTCATCCCCTCCGGGACCTTGTGAAAGTCGGGTGGGTTCTGTCCCGCGAGGAACGTTTCAACTTGCTTGGCGACGTATGCCGAATTGTTGGGCGTCTTTGGGACAGCGGGGATGTAAATCACTACAAGAGAGAACAAGTCCCATTCGCATTCAATGAGTGCCCACTCTGAGGGTAAAGATAATGGTGAAACGGATCACAAACTTGAAGTCTCACCTGCCGAATCGGTAGCGCCAGTGTGCTCCGTCTCGACGGAGTGAACCAAGTCCTGAACCAAGGAAAGATGAACATGGGAGAAGATGAGAAATGTGGGGTGGAGCTCTTACGCAGTGCCAAAAGACCATGTCACCAGGGACGACCTTCGGGACGGACGTCATCGTCTCCTCGAGCCTGAGATGTGGGTGGAACTTGGGTGTTGGCCGAGGACCAATGTACCAAACACCCATGGGAATGATACCCGGAAAGTCTGGAGTCGAGATATCTACACCCAGAATATTCAAGCTATGACCGTGAAAAAGCGAGGGGGAAACGCAAACGTACCAAACTTCCAGTTCTTGGGGTCCAGGATGTCGGGGGAATTCTCAGGCACGGTCGGGTGGAAGAACGGACGGAGGATCATGTATGCATTGGACAGCTTAATGTCGGGGAAGACACGGAGGGTTCCTTGTGTCGGCGCTGTCTCGCTAAGGAATTGATCGTCGGATCGATGAGCAGTGTGTGGCAAAGATGATTGATGTCGACGAACCTCATGGCCAGCCATCCCTGAAAGGTCCTGAACACGGTCGCTTGTCCTGGACGCCCGTACAACGAACTGCGTGCGTCGAGACGGTGCTCGAGCTCATAAGGATCATGCTGGCGCCAGTTGCCTGTGAGTATGTCCTCGAAGTAACGACGGAAGGTTTCGTCTTCCCATCGCTCGATCGCGCCGCCTAGAGATAGTTCAGTGTCGAATCATGAATGTGTTGAGGTGACATACTGTCGACGTGAGGTGGGAAGGCCCCCCAATGACCACCGGGGTGGCGAATGCGGAAACGATCCGCGTACGTCAAAGGTACGAAGAGATCGACACCTTCGGGTGCCTTCCCCGATTTGACGTGGTACAGGTTGTTGAGCCAAATAGAGGCCTTCAAGACGTTGGGGTGAGCACGAGCTTGCACCTGTGGGCGTGTCCAGCTAAAGCATCGTTGAATAAGAAACGCGACAACGGTAGCAATACGACTGACTAGAGGTGGAAGAACTGCTTATTATGTTCGGGGATGCCTGTCCGAAGAATGACATGAAAATCAGGAACACACCGGCTGACGTGTGTGGAGAAGCCGACCTTGCACATGAGGGTTAGCTTTGATGAATTCCTCAAGCTCCGTCTTCCAACCAGAGGCTGTCTTGGTGTCAACGACACCACGAATGACGACCGAGCCTTTGCATTTTATCACCTCTATTTCTTCAGGGGTCAACTTGTCTAAGTCTGCAAAGTTGACTTGGGGAAGAAACTGTTGAATGATATCAGCCAGCAGTCATGGCAAATTTTATCAATCCTAAGCCCACGTTAGGACCAGCCTGCGCGATCTCAACAGTGCGTTTAGCCAATTCGCCGAGGATGTCGTTCCAAGACGCTGTGAGGCGCTCTTGTGTTGTCGCCGAGACAAGCTCGCGTTTCAAGTCAAGAAAACGGGAGGGCCATTCGTACTGGTGCCAAGATGATGTGGGACGTGTTTGTGTTGCCAGCGGCGAGACACGCTTGCGTTTCGAGTCAAGAAACCGGGAGAGCCGCCCGCGCCAGTCCGACATGATGGGTTCGAGCGGTCAGTAGAAGCCTCAGCCTCTCACTGGTAGTGATGTGCTGGGTCCGGCCCGGCTCAGGCCCGGCTTTCGAGGGCTACTGACGGCTTGCTAGGGCCCAGGGCCCAGCCCGGCTTGAGCCCCGGCTTCATACGGCTCGAAGTTTGAATTTAACATATGATAGCAATACAGACAAAGTATGAGCGACACGAGAAAACTACTCGAAAATCAACATGTTGACATCACTGTCATCCACCTCAAGAACCAACTCTTCATTATCCTCGGACTTTGGTACATCTTCATTGCCATACTCCAACAATACCGAGGGATCTTGTAGCTCGCGGAACAACAGGTCTCATCAGATAAAGCATTTGGGGCATTGAAGCGCTTCGACAACGTCGGCATTGGGTCGATTGCATCATTTGCTGATAGTGATAATGGAGGATGAGAAGGCCCGTTCACTGAATACCAAAGTCGCCATGATTGAAAGATAGTCACGAGCTAAAGAGCTCCACACCGGATACCTAGCTGCATTCAGTCCCCACCATTGGACAGTCGACATACCAGGGGTGAGCTGATTATTCGAGTTGATGTATCCATGAAATTCCTGCAGCCACGGACATTGCGGATCAGTGTGCATCAAAGAACTCGGCGGTATGTCGTCGTCGTCGTCCGACAGTTCCCGTAACAATTGACTGATCTTGCCATATGCTGCTGTTGCCTTAAGGGGCTTGACTGGCTTGGTGATGACGGCGCTGTTCAGTTCCAGGTACCATTCCTTATGTTGTAGTACGATGAGCGCGAAGTGTGAAGACCTCAGACGAGATGGGGGATAAGAGTTAGACTTAGAACTACAGTCCCCTAATGTACAGCTCGAGTTATATACTAGTCTAATCAATAGCTAATGTAATCCTATTGATTAGATATCTGGCTGCGTCATTATTACTACTCGGCATGACGAGGTCGAGTGTAGCTTGTTATTATTTGGTCGTATTCCAATACTCCCCCTCAAGCCTAACGTAGGCCGAGTCCTTTGGAGTGTTGTAAGTGTTTAGCTCGTGGTAGAGCCTTAGTTAGTATGTCGGCGGTCATATCATCCGTCCGACAGTAGATCAGTGTGATCCATCCTATTTTGATTCTCTCTCTCATGAAGAGATTAGATAAGTCAAAATATTTCGCACGCTTATGAAATTGAGCGTTGGTCGCGATAGAGATGGCGGACTTGTTGTCGCCGTATATGACGCTACAGACGCACATTTATTTGTGCCGCGTTTTTTGTCCGCTGCGCGCCGCGCTTTGTCGTCTCGTGCCGCGTTTTTTCTGTTTCACCGCGTTTTTTGTCCCCGTTGTATGGGGGTCCAAATGCACTTTTCAACGACCGGGAGCACAGTTCCAAAACATGTACACCCGGGTCATATTGTTCAAGTAGTACATACTAGTAGAAAAATAAATCATGTTATATTTTTTACTTACAGCACCAATTATGTCTATATCACTACAGGGAGACGTAGTGATGCATGCCCTGTAGCCACATCGCGGGCGACTAGTGGTGGCACCAATTCGTCGTTGACATTGCGGTGATACTTAGTGCAGGTGGCAGTTGTGACGGCGTTGTCATTTCCGCTGTCTCAGTGGTGGTGGTGGTGACAGCAGTGGTGTCGCCGGTCATGCCACCCCTGCATTGGTGTTGTCGTAGTGGCGGTTATGGCACTGTGTCACCGTCGTCACCGTTGACAGGGCACTGGTCATAGTAATCATGCCTGCTACGTCACAGTCGTCGTGGTAGTGGTGGTTGTGCCACCACATCGTCGTTGGGGGCGCTGTGCTGGGACGGTGGTATTGAGTTCGTTGGTAGTGGTAGTCGCTCGTGGTGTGTAGTAAAAACGGTCGCTAGCGTGGGCAGAGTCACGTGATGAGTTCGAATGAACACGTCAGCCTTTCCGTGTACCACTACTACCTACCCCATCGACGACGACACGATGAGCATGGCGTGGTACTGGCACGAACACCCCATCTACATGGTGCCACCACCGCTGCCAAGGTGACAACAACGCAGGGGTGGACCACCATGTTGACACCTCCATATCATCACGACATCAACGAAAACACTGCCGCGTGGATACCACCACCATTGGAAGGTAAACGACAATGCCGGCGTGAACAGCACCACCACCATACCCCGATGCTACCACTGACTTGGTGTCACCACCACCATAGGTCGTCGCCACGGAGCACCAGTGTGACTAGCACGAGTCCGACGTTGACGGCAACGGCTTGGCAGCATCCCCACCCCCACAATGATAGCAACCACCACCAGCCACTACCATTACTACAATGCCATGTCATCACCACCACGATACGGCTATGGGGCACCATCACCACGTCTACCAGTAGTGGTAGTATAGACATTGTAGGTAAAAAATACAATATGATTTTTTTTTCTACTAGTATGTACTACTTGAACAACATGATCCAGGTGTACATGTTTTGGTACTGTGCTCCCGGCCGTTGGAAAGTGCATTTGGACCCCCATACAACGGGGACAAAAAACGCGGTGAAACAGAAAAAACGCGGCGCGAGACGACGAAGCGCGGCGCGCGGTGGACAGAAAACGCGGTGGGAATAAATGTGCGCCTGTAGCGTCATAGCCGTAGAGTATGGTCGCGTTTTTCGGTTCATATCCTATTTCACTGTATAGGTTTCTGAGCCAAATGATATCTTTTCCTGCTCTCGCCATTGACGAGAATTCTGCTTCAGCTGTGGACAGCGCCGTCGTAGTTTCCTTCTTTGAGGACCACGTGATTGCACCTCCATTTAGTATAAACACGTTGCCACTAGTCGACGTTAGGTCGCTGTTACTTGCGAAACTCGCATCTGCATAGCCGTAAAACTCATTTTTATGTCTGTTTTTAGCATAGGTGATTCCCATTTGTTTCGTACCACTCAGATATCGTAGTATCCGTTTCGCGGCCGTCCAATGGGTCAAACTTGGATTACTATTGAACGAACAGAGTTTGTTCACGGCGTATGCTATATCGGGACGTGTGCCTATCGCGGCATACATCAGTGATCCCGTTAGCGACGCGTAGTTCCCTTCTTGGGATTGTGGCTGTGTGTCTTTGTCTTGCGGCTCGAGTTTTATGTTTGGATCGAGCGGGGTAGATACTGGATTGGCGTTATGCATACCGTACTTTTCCAGTATGCTTTCAATATATTGTGTTTGTCGTATAGACAGTGTCCCGCGTTCTCGGTCGCGTGTGAACTCGTGGCCAACTAGTTTGTTCGGCTCGCCTAGATCGGTAATATCAAATAACCCTTTTAGGTCATTCTTTAATATATCCATTTGACCTTTGCTGTTCGTGAAAAGTAGGAGGTCATCAACCCATACGGTGATGATCTCAATTACAGTTCCCGTTCGTCGTATGTAGACACACGGGTCTGAGCGCAATCGGCTGAATTTTATTGCACTGAGCTTGCCGTCTAGCTCTTCGTTCCATTCGCGGCCGGACTGCTTAAGTCCATAAAGTGTCTTTACTAGCCGGCACAGCCGCGATGTGGCATCGCCAAAGCCTTCGGGCTGATTCATGTATATTTCCTCTTTGAGCTTCCCGTTTAGGTAAGCTCCCTTCACGTCCATTTGCTGAATCTCCCAGTCCTCAGCTACAGCGAGTGCAAGTATTGCTCGTATAGTCTCGAGTCGGACGACAGGTGAGTACGTCTCATTATAATCCATGCCAGGGATTTGACTGAATCCTCTAGCAACTAGACGTGCTTTATACTTTTGTAAGTTTCCGTCCTTATCGTATTTCTTGACGAAGACCCATTTGTTCGTGACAGGTTTTCTGTTTTCGGGTGCGTCCACAAGCTCCCATGTACCCATCCGTTCTAACGTTTCCAGCTCTGTACGAATGGCTTTTTCCCATTCTGGCCATTCGGGTGAGCTCTTTGCTTCAGAGAGCGTTTTAGGTTCTCTTTCGGGTATGTTCGTCTCGGTGAATGCCATGTACGCAGTGGCAGCAGCAGTGGATGCTGATTGGCGATCGTTATCGTCGTCATCCGAATCGCTTGGTATCAAGTCAGGTAGGTTGTTATTGTCCTGCTGATCCGTATCGATCTTCTGACGCTTATTATTGTCTTTTTCAGCGTCATCTGGATTGTTTCGTTTACTTCCATCGGACAGAGGTTTGGTACCTCCGTTCTCCCCCTCAAACCGATGTTCGATAGTAGTCAATGGCCAGCGGTACTCGCGCGATACCTTTATTGTTTTCTTTTCAATATTGTAGTACTTGATCGCTTTTGGTCCATCTTTGTAGCCAATAAAGATATGTTTCTTTGCTTGAGCACCTAGTTTGGAGGGATTAATCTCCTGATTGAGAATCCATACCGGGTGTCCGAATTCTTGAATGTACGAGATATCCGGACGCGTTCCCGTCCACTTTTCGTATGGCGTACTGTCAGGCAATGCTTTCGTGTAGGCACGGTTTCGTATGTAGGTGGCATGGCTCATTGCCTCAGGCCACAACTCATTTGGCAGATCATGGGCGAGTAACATAGCTCTCCCTAATTCTACGACAGTTCTATTCCATCGTTCCGCCACACCATTCTGTTCGGGCGTGTACGGTGCCGTTGTTTGTATTTCAATTCCTCGATCGAGAAACCAAGATCGAAGGTCTTTGTTGACATACTCGCGTCCATTATCAGCTCTTACTGTTTTTGGAACGTGGTTTTGTTGTCTTTCTATGTAGGCTAGGTATTGTTTTACCTTTGTAGCCGTTTCGTCTTTTGTTTTCATATAGCTGATTGTGACATGCCGTGTAGCATCGTCAACGAACGAAACATAATATTTATATCCATGTGTTGACGGAACGCGGGCTGGCCCCCAAACGTCCATGTGCGTTAGTTCGCCAGGTTCCCGGGGCCGGCGGGTAACCTCTTTTGGTAATGGTAACCTTGTTATCTTTGATTGGATACATGCCTCGCACTGAAAGTCCTGCGGGCTGTCCCTGAGCGAGAATCCGTCGACTAGATTCTTGCCATGTAATTTTCGTAGTCCAGCGATACCGATATGTCCCAGGCGGCGATGCCATTCTTCCCAGGTATAAGATCGTTTGATCTTCATTGCCACATTGCTAGTGTATATGACCGCAGTTTGTACATCTAGGTAGTATAGACTCTTGTATAGTCGGCCTATGGCGACCTTATTATTGTGAGAGTCATAAATACTTAGCTGGCCTTTGGCACAGACGATATGACCTCCTGCACGATCAATCCGCCCGAGTGAAAGTAAATTTTCACGGGCATCAGGTACATGCAGGGTCTTTGTTAACCGAAGTCGCTTAGCCCGGTTATTGATGTACGTGTGAATAATTACAGTGCCTTGTCCAAGTGCCGAGACAGGGTTATCACCGAGTCCCTTTACTATGCGCTCAGGTAGCGCTGTGTACTCAGTAAATGCGTCACGTTGAGCGCAAATATGAGTTGTAGCACCCGAATCCGCGATCCACGAATAAGCAGAAAAGTCGGCCTGCTCGGCCTCTTGCATATCCGCATCACTAGCTATAGTTACATTGGCGAGAAAACTTTTCTCTAAATTCACTGTATCGCTGTCTGAATCATCCTTTGTGATGTTCGCGCGCGCCTTTCCTTTGGTCTCAGGTTCCTTGTTTCCCCGGCCGAATTTTCCAACTCTACCCTCTCCTCCCTTATTGAGGGGGTTTTTCCAACATTCTGTACCTTTGTGCCCAAATTTTCCACAAATTTCACATTTGGGCTTCCCTTTGAAGCGGCATTCTGCCGTTATGTGATTCGTGCGTCCGCATATGGCACAACGTTTCTTCTTTTGGTAACTGCCACCCGATGTGTAAGCGAATTCACCTGAGCCATTCTTCTCCTTGCGTCGTTTGAACTCCTCGATCAGGAGCGACGTAAGCTCTTGAACGGTCATCGTCTGGGCCTGCCTGTTTCCCTGGGTTCCTCCTTGATATCCTAGATAGGATGTAGTAAACCCTTCCCACGAGCGTGGGAGAGATGCGACTAGAATGGACTTGAATTCAAAGTCGTCAATGACATGGCCGGAAAGGGTAAGACGTTCCCGCAGCAAGCGCATGCTGTTGAGATGCGAGGGGATGTCAGCGTCTTCTTTAGCCTCGGCGCTGTAAAGCATTTTCTTGGTAGATAAAATTGATTGTTGTCCACGAGGCTCGTGAATGGTGCGGAGTGCCTCCCACATCTGAGCTGCAGTCTCACATTCGGAGACATGGATGACTTGTTCATCCTTGATTGCAGTGGTGATTAATTCTTGTGCGATAAGATCTTTTGCCCGCCAGTCTACCGCAGCTGAACTGGCAGGGTCCGCGGGTCTGACAGCCGTGCCGACGGCTACTTCATACGCTTCTTTCCGCTTAAGGACAGTGGCGATGCGAGTTTTCCACGCAAGCCAGTTCCCGTCGCGGAGTTTGTCGATCTTAGGGGCGTTGAAGTTTCCCGAAATAGGAGCGGGTGCGACTGATATTGTAGCAGCGGAAGATGAGGGGGTTACCGCCTGGGTAGTAGTTTGGGAATTAGGGTTTAATGACGATGGCGGCGGCCCTGGTGGAAGAGGCGGTGGTGGCCCTAGTGGGGCCGGTGGTTGATTTGACATAGTGTAGTGTCTCGTCTGTTTAAGGTCAGAGCGCGGGGCTCATAACCTGTTGTAGTACGATGAGCGCGAAGTGTGAAGACCTCAGACGAGATGGGGGATAAGAGTTAGACTTAGAACTACAGTCCCCTAATGTACAGCTCGAGTTATATACTAGTCTAATCAATAGCTAATGTAATCCTATTGATTAGATATCTGGCTGCGTCATTATTACTACTCGGCATGACGAGGTCGAGTGTAGCTTGTTATTATTTGGTCGTATTCCAATACCTTATACTATCGCGAATCAGTAAAGAAGATTACAGTAGGTATACTCACGACAATGATTGTAACGTACCAGCTCCTCCACAAGTTTCATTGTGTCGTCGTACATCTCTCCCCCCCAATACTTGCGTATATGATATGATTTTTGGATGGGATCAAGCACTATAGTAGGTTGTAAGCAAACAATAGCATAGCTAATCATTCACATCTTGCAGTCCCCTACCATCGCACAACTGGTTCCCCCAAGTTTCACAAAATCCCATGCATCTGGCTCCGGCTATGACGTGAGGGCGTACGGCCGGTCTCGTGGAAACCCTTGAAATGGTGTGAATAGGTAGGAGAGATATCTACCCCCCTTTTTGAAAGGGCCAACCCCCATCGCTTTTATAAGAGTCAAAGTAAAACCCAACTTGTGGTGCCGTCATGGTCTGAATCCCAAAGTTACAGTGGTCACTGTTACGGTCGCAGTGCAGAAATACCATTAGATCAGGCCAGATTGTACACCAGTTTGCCTCGGAACCCGTGTTGGCAGCCCCGTTAGCTGGCAGTGTTTTGAAGTTGGTGCTAGTGGCGTCTCCATGGATGCGTCGCGCCGGAAACAACAAGGTTACGAACCATCTACTGCCGCGGCTGAAGCGCTGAGCGCCTGATGCCAGTCTGCCAAACTTTGGTGTAAATATGGCATTGCAACGTTGTGTCATACAGACGACTGTAACATAACTTGGCTACGCAGAGGGTTGGCAACAGACCTACCAGAAGTACTGCAAAATTTTCAGCAGTGCGGCTTGTAAGTTTTTCGACCAAGCCTGAGTTTATCTCATGGCTTCAACTTGATGAATAGTAATAAACATGAAAACCATCGAGAGAATCACTGCTAAATGCGAGCAAGAAGATGTGGAGCCCACGCACATCGGATTAGGGTGTCAGTGCTGCCAGTGCTAGTCGTATCTTTTCACTCGCCGATACGTTTGCATCAAGTGATTCAAAATGCGCAGAGTCTCACTTTTTACTAGACTTCACTACGTCTCACGCCACCTGTCATTCTGCGTTCTTGCGCTCACCAGATTGCAGCTCGCCAAACCCGTATGTCACTCACTGGCACCATAACTGTCCGAGTGCGGCGGGTACATCTGATAACCAGACGCTTAGTTCCGAGGAAGTTGCCTACATCCCGGGTTACGGGGCTAATGTCCTTCCCAATCCTTGGGAAACCTACTTTCCAACCCGCAAGCCACCAAACAAATTGTGCGCTGCCTCCATTCTAAGTGGGAATGACACTTGATTACACTATCCTAGCCTTGGAATCGCGTGTACTATCGGTGCTGGCTTGCTCAATGTACTCGACGGCCGTAACCAAAGCTCGGGACAGGTGGTTTGTTGCAACCAGCCAGTTACCTCACGGGTCTATCTGGTGACTCCAATCTTGTGGGGTCGCTCGTTCAAACCGACCTTCCTGGCGCCGTCGAAGCATGGAACGGTTGGCTCATGTAGATCACCCCACGAATACTTCCAGCTTCTTATTGAGAGTCTCGCTCAGTTCAGGAGTGGCTAGCCTTAAGGTCAAGTCCTCCGCCATACTCGTAATCATCCAATGAATTAGATCCTTATATCAAGTCATACCAATAACCCTTCCTCGTTCCAGTTGCAACTTGAACATTTCTATCATCGAACGCGATAGTGATTTCAAGCTCGAACCCCACCATCCCTACATTGACTCCTATGACGGAGCTCGACGTCCGTAAGATCTCGCCAGTTCATGCGAATAAGATTTGCTCAAGTGTATGCCTTGAGGAGATAGGCTCGTACAGTCCTACGTTTGCCGCATTCACTCCGATGAAATTCTCGACATGCCAACGAGACGGTCAGTGTCACCAACCTCGATCAAATAGGAACGGTCGTCGGCGCTTCCGGTGGCCTGAACACATACTGCTACACTTCGGTAAGCGATCGTTGGATGACTGAGTAAGAATTTTGTATTCAGGCGTCGCTCCGTGAGAATTCTTTCATTTACCCAATCGCCACTGCACTGAATGCTACTCTCCTTCTCAAATAGACGCCGTCTTCGACTCGGCTGTTTTTCCGAGCGCCCTTCAGGTCCAGCGTGCAGGGTCAGCTCATCGATGCGAAAGAGATGCTTATCATGATGCCCGACCCCCGGAAGTGACGAAGAAGCTGTTCCCATCAAACCCTCGTTCGTGACAAACAAACCTCGTCCTCGACTCGGCGGTTTTCCCGAGATCTTCGAGGTCCAGCGATGCAGGGTCAGTCCGTCCATGCGACCCGGAGAGAGACGCTTCTCGTGATGTCCGATGACGGAAGTGACGGAGAAACTGTTCCCATCAAACCCGTGCTCGTGAAAGTATGATGTGACTCGACACGGTCTAGCCATTGATTCGGTGAGCATCAATCCCAGGCAATCACCATTCTTATCAAAAAAAAAAATCCACTAGAAATTGAATGGGGACTGGTTAGCCGGTGGTTCTTTGATCGCGCGTACCGTTTCGTAAGGATATCTCACCAGCAAACGTCCCAGAATACACGAAACCGCTTCAACACCCTTTTCCATGCTGCGCATTTTTCGCGACCTGTTCCCACTAACATCCCTACATTCACCGAGTTTACCGCACAGGACCTCTCGACGCGACCGACGTACTTTGGCTTCGAAGAAATCATCGGAAGCACAAACTGTCGTTGCTCAACCAACAGCCGAGTAACATGTTACTCTCCGAGCTCTAAGCCAGCGAGGCTACAAACTCCGTAAGGCGTACCTGCCCTGCAAGCGCCATCGTCGACTGCGCCCGCAGCGGTGTCGCGTAGATGTCACTCCGCATGGGTGGTTAGAAACGACGCACACAAGCGGTGCGTGTGGGGTGCGCCCTGTGAGCCACTCTGCCGTGTTGGAGTTGGCGGTGCCAGCGTTGTTGGCGCTTTTTGCTGGAATGATGTGATGTGATCTTCGTCTTGCGCCAGTGCACAGTTTTTTTGTTTTTTTCTTGTTAGTTTGATGGCTGTGGAATAGGCATTGGTTGCTGCTCTTTTGCTTGATCAATGAACAGCATCGACAGCCGACCACCTCGATATCTGGCAGAAAAATCAAACGATCAATAATTTTTCAAAGGAGAACTCGGGCCCCATTTCGCATTTTTCCACGAGTTGTATTCCGTAAACAAAGATTCGATGCCAAGAGGTCGACCACCACCGGAAGTCGGCATCAACCAATTGCCGGCCGTACTCGGGAGACCTTTGACCGGCCCCCGACCCATCGCAACATCGCACCTACCGTACCACCGACCGACTCCCCGTCCAGCGACCGCCCTCGCGCTGTCTCCGAGGCCGTCCATCCAACCAAATTCACGGTCACTCGCATTTGCGATATATATATATTTCATTCGCCGTTCATGTGTCCAAAACTGGTGCTGAATCGAACGAACCCCCCCGCCCATAGATGGGCCAAGCTGCAACCTCAAGTTGCCGCCACCGCGGGGTACCATTCCGCTGTTACGATGATTCGGACCCGCACCTTCCCGCAGCTGTCAAGAGGTGTCAAGTTCAAGTTCCTATTGCCGTCGGTGAGATCTCAATCATCAGTCAGTCCGGTCATGTCCGGCGTCCCGAGCGTGGTCAGAGAGGGGCAATATTGTCGTTCGTAACCGGCGCGCAAGATGTGTCTAGTTGTCAACGTCGGCGAGACGTCGCTCGTCGGTCATGACCGGTGTGCCCGTGAAACGTGAAACGTGGTCTCTGAGGGGGGGAAACATCGAATTCGTGAACATTCAGGTCAGGCACTGGGCGCCTAGGACATTCTAGCATGTAACGCCACTCGAATCGTGTCAGAATTGTTTATCGGCGTCGATAACACATAAATATACCAACGGTGGTGCCTGCCTGGAGGCGCACTACCGGCGACAACGTCATACCGTCCTCTGACGCGTCGGGCTCGTCGGGTTACCGCAACCAGCGAGCTTCTTCATCCATTTCGATTTTCATTTGCTGCTCGTTTCCGACGGACCTCTCACACGCATTCCTTCATCACCGCACTGAACACGCCGGCATTCAATCTTTGATAGAGTCCATTCTTCCGCGGGAGAAGCTGAAGCGCTCTCACACACAAAGTCCACGTCGACCGTCAGCGCCAATCATTCATACGACGGGATCGCACTAGCACAGCCCTCATCCGAGACCGACAAGATGCTGCCATCTAAGCCTCACTCCACCGTATCGCCTTCCGACGTGATCGTCATCACTTGTTCGTCCACCCATGATGCGGCCCATTTATTACCGTACCCAAGTACAGTATGTCAACCATATCTCTAGAAGAGATCCACCCGAAACACACGTACACAGTTCACACACACAAGACCGCGACTGCGGTTCCTGGCCCTTCATGTCGGCGCCATGGCATGTAAAACCCCGCAACCTGCCGCAAGCGGCGAACGAAGTCCAACTCGGGCAAATCGACAAGGAGAAGCCGCGCACAGCCTTGGATCCGAATCACACCCCAAGTCCCGTCTTTCCATCGCGGGTTACCGTGGTGCTCGGGAATGTCTGTTCCATTGGGAAAGTGGGATCATGCGGCGTGGAACTGCTCCCAGATGCGGCGGCGTTCTTGGAAAATACAATAAAAAAAGAATGTATCGTGCAATCACGCATTTGAAACGACGCGACAATGGGACGGGTACATAGCATGCGTCATGCCCGCAGCGCATCATGTTCGCTGTCGAGTTGATGATGACCAACTCACGCGGTCGCGTCAGCATTGACCCATGCGGTTGTATGGCTCGCTTTAACTGCGAACTCGTGTCGATCGCGACATATGTAGAAGCGAAAGCCGGGGCTGTTCGATAGAGGACTGCTTATGGGGATATGTAGAAATACCTCGCAGCCAGGCAGGGTCCGTCCAAGCGGGAAACATCACTCCTCGACGCTTGATCGTTATTCATGACTCGAACGCCGCGCGTCGCGGTCGTTTCCGTGTAACGATCTCTGGATCTTGTTGGTACACACGATCACTCGACGACTTGACCCACCGATCAGTCCTTCAAGTGCTCCCGCAGTCCCACGCTCCCCCCAAGTATGGGTGGGAAAAACAAAGATGCGGACTTTTGATCACCGGGAGAAACGCCGTACCTGAAAAGGTCTGACAAACTTTGACAAGCCCTGAGACGCCTTCAGCTTTCCATGCGTGTCGTGCGCAACATGCCGAAAGCCGCGTACAATGCAAGTTGCCGGGGAGAGGGGATTCTCCGACTCGGAATACGCTTGGTGATCGATTCGATACCTTCGACCCCACACACATCTCCAGCCTGATCTAGCGATCCTGGTGATGGGCGTACACTTCTGCCGTCGGCTCTGAAACCAGTGCGTGCCGTCGTCGTCCCACGAATCGCTCTACATACAGTTCAGCCCAAGCCAATCCCGAGGGAACCGGATCTCGGCGTGACCCTGGGAGGGGGGGGGGGAATCTCCACCCTTCAAGTCAGACGGTGGCATTCCCATCCCGCATCAACTGGAGACCGAGGCAGTGCAGTGTCGATAAAATCATTGGTCCCGTGGAGACCACACTCGGTGACCCGTTGCACTGCCTACCCTTGCACGTCCCAATCATTGGTCCTGTAGCGAAAATAAAATAAAAGGAAAGAAAAAAGTGGTTTAATTATTTTGCAAGAGATAGGATCGCTGATAGCACGTTCGTATGTTTTGAATCGATGTGATCCGTCCCTTGGACGACCCTGTGCCTGCCGGGAACTGCATCACACACCATCGTGTGCCAGACTCCATATCATCTCATCTCCATCGAAAAAAAGAAGGGAAAAGAAATGAAGGTTCAAGGAATTTCGAGGCACACGTCGAGAGTAAATAATAATGATATGACTCCGAGTGACCTAATTTCTCGGACGTCGGACGCGCACAGCGAACACAGCTCTGAGCTGAGGAGAGCACAATGTTGCGTTGAGGAGCAGGCTTACTAAGTAACTATGACCGTGAGGGCCCGAGTCAGTCAAGATCCTGAAAGACAGATTATGAAGCTTTTTGAAGATTATTATTCATCGATCATGACCCGACCGAACTCTACGTTTTGCTTCTTTCTTCTTCTTTCTTCTTTCGATTTGAATGCACTGCAACCTGGCCCCTGAGGATTAGACGCGTTTGGAACCTGCCAGATTGAATTACGATGGGCAGTGCACCTCAGCGCTCAGGATTCAATCAATAATGGACCCGATCGAAACCGATGTCAATTGTCCTGGCGTCGGTCGATAGGTCATCCTGTTGACGAGGCAGTGCCCATCATAGGACCGTCCGTATGTGTCAATGTTTCCTTCCTAAGTCTCTCCCCGTTCAAGTGACCTCGGCCAATTCAGTCAGACGTCCAGGTCGGCATACGAACTTGCTGTAGGTTGAATACAGAAACGCCCTCGTGAATGCCTCGAGGACGCAACGAACGTGCCGCATCAGAAAAATAAATTAATGATTTGCTTTCCTTCAAGCTCGTTCATTCTGAATCCAGTTACATAAATACGTTAAGCTGACTCACATCCACCGATGTCTACGATGAACTACGCTACAAGAATCGATCGTAGGTAAAAAAAGAACAACAAATAATAAAGATGAAAGCGCTGCACACACGAGAACAGACGAAGGCGAGCAGATGGTAAATCGTGCAATCAATATCAGCATAATGACAGGTAGTAGGATGCGGATGAGAATAGGCAGGGACAAAGGGAAAGCGAGATGGAAGCAGAAACCGCAAGGCGTCCCGCGTGTATGGTAATCAACAAGTAGAGTGACGGTGTGGATACAGTGGTAAGATTATCTTGGTGCGCATCAGATTATATGGGCATTGAGGGTGACTTGCGGTGAAAAAGATGCGAGCAGGTATTAGACCATGACACTCATTCCAGGCCATCCCTTGTCTTCAGTCTTGGGAACCTTGTCCAAGTCCTTGGCCGCGTCTAAAATGCGCTGGCACTCGGCCCCACCTTCAGAGCGTACTGGCAACAAATAGACAATTAGTCGTTGTTATGGAGCAATCGAAGATACTCACAATGTCGGTTTAGGGCATCCATGCGCGCAAACGTCTTGTTGCACCCATCACAAGTGAAGGGGCGGTAATTGGAGTGCAATTGCTCGTGGCGTTTGCAGTCATGCTGTCGGGCAAAACCCTTGCCACAGCCGGGCCACTTGCACTGGAATGGGCGTTCCTCGTTGTGGGACCTCATATGACCTAATAGACTGATTAGTAAATGAGGTAAGGCAACACGTTCGAGTGAACACCGCACCCTTCAAGTTGAAGCTTCTCGTGAACGTACTACCACAGCCTGGCACAGGACACAAGAAGTTGGCATCTTGCTTCCTGCGACGATGACTTGCGCCAGCTGTGCGTTCGCTCGTCACCGTCTGCTTCGAAACGATGACCGCAGCACCGTTGTTGGCTTGGGGAGGATCTGGGCGGAGCATCGAGGGTGGTCTGCCGGTGAGCGCAACGCTGGGAAGGTCATCGTAACGGACACGTGGACTCGCGGACGGGCTGGGGTATGGACTCGGGCGACTGGAGGACAATGCGCTCCAAGTCCCATCCCCACCACCACGGGATCCAGAGGAGGCCCTACGAGAGTGGCCGCGAATGGAAGGCACTGTCTCTTGCGGGTGCAGGAACTGGCGATTGAGATTGATGAAGTCCTGTTGAGACGAGGGGGGATAGAACATGGAAGATGTCATATCCTCTGAGCGTGATAGGCGATTGTGGCCTCTGTCAGACTTGACTCGACGAATACCAACAGCGGTGGGGTCGCCGGGTGAGAGGTAGGCCGACATGTTGTTAGCTGAGGTGGGGTTAAAGTTAAACTGAGGGAGGGTAGCGTTTGAGAGATTGAACGATGACTGGGTGGGGCCAGCGCTGGATGAGTGTTGTTGCTGCTGTTGTTGGGGGTGGACTTCGTTGAGGTTGACAGTATGAGCAGAGTCGTCGAGAGCAGAACCGTTGAGTTGTTCTTGAAGCATAAGAGACGAACTCCAGAATTGGGGACGTGGCGATGAAGAGGTATCAGACTTGCTGCGCGTACGAGGGGGGATGTTTGGAAAGAGAAAGTTGGTATTTGTACCATCGGGATGAACTTGGGGATGAGTGGACAGCCCCCTATGGGAAGCGTGGCTGTGGGGGAAAAGCTGTGTGGCCTGTTCGTGGAATTGTGGTACCCCAACCGATTGGGAAACCTCGGTCTGTTGAATTTGTTGCTGATCCCAAGGGGGAGTTGACGCCTGTTGCTGTGGTCCGTTTTGCGATGAGCCTGTTGCGGAGGTAAAACGCGGAGAGGACAAAAATGGTAAGGATAGATTTCCAGAAATAAACGTGATGAAATGAATTTACTCGCCTTGATGGAGGGTTTCCAGGGTGGATTGAAAAGGGACGGCTTGTGAAGCCGCTCCGCCACCACTTACGGGAGTAGCGGGGACAATGTGAAGCTGGGGACCGCTCGAGACGAAACCGCCATCGCCATCTGGGGCATTAATCATGGGGGCCTCCTGGGGGAATAGCGAAGGGCTGCTGTCTGGAATGAGAAGCTGAGGGGGGGACTGAGGTTTTCGTGGGGGAGACAGGGTTCTTTCGCCCGGGAGCTGATTGTGCCGCCAGTTAGGGGAGTCGAAGCGCAAGTTTTCAAAGTTGTGGGCGACATCGAGATGAGGGGAAGAGTGGGGGAGAATCTGAGGATTTGAAGAGACGGAAGAGGCGCGACTGCGGGGACGGCCCTCTCCGTTGCTGGAAGGGGAGCTGTGATCGTAAGAACGTGGAGAGTGCTGGTCGATGGGGGCAGGGGTGACGGATACGGATACGTGAGCGCCATTGGGATCGAAATCTGTCATGAAATTGTTGTCAAACATAAGGAGAGTGGTGTTTGGAGGGTCGTATTCGGAGGGATCGTAGTCCTCGCGAAAGCCAAGTCCGTCTAGACTGTCGCCGAGGAGGGCGGATTCTTCGGGGCCGTCTGGGTCGTAGCTGAGGTCTGAGTGACCCGAGTAGGGGGAGTTCTGGTAGGAGCCATTGTAAGAGGGGGTGTGGGGGAACGGTGGGGACTGGAGGTGGCCGAATTCGAAGGTGTCGAAGGGGGAGGTGGTTCCGATGTTGATGGGCTTGTTTGACGGGCTCGGGGAATGGTAATCTACGTCACGATAGTGGGATAGGTCTGACTGGAGGAGGGCCATGTCGAAGGGGAGGGAGGAAGGAGCGTAGATATGGATGGATGTGGGGGGAGGGGGAGGAGGAGGAGGACAAGGGTCTAAGCGCGCGGGGAGAGTGTGGCCGGGTGAGAATACAATTGGAGTGCCTTTCTTTTTAACCTCCGCCACCATCTTCCGACGGTCCCCTGCACCCAGTCCTTCATATTAAACCTGCGTGTGCCTCGGTCCCCCCCTCCCTCAGGCTTGTCTTGCTTTCTGGATCCTTCCAGTGCCGTTTCTCATCGGCATTGCAGCATCTCATCACCGCTCTTACCGTATCGTTCCTTTCTTTTGTCTGCACAATCCGGCAACCAGTTTAGATTGCGTGACCGCCCAATCTCAGCGCCCATCCTACGAATCTCGCTTCCCATTCGTCGCATTATCTTGCCTTTGTCAGTAGCATGTGCTCCCTCACGTACTTGATCTTCATAAATCAATGCAACGATCAGCCCATCCCGCGGAGGTCATCCCGCCCACTGACAACGTCTGAGCCCACATCGCGCCCAAGATCATGTATCAGACAAATCCTCCTCTGGATCCGCGAAACTGTTTTCCATCAACGTCGCAATGCGATCGGGTGCTGTTTGCTTCCGAGGGACGCGCCACTCTGATCGAGCAGTTCGCCGCCGTCACCCTGCGAATCACTCGTCCCCTCCCCGGTCGAATCCCCACGGACTCCACAACGGGTCCTAGAAACCACACAGAGGGCCAACGAGTCCGCGGGATCATTTGATCGCAACACTGCCTCTCTCAACGCTCCTTGCCCAGACATAGAATTAGGGGCCACCGCCTCGTCGCATGGCACGAGTGTTGATGTCAGTGGCATGCGCGACCCGGCGCGTTAATGAAAACGGGCTGTGTGATCACCTCTTTCGTTACCTCTCCCCTTGCCCGGCCACACATTTGGATCTCTTCCTCCCGCGTGAGTGTCTGCTGTGCTAGTGTCTCGCTGGCCCGCTCCGTCCCCACGACTCCGTCATCCACCGCTCCGAAAGCTCACGTACATATCTGACGCCCATTTCCATGATGGTTGCATCCCCTCGCTGCGGACTTGCCTGGGACACCCGCGGCGTCTGGGCAGCAAATAAGGTTACTGACCCTGCCAGATCTCTTTGACGAGCCATACCGTAATTGACCGTCGTGTATCGCTACGATCAAACGTGATGCCCTGTGGTGATGGGCCAGCCGCCACAGGAGTGAAACAGACAACGAGCACATCCAAGGTGGAGTCTCGCTCTCGCTCCCCTCCTCCTGCATGCACCGTCGGGGAGTGCCGTGACAGCCTGACAGGTGTTTGGCGGGCGTGTGAGCAGACGTGTGAACACACGCCTAGATAGCGCACTACTCGGCATCATGATTGACGCCCGCGTGCATACATATCTCCCAACATCAAACCACAACGCTCGGACTGTTGGCGTGTCAACCCTGGGAGTGCAGTAGGCATCGAGTTCGTTCTGGCGCTCACGCACACGGTTGGCATGATGGGGATGGAAATAGATCCAATACAACCAGCTGCGTCTCCATGTTCGTGGCATCCTCACTAGCCGATCACGTCTCTCGATAGGACACGTCGACGTGCTGTTCATCCGCCGTCGCATAGGGACTCGCTGATTGGGATCCCTTGTATTCTTGAGCATCAAGATAACCCATCAGCGCAGCTCTGACACAGCGAAGGGTCCAGATGCCGTGTCACGATGAGAGATTTCCAGGGGTTGGAGGGTGAAGCAAAAACACGTGTCAGGCCCGGAGGTGAGGGCTGGACACAAACTGGCACACACAACCTGACCGTTAGCGAGTTCAGCACACTCGTGTAGACACACGCTGTCGTCTTTGGCTCTCAGGGCGTCATTGTCATCTTGGCGAAAGGCCGACCCCGCACTTTACTTAAAGCCGAACCCGGCATACCAGAAACTTGCGTCATCATGCCACTGTACATTGTAATCACTCGATACCCCCGTTTAACGGAATCAAGCTTTGACACCTCTTCGTGGCGACCACGTTAGGCCCTGCACACTGCCAGACACGTTCAAAACCTGTGTCCGCTCTGGATCGTTCCGAGGGACCTCTCACTCCGTCCGTGCCTTTGGGTTCATCATGATGCGGCGTCCGCGACCCTTTTCCCCATTTCCATTGGTCCACGATACAAGGGATAGATGTCTTGATGCCGATATGCACAGCAAGGGATTGGCCCACTGCCAGGCAGAGCCCCGACTCCAACACTTCTCACGCGGTGAATTATCTATTCTCATTCATTCTATTTTTTGACACACAATGTTAGTGGGATCACGTAACAACATGGGGGGAGGGCCTGTCGCCGGTTGATGGCCTGCGACACGTTGTCAAGCGCCGTTCACGTCCAGACATGTGTCTTCGACGCATGAGATGGCTTACCTGTCCGAGCGGGCTGCGGGCCGAAGGGTGTGAGGGACCCTTGCCAGCAACGAACACTTCGAAGGCTTCGGCGAGATGCGAGCGCGCCGCAGTAGACCGAGTCAATTTGCATGACCGTACGACGTCATAGGCACGATCCACACCGACGACAGTACTTGGTGTACACTGGACACTGGACAGTGTCGACCCGTTCGGTGCGGGGGAAAGGGGAGCCTCGGAATTCCGCCTGCGTGTGGCTAGATCGCAAGGGCTAGTGCGCTTTTTCGAGGTACGACATCCATCGGAATGGGCGCTCGATCAGAGGATCGCTTGTCCGGTCCTCTGCAACCCTATTACTCGGACGTGAGTTTTTTCCCGTTCGGACATGTCCGCTATTGCGTTCACGCCCTCATAGCCTTTTTAATTCGTTGGGCGGCCCGCAACTTCTTCCGATTTTTTGGCTTCTGAGATCTTCTTGGTAGGGCGGGAATCAAGTGCATGCCGGCGCGCCATCGAGACAGCAGTCGCCTCCTTCGTGACAGGCTTGCAATGGTCCGCTTCATCGTCGAGAAACCAAAAAAGGGAGGTCGTCCTCGTCGTTGAGCGAATAGCGGTTGAATCCGTTCGGAACGCGTTTCAATCATGTCCCGCAGTCATCTTCTTTGCGCTTCACACGTTTGGGACGTGCGCACCCAAACGACGCGCGAGAACGGGACGTTCAATGGATCTTGACAATAGTCATTCATGATCACATCCGGAACGTCGTTCATGTGACGACGTTGAGGGTTTTTTCTTCGGCAGGTGTTACTTGGACGTCTTCGCACCTCTCCACCGATCAGAAAACCCCAGCGTGCCAATGGAGCTGTTGTCGGACGGTGCGCAGCAACGTTTCACGTGAATCACCGTCCCGTGTTCTTTTTCTTCCTCTTTCGTCGACGACGTGCGGGCGGACATGACATGGGATTAGATACGTGCTGGAGGAATACTTTTTTTTTGTGTTCTAGAAGAATAATCACCAAACGTTGAAAAACAGGATCCGTTTGTCCCTCAAAAGTTGTCGATCGCGGCGCTCGGGCGTGGAGCGTAGTGTACGCTCGATCTAGCCGTTCGCGGACGATGACGAGTCTACATGATAAATTGCCATCAGACATCTGTTCTGAACAAGCTGAGCACTGCCTGTCCGTTATACGGGCCCATCCCGTTTCGGGGACCCTCGGTGACATTATTGTTACCTATCGCTGATTCCAATATTACTCAAGGGCCCGCATCGGTGAGGAATATCGAATTCCCGCTCCCGTTGCCCCTTGAGGGGTTCTACTCGCTTTCTTTTCCTGGTCCGATACATCTGACCATGTCTGGGAAAGCGGACTCAATAATCGAGGAAAGGAAGAAGTTCCGTCGGATCGTGCCTGAGGACAACAAGTACCGACGTTGGCAACGCCCGAGACGAGTCATCCAGTCGCCAAACGACGACGACGACGATCACGACTCGGTACTGGTATCCCCGCTCTCTCTCCTCCCCGTTCCCCACCACACGCCCTCTACGCGTACCCGGGCCTGATCGATGAGACGGATCATACGATATGAACGCACCATATGGACAGCGGTCGAGATGCGACGGGTACGCAAGGCTTGATCGCGCCCATCGGCGAAGCGTCGGATACTCCACATGATCATGATCACCATCACCGCTTACAACATTCTCGTCGTGCGCGCGCCGAGCGCCCATAATGATAACCTCTGCCGGAAAATGAGTTTATGTCGTTAATTCGAGTGCTCGAGACCGAGTAATAGGGCTTGTGTATGCCCGGAATTGTACTGTATTACCGTCACTGTGCGATCGGAAATCACGCGCGCAAGATCCGCAGGCATCTAGTGCGCGCCCAGACCCTGGACGGCTTGATCCCTGTTGCTATGCACGCCTGCGCGCGCGTTCAAAAGAGAAAAGGGGGGAGAAAAGAGGTGGGAGGAGCTAGCGATGATTGAGTCGGTGATTGACGCGCTAAAACCCGCGAAACGACGGGCGTGCCTGGGCGACATACTAAAGGGCGCCACAAGCCACCATCGAACCACGCGCAGCGAGGGCGGCCCGGGCTGGGCATTACAAACCTTGATGCAGTGGCTCGGGCGTTGGTTTCCCCCTTTGTGGTTGTCTGACTTACCGTTTGGATCACGGGGCGATGGAATGGACAGCCATGTGTGCCCGCTCCCACTTGCGCGGGGAGCGAACATTCTTTTCATGTTGTCGTAAACACTCCATGCGGTCTGCCAAGGCCCACAAAAAGTGGCTCGGGAACCTACAAAGTCCTATCAGACGGTGCCTGTTAGGGTAGGCACGCAGAACTTCTTCTTTCAGTAAATGGAATCACATGGCTTGGTACACACATATCGAGGTCCTTGTGGGCGTTTGAGTTTCGGATCTTTGCAGCCAACTACACTCGTGATTGGGGGGGGTCCTCTTTTTTTTCGGGTAAACTTGGTCGGTGTGCCATCGGAAGCCAGACTTCGTTTGATGTTCAGGGACGTTTTCGCAGTCATGACTTGGTGGGTCATCGCAGCGGCGGCCTGTACTGCGGTGGACTCCGAAGCAATCGATCGATTCACCAAGTTCTCGACCTCCGTCCGCAACAGGTCCGCGATTGTCGGGACGCCGACGCCGACGCCGGACCGTCACGCCCAAAGACCTACATACATACCTTGCACTGTTTCGGGGGGGTGAGTTCAAGCGTGTTCTGTCCCTACGAAATTGTGCGCATGAGGGTCTAATCGATGACGAAAGAAGAAAAAAAAGGAAAGACAAGCGTGAAATCACCTAGGTGTCGACACAAGCCGAGGAGGTTCAGGCGTGGAACGACGCGTCGCGCATGTAGCAGGAGGGGAAGTATGACTGACATTGGCATAGAGCAAGGGGGTGCCACGGAGACAGGGAGAGTCGATGGACACGTCAGTACATGTACAACGATGAAATGGGTGCACCAAAGGTACGTACGTAGTAGTAGCGGACTCGATCGTGCCTTGTACGAGCAGGTTTACGACATGTATCCCTGTGACCTGTACATCGCACATGATTGACGGTGAGCCTTCATCGTATCGTTGGCAAACTTACATTGGATGACACGACATCGGACCCCGTTTCAAGGGGGACAGTAATTTGGAAACCGTCCCACCGTCACTAGCCTGAGGGGGGGTCGCCATGGTCCCCAAGGACGCGTTCAAAAGTCTATCATCGAGACGTAATGTGCCAATGGAGCGGTTGAAGGATTAGAGTTGTGGTGTCAAGTGGACATATCAACGTTTACATAAGCTCCGGTCCGCCTGGACTCGGAGCGCCACTGGTCGAGACGTCGAACCGATCACGTGACATCGCTGCAAAGCGCGAACCACGTCCGAGCCGCTCGGTCCGATCATACCCCGGGCCCCGACGCAAACCCTCGTTTCCATCCGGCAATCCAACCCGTCATGACCGGGGACAACCTGGATCGTCCCCGGCGCCCGCTTGTCCAACTCCTTGATGGTCGTCTCGAGGCTCGAGCTCAAATCTCGGTTCGTGGTCGCGCTTCGCGGGTGAACAAGCGAGGGAATTGGACGGGCCACCTGGCAGGCTGCAGCTCATGCGAGAGGCGACCGCACGCTTCGACTCGTGCAAGCGCAGGGGGGAAGGCGTCTCCATGATCGTTTCCCGCGTTATGATTTCGTGGCGCAACGACACGGACGGAACCTTGAAAAGATGACGTTCACGTCCGACATCGGCGCATCTGGGTAACTTCTGTTCTCGATAGCTCATACAATCATTGTTCCTTTGACCTCGAGTCAAGATCGTGGTACCATCACTCGAGGGTTGGCAGCAAAGAGCACCTCATCGGAAAATTCTCGCTTCTAGCCATGCGTTTTCCAGTGAACAACGAATAATGAATAACGAGTGATGGCATATTACCACAAATTACGCGACAGCAAGCACAGGGCGAATACGACGAGTGAGCAGAAACAACGAAAAGGAAAAGAACGAGTGGGGGATCATCAAGGTATTCGACCTGACCTGCAGGCTTTGCTATGCTATATGTTATTAAAAATAATATTTCGGTTTCTGGACCTTCATTCGGGCTATCGATTCGAATTTCGAACGTGGTCCTCGACATTGCACCGAGAACCGAAAGGAAAGGGGTGTGGTGGGGCACGCCGCCTCCGCACCTCGATCATATCAAGAGGACGTGGCCACGACTTGCACCGCCTCATCGTTCGCTTCCGCTCGTACTTCTTCTACTTCTCCGCTGTTGGCCACTTTCGTGGCGTGCACCTTCTTACACGACGCCTTGCTGTTTAAATGCCTCTTCAACGCGTCTGATCGCGTGTAAGACTTCCCGCAAGCCAGACAAGCATGTGAAGGGGAACGATGGCGGAGGGATTGTTGATGCCTCTGGAGGTCACCGGCGGAGGCACAGATTTGGATACACCCATCCAAAAGGCAAGGAAATGTTTTGGGTGGTTTGGGAGGAATAGAAGGCGAGATGTTCGGTTGGGGTAAAAGCGGGGGAGAAGAAGCAATACCAGGCGATGCGATCCGGATCTGTTTCATTTGCAGAGCAGTAGCGGTGATAGATGAAACTGGAGGCCGCGACGATGTCGGCGTGTCGCTTCCAGGTGTAGGGGCACGTTTATCATCAATGTGTTCTGTTGTATGGTGTGCAGTGATACTGTTGCGACACTGCCGCACAGGTGTATCACTGGCATGCCTTCTGGGCTTCTTAGTGACCCTGTTGGGAAATGCGGTCTTCCCTCCTCTTCGACGCTTTCCCCCATGCTCGTCGTCAGACGAGGGAGGATTGACAGGATCATCATCCCAGCCTGAACTGGGAGTTGTGCCATGGTTGACGTCATTCCAGTCGTCAACGTTTAAAGTGACATCCTTGTTGCTGACGATCACGACAGAAGGGCGTTTGCGTGGAATTATCCACTGTGAACCGGGACCCGATTCGGAGATGCGAGTAGTGCTCCAGTTGTACCCGTCATCACTATTTGTATCGGTGTCGGTATCTGTGTCGGTGTCTGTATCCGTGCTCGAATCGAAATCGGCGGTATAAGGATTGGATTCGAACTGCACTTGAGGTGCTTGTTGTGAAGGCTGTGGCATGGTCGTGCGAGCAATGGTAATGGCACCGTCGAGAGTGCTGTCAGTGTCGTAGTCGCAGAAAGTGCTGTCGTCGGACTCGAGAGAATGTTCGGTTGGTGTCGTGTCGTTTGTGGCATTACGACGAGAATCCTCGAAATCGGCGTGGGCGTCTGCCAAGAACCGCTTTGCCATTGCGTCAAGCCACTCCCTGGACGGAGGCGGTGAGCTGGTGTCGATAGGTGGTATGTACGGGATGAGCGAGTTTACTTCGCTCGGAGTTACCCCAACTGCACCACGTCGGTCTTCGTACGAGGATCGACGGGGACGCCAGCCTGGTAAGTCTGGTGAGATCCCCATGTATTCCGGGGAATTCCCAGATAATTTGGCAAGTGAACGGCGACGCTCACGTGAATTGAGGACCAGAGGACGGGGGGTGGTCCAAGAGGGATCGACCATGTCCGGCGTGACCTGAAATCGGTGATCATGGGCGCGCGCGACCGTGTCATAAAGCTGTGATCGGAAAGGGTGTTACCATCAGCCCTGAGGAGGATAAGTGGGTACAAACCCTAGTTGGGGGCCTAGAAGGGAGGAGGCGTGGGGCCATGGATGAGTCAAAGTAGTTCTCCAGAGGGCGGTCGTATCCGACGCTACCATCTGGAGCGGCGACGGGCCAAACATAATTAATAGGCCTCTCAGGCCACGCTGGGAGCGCAGAGGTAGGAGTGGCAACCTGACTGAGCTTCATCAGGTAGAAACGGAGACGGGTAATGAGGAGTGACAGGGAATGGAGAAGCAGCACCTAGATTATATGGACAAGACATGTGGACTGTGGACCACTGACAGGCAAGATTAGGGAAACAATGCTGGGAAATCGTGAGCACTCCGCGTCGACGCTTTGACTGCAGTCCCCGCTGTGGCCTTCCAGAGTGGAAAGGCAAAGCAGATGTATTATTGCCTGTCGAGCACCGGTTTTTTCTGCGGTCATGAGGCATGGTCGAGACCTGCAGGTCAAGGCACGTGGGTTCCTTGGTCGATTCTGGGGATTCGAGAACTCGACGGGTAACTGTCCAACGATCGAATGACACGCGGAGAATGGAGGTTGCACGATGACAATCTCCGCAACGACCACCTCGACGTGCACGGCATCCGGATAGCCGGGGATAGAGCGACGGTATCCTTCGCTATCAGCTCATCTCGGACATTGCTAGGGGGTGTGACTGTCACACCTCGAAACAATGCTGGCGTGACCGTGACGCGACCCGCTTGTTGTCGTCATATCGAGCACTTTAAATTGTCCACCATGCAGATAATCATCCCATTCGAACCCTGGCAGGCCCAGCCATGTATTCCCTCCTCCTCGCCCTCTTCTCCCTCCGCCTCGTGTCCGCTCATATTGGTGCGTCTGTCTCGCTTTCCTAGCCCACGCCTAACACCACATCAGCCTTCTGGCATCCTTCCATGTATGGATTCAATGTCACCGACAAGACGTTCTCCTACGACAACCGCCCCGTTGTCCCCCTCGCGCACATGTCCTTCTCCCAGTGGTGGTTCCATGGCCACCTTGGCTACCCACCTCACAAGGAAGACGTCTTCGAGCTCCCTGCTGGCCAGACGGTCACTTCCCAGCTGGCCTGCAACAAGGGCGCTACCACTTTTTATGCCAGCTCAGAAGGCGGCAATGTCCAGGACCCCAACAATCCCAACGCCCCCTGCCCTGGCTCACCCACCTCGGAATTCCACACGACCGGTCTGAGCGACGTCAAGGGCTGCGCCTTGGCCATTGCGTACAAGAGCGACGCCTCGCAAGTCCAACCCGAGGACTTCACCGTGTTCAGCGTTAACCAGACCTGTGTTTGGAATCGATACACCGATTTCAGTGTCCCAGAGAAGATGCCCCCTTGCCCGGACAACATGTGCACTTGTGCCTTCTTCTGGATTCACGCCGCCGACAGTGGTTCGGAGCAGAGTGCGTATCGCCTCCTTGTTCTTGATATTTTTTAAAATCTACATTCACCCAGACTACATGAACGGATTCCAATGTAGTGTCACCGGCTCCACCTCCAGCGTCGGGCTTGCCACCTCCAAGGTTGCTCGTCGCTGTGGCGCAGACCCAGACAACGGAGTGCCAAACGCAGTCCCTGGAAACTGTACTTATGGTGCCAAGCAACCTCTCTATTGGTACCAAGATGAACGGAACAACGCAAGTATCCCCTCTGAATATGTACCGCTGGTTTGACTTACATTCATCCCGTGATGCAGATGTTTGAAGGCACCTATGCACCTCCCTTTTACAACGATCTCTACAACTTCAAAGACGGCGCACAGAGCGACATTTTCCAAGATTCGTACTCAAGTATCCCAACCCCTGGGCCCGATCAAGTGGCTCTTCCCGTCCTTGCGACTCCCGGGGCTAACGGAGCTTCTCCTGCCGTCGGTGGCAGCGGCGCGACCCCGACACCCCCTACCTCGGCTAACGTGACGTCGGCATCTGCTACCCCGTCGAGTGCGACAAATTCACAATGGTTCGTATCGTTTCGTGCCTTGTCGCCACGCTGGTGATTTTGACCCGTTTTCCATCCTGTAGCTCGAGCAAACGCAGCGTTAGCTCATTTGCTCGGCGCCACGCACCTGTTGGGCGGGGATCATCCTTTACCCACAAAGCAGCCGGCATGACCCGCCGCAGTAGAAAAATCGATCCAGAGAGGAGATTAGATCTCTGGAAGCCCTTCTAAGCTTGATGCTTCTCGGACTGGCTCCTATTTTCTCCGATTCTTTTTATACCTCTTTATACCCTTCCCTGCTCTGCAAGCCTTGGTCACGCGCGAACGCGTGTTTAACTTGCCTGGTCCTTTTTCTGTGTGTGCATAGTTCGTTTTTCATATCTGGAGCTTTGGTCACGCGTCGACGCGTGCTTGGCTCGTCCGGTCGTTTTTGGTGCATGTGCACACTTCGTTTTTGTGATTAGCTTTCCCCGGTAAGATCCTAAAGTGTTTCAAACAAGTCTTGTAGCCTTGGATACCATCTTCTTCGTTACAGTGTACCCCCCGACCAGGAACTTCACCAGTTACCTCTAGGGAGCACATTGCCAATGTATTTTCCTGTCATTGCGATAAGGACAAGGTAGATAGATAACAGAAAATCATAGACACGTGTGCACTGCAATCAACAATCGAGGGCGCAACTCAGATAATGAGTGGGACGACGGCCGATCGCTTCTCCAGTGCGTTCTCCTCGTCTGATGCATCACCTTCGCCCCGTACACCCTCCGCCCGCTTCTTCAACACTTCGATACTCATCGCGCACCGTTTCCCAAGTAACCACCGCCCACTCGGCGCGTCCTGCACGAACCGCACCCACAAAGGACCCTCAAACAGCCACTTGACGTCCTCGAGCGGCACCCCCGTCGTCTCAGGCACGCCCGCCCACACCCACGCCGCCATCACGACGCCCGCGACCCCAAAGACGATATACGTCCCCCACGTAATCCGCGTCAACATCGTCGGTGTGATCTGCGCGATCACGTACGTGAACAACCACGTCGTGGCAGACGCGAGGGACATGACTGCCGGTCGGAGATGCCCCGGGGCGACCTCGGACCCGAGGACGAGCGGGGTGAAGCCCCAGCCGAGACAGAAGAAGACGCCGTAGAGGTAGATGGCGACGATGGAGACGTACGTGGTGGGTACGACCGTTGGTTCGGGATGGATGGCGACGTAGCCGCCGATCCAGAGCATCATCAGACCTTGGGCGAGTCCGCCGTAAATGAGCGTGCGTTTCCGGCCCCACGATTCGATGACGAACGCGAGCACGAGACAGGTGGTGACAAATTTGACGACACCGTAGGTTCCGGTAGCGAGAAGCGATGCCGTCGTACTAGAGAAGCCGAGAGAAGCAAATATCTGCGGCGAGTAGTAGTTGATCGCGTTCGTCCCGGACCACTGTTGGAAGAAGGTGAGGAAGGATGGGATGAAACAACGAAGCGCAATGATCTTGTTCTCTCCCATCTTGCGGAACTGTGTGAGCAGGCTGAGCCTGTGACGGCCAACAAAGTCCGCACGAATCTCAGAGAGGGTCGATTGGACCTCAGGCGAGGAAGGGTCGGTGCGCGCAATATAGGCGAGGGATGTTGCCGCATCTTCGTAGCGTTCTTTTTCGACCAGCCAACGGGGCGATTCCGGCTGGAAAAGCATGAAGAGGAAGAAGAGAACACCCGGGATGATCTGAACGATGATAGGAAGGCGCCATTGTATCTGCCCAAAAGGGATCTGAATAGATGCGCCGTAGTTGACCCAGACTAGATCGGAGATACGTAAGATAGCCGAACGCCACAACGGTAACCAAAAAATACTTGCGACTCAACATATTCCCCAGACCGACGGCCACCTCAATGCTGCCGGTACAACGACCACGAATGGCCCGCGGTGCACATTCGGATACATAGGTCGGCACGAGAGCAGCCATCAGCCCGACGCCGACACCACCAAAAAACCGACCAAAATAGAACACTTTGAGTCCAACAGCTGGCGTGCTCCCGAGGCCCACGATCGACTGTATCACGCTCCCTACGAGGAAGACGATAGCGGAAGCAAGCATGGACGGTTTCCTTCCGTAGCGGTTTGCAAACCAGGTGGATATCATCGCTCCCACGCTGCAATTAGCCAACAAGTTACCGTCCAGCACGCTCCACGAGAGAAGAGGGACGCCTACAATCCGCCAGCTTGGAGTACAGAGACGATGTTCCCGCTCAACGCGGCGAGTGCAGCCGCCGACTCCTTGTCGAGTCCGAAATACTGCTTGAACGAAGGGAGGGCGAGAACACCGCCAATCAGCCCAATGTCCCACCCGAAGCAGACGTACCCCATCGTCGCAGAGAAGGCAAGAAGGTACGCATTACGGTAGTGAATAAGCTCGTCGAGCTCTTTCTTCAAGTTCATCGTCGGCCGGCGAATGAAGACGGGTCGAGGGGATCGAGGGCGTCAAGGGGGTCAAGGGACCTGAGGCGGGATGCGGGTGCCGGATGGGAAGCGAGCAACGCGATGGAATTGTCATCTGGGTCGTTTATTAATGATGTTAACGTGCGTCTCTTCGATTGTAACGGATACCCTTGAAATCGCGCTCCCTACGAAAGACGAGTATCGTCACGGTGGCTGCACGCATCCAAATGCTGTGCGAAGGCTTTCTAGAAATGGGATAGTGGTGGAGCACGCTCTTGATGTAACGCGAACAATTTAGACACTGGCACCGCACCGCGCGGGCATGAGTGCCACCCGTCGCAGCTAGCTCGGCGTAGAAGTGTACATCGAACCAAGAACAGCACACAGCCGCATCTACAGAGTAAGTCGATTAGCCACCAGGGAAATGATTGCAATACAGTTCATTTCCACATGCGGTAGAACCTTCCGGTGCTTCACACACCGGTTTGATGAGGAGTTTGAAGACCATATGGAACATAGGGTCGAACGTACCGGTTCCCGGATCACTATTGTAGAGCAGCCTAGACAGCAACCATCAAATCACACAGTACCACACGGCACAGTGTGGGTGGATGATGAAAATGTTCCCCTTACTCGCATTACAACTCCTGAATCCATGTACAAGATCAAAATCATTGTGCTACAACAATGCATCAAAGAAATCATTCAGTAGCGGCTTCGATGCCCACTAGTATTTGTTGGAGGTACCTTGTGATGTTCCAACTGTGAATAGGAGCCAGCAGCTTTTGCAAGGCGACGAGGTGCCAGTGGTTCCTGGGATTCCGAGGTTGGCCTAAGTCAGTGCTAAGGATAACCCACACCACTAGCAAAAGGTGATCGACGCATATTAGTGGTCGAAAGATTAGATCACTTCCAACCTTGAAGCTTGAAGGCAGGGAACCCCCTCGTGGAGCCTCCGACTGATGACGACGTATGGTTGGAATATGCCCACACGAAGAAGACAGCGTCATGTAGGCACATGAGTAGAGAACGAATAGAATACTATGAGCTGTGAAGTGTAAATTTAGATCTTTGATGATAGGTCAGGATGTTATTCTATAAAGTATGGTTCAAGGATGCGTACGATCAAGGTCGTGAATCATTCTTTGGGTGGCAGGGGTTGCACATACAATACCTTTGACGCCGGAAAATATGTATCCGAAAAGGGGGTGCCCCCGCCCAGAGCCGTAGTTATACCCAACTGAGTAGCGCTGATCACAGCCAAGGTAACAACAGGGATGGTACGATTTGGAGTGCGAAGATCGACTCAAAGACATGGTTGCACGTGGGGAAGAGAATGTCGGGAGTAGATAACTCAGGAGTGGAGTGGGTGATGCTTACCGTCACACGTCACGCATCGCCAGCAAATCCCCTGCAGCAGCATTGGTCGACATGACGGTACTACATTTGAAACACATAGACACCCCACAACTAGATAAAACATCAAAACTAACTCGACCCCGCAGGTCGCAAAGAGAACGGAAGCGACGACACAGGTTTGATTGGCTCTACCGGCTGCCACGCAAACGGCGATGATGCTTGTTGCGTCGGGCCAGCCGGGCTCGTACTTTTCTTGAGCATAATCGGTTTTTGGTGGTGTTTGGTTCCACCTCGATTCCGTGAGGGAGAGGGATCGTGTAACACAGGACTTCCCAAATCGGAGGGTGGTGGCGGCGGTGTCCAACCCAGTAACGACGGCGGGAAGCTCATCGTCGGTGTGCTTGGCGGGGCGAACACACTATCGGGCGCCGGTTTGACCACCACCGCCTTCTGCGGCGTCTGGAAAGAGGTCGGAACGGGTAAAGCAGTAGCCGTTGTGTTCAGAAGCGGTTGTGTTCTGGAAGCTAACATGGCTCTCTTTAGCCTCTGCGCAGACCGTTCTGCGTTCAATGCCGCTGCCGTTGTGATAGCAACGTTTGGGGTGACGTTTAGCGGTCGCCTCGATGATGATACAGCGAACTGATCCCGAGTGCCCACAACTCCCGAGATCTCCAGTCTCCCCATGCGCCGCCGTAGCTGAGACACTTCTTGCTTTTGTTGATCGATGGCGATGTCAATATTACGGAGGGTGCGATTCACTGTATCCAGAGAGGGTGGTCTGTGATTGAGTTGAGAAACAACGGTTGGCACACCTGGCTCCGAGGAAAGCACTTGCCTTATACTGGGCCTGCCTGTTCTGAGTTCGTTAATCTTCTTCTTCGAAGCCTGTATGTGGTCTTCAAGCTTCTGTACACGATCCCTGATCGCCTACGAGGAGACTCAGTAAAGCTCAACTACACATCAAACGTTCCAAACTCACCCGTATGTTCTTCCGTAGTTGTGACTGGGTTTCTGAATATTCCGGAGCAAGCGTCCGGATTTTAAGCATTTTCGCAAACTCAGCATCCGTCTTGGCCTTGTTAAATCGTATGATCTCCTCCTTCCTCGTGTTCACTAGAAATTGTCAGGTCGAGTCGATAGAAGCGCATCCCTGAAAACATACCTTTCAGCATGTTGCTATCCAACTCTTTCATAGCTTTGCGTAACGACACTCGCTGCAACTTGAGTTCCTTGATGTCCACCCGGACGTCCACCAGTACTCTCCCGTACTCCTCAATATCACCAAAGATCCACTTGCGTGGATCGCCGAGATCGGCCGTTTGACGGGTTATGCCAGAAGTCCTCTTAAGCTTCACTGTCTCTAACGAGGCCGCTATCGCAAACTGCTTGAGCTAAAAGACAGTACCATTATCAGACGGATGATTACAGGGACGGGAGAAAGACCCACATTCTCGAATTCCTTGTTGAGTGTACTTAAAAGGAGAGTACATTCAGCTTGCATTCCCTGCTCTGGTGTAGGTGTCGGTGTCGGGGCTGATGCCAGTGTCTGTGGTAAGGGCGGCGTCGAGCTAGGGCTTCCACCAAAGGGTGATTGTGCAGTTTTCGTCGGCGGCGGAGTGAGTTCTGCAAACCTCGGAGGGGTACCCCAAGCACTTGGAGTTACAGTGCTCGGCGTGAAGGAAGCAAAACTAGTGGGAAGTGTGAACAGAGGGGCAGAAGGACCCGGGGTAGTTGTCGGTGCGATACTCGTTGTCGCAACCTTCTCTGCAGGAATGAGTGACGGCGCTGAAGCGGAGGTAGTCGGGGGTGTAAAAATCAAAGGCGCAGGCTTCTCCCCCGCAGGAATAAGCGACGGCGCGGAAGCAGGGGCGGTCGGGAGGGCAAAGATTGGAGGCGTAGGCTTCTCTCCTGCAGGAGTGAGTGATGGCGCGGAAACAGGGGTAGTCGGAAGTGTAAAAACCGAGGGCGCGGGCTTCTCTCCCAGAGGGGGGAACGACAAGACCGGAGGCGTCTTTGGCCGCGTCGAGTCTGCAACCGCGGGTTGTGCAGGTGGGAGGGAAGCGGGAGTCCATTGGCCAAAAGGTGATTTGGGTGCAGCTGGTTGTGCAGACCTGGAGACCAGCGGGGGTTTCTCTATCTCGCCTTCGAGGACAATGGGTGTACTTGCAAGTGGAGAACTGCGTATGGGACGGTTATTTGAACGAGGTGCTAGAGCGAAAGGTGAGGTCGATGGGGCAGTGGCCCTGGGTGTAGGCACTGGCATCTGCACCGGTGCTGAAGGAGTATCCTTGACGGGAGAGCCAGGGGGTGTTGTACTAAGGTCCCTGACTGGGGACACTCGAGGAACGCTAGAAGGCGAAGGCGTCTGAGGTGGGGGCGTGACCGAGACTGTGATCTCGGGATGCTCCGCCTTGGGTGTCGTGGATGGTGACCTCGTAAATGCTGGTTTCGTAGGCAGAGGAGCCCCCGTGGGCCCAGATTCCCTCTGCGCCTGTTCCTCCGTCCTTTCTTCGTCTGCCGCCTCCGCTGACACCTCAGATTCCCTCTGTGCTTGTTCCTCTGTCTCTTCTTCGTCTGCCGCCTCTGACGACACCTCAGATTCCCTCCGCAATTGTTCCTCTGTCTCTTCTTCGTCGGACGACGACGACGACACCTCAGATTCTTCCTCAGACTCCATTTCACACTCTTCTTCAGCCGAAACTTGAACAAACGACGAACTCGTCGAGGACGATATCGATTCCAAGGATGGCTCTTGAATCGTTACCGTCTCTGTGGCCATCTTGGGTTCAACGGATGCCTCGCTTGCTTTAACCTCGACCGTCTTCGGCTCATCAGCTTTTGGAGACTTGTCCTCTCCAGTGGAACGGAGGAGATCGCTGAATGACTTGCTTCCTCCTGACGAGAACGCAGCAAAGCCGCCGCCGCCGCTTGAGAACGCACCAAAGGCACTACTAGCAGAGGCAGGGGCCGTCTGGGCCGGTGCCGCAGCCACTGGCGGGAATGCACTCTTGAATGTTACCCCAGGCATCGAGGCCGCCCCAAAAGTAGGCTGGGCAGAGCTTGCTTTCGGAGGCGTCGAAGCTGGGGTACTCGGCGTCGTTGCAAGAGCAAAGGCCGACACAGGCTTGGACTCGGGTGGCTTGGGTGCAAAGAAAGGCGAATCCTTGGGTAATTCGCCAAAACTACCAGAGGCAGGTTTGACGAACGCAGAAGGCGTCGTCTGTAAGTTACTGAAGGCACCAGTAGAGGGACCAAGAGTGGAACTCGAAAAAACGGACGAGGTCGTCACTTTTGGTTGAACCGGGGCCGGAGATGGGGACCTGCTGTCATCGTCTCTCGCGATAGAGTCTCGAACCCCAAAGGAGAAGGCCGGTACGGTAGTAAATGGCGAAGGGGTAGTGGACGCGTCCGTAGTCTTCGACAGAATCCCCAACGGTGTTTTGGGTTCGGGAGACTCAGCAGGCTTCCCAAACACATTTGCTGTTGCCCCTTGAAATGCACTTACACCAAATATCGTGGTGGATTGCTGAGTGCCGGAAAAGGCGGAGGGCTTGGCGAACGGACTCTTCTGATCGAAACCAGCGAAAGCCCCAAAACCAGTGCCCGGTTTAATCAGACTACCGTCGGTCGACTGTTGACCCGAGGCACTGGGTTTGCCGAAGATGGACGGTTTTGAATCTGCGTCTTCAGAATTTGCCGCACCAAGGCCGAAGCCACTCAGGGATGGGGCATCGTCTGCAGCCATACTATCTTCGGGGACGGATGTCGATGGAGGTGGGGTCGGGGTGACTTGCGGTGGACCACCAAAACCAAATGATGGCTGACCGAATTTAGCCGGCCCGGTGGAGGTAAAGGCCCCAAACCCAACACTAGGTGCAGCGGAACCAAAAGCAGATGTGGACGATTGACCAAAGAGTGATGGAGTAGATGTCGATCCAAAGGCCGGTATTGTCGCGGACTGCCCGAAGGTAGGTGCTTTGCCGAACGCGGAAGTGGGCTGCTGGCTGAATCCAGACTGGGTCTGATCAAAGACAGAAGGTTGACCGAACACAGAACCCTGAGCACCAAACGCGGATGGCTGGCCAAAAACAGTGGAGGGGGGTTTGCTTGCGGAGGTCTCCACTGGGGCAGGGGTCGTCGGTGAAATGGCAGGGGTGGTCTGCATATCTGAAGACAATTCACGTACAATGCTACTCGGCACTGATGGCACAATAAGCGCAGGAGTCGACGCATTCAACCCCGTAATCATCCCAGGATAGGGTGCGCCAGTAACATTAAGTACGTGCCACCCGAGTACCATCCCATCTGATGCATAAACGTACATGACCGGGTGAGCAGGCAGCTCAAGCGCTTCTCCTGAGGCCGTCGAGTGGTGATATGATTCACTACTCGTCAGGTCTACATCCATTCCGAGTAGAATGGTGTCGTTTTGGTCTTTGTCTAAGGGCAAGCTTGGTGTGGACGTTTCTTCCAAGGCAAGGTTATGCCAATGTTCCATAGAATCGTCGGCCACACTGCCGATCAGACCGATGTCCGACGACGTACTGTCCCCGATGAAGAGTAGCACCTTCGATGGATCCCAACCCCGGAGACAAACTAGAAATTCACCAGGTGGGCGCAGTCCGGGGAAGGGTAGATATGGGTTGTTGAATCTGATATCTTGCGCGGAATTGCTCTTGGAATCCAAAGATACATGAAAATGAATCTGTTCCGCATCCGGTGCCAGTTGCCCCGGTGGAGCGTATATTGTGTGGAACGACGAAGTCGAAAGCCAATGCACGGATATAGCACTCATGTTATTGGCTGAGGGGGGATGGGGTATGCTAGACTTTGGAGCAGCCGTAGCAGTTGGACTGAAAGTTACGATATCACCACTTTGAAGGCCAAGTGCCAGCTGCTTGCCCTTCGGGGACCAAGAGACTGCGCAATTTAGCATAAAGCTAAGGCTGAGGTACTACCATACGCACTTGAAGTTGGCACTGTGCCTGGTGACTTCCCAGCCATCCAACCGCCAGAAGAGGTGTGTTTCTGCACGTCAAACAACTCCACTGCAAGCGAGCCTGGGCTATTCGTACAATCCCTCAAAACAGCAACCAACTCAGGGATATCTCCCGGATTCGATTGTATGGATAGAAGAGGGGCAGGCGATGATGTTGTTAACACGTGGATGGGTTGCACGGGACCTTCACCGCTGGAAAGCAATTGATCGGAGGCATACACATGGATGGAACCGGCCACCAATCCAAGTAACAACCTGGTGTCATTGCACGCAAATGTAAGAATATGTGGGGTTGCTCCATCGATCGGGACGCGTCTGTGAGGTCTGTATGACTGCTCGTCCTCAGCTGAAGCTGCTGCAAGCGCAGAGCGCAGATCCGCGAGTGGCGATGAAATCAAAGCTAGATGAAAAAGAGCTATTGGTCGACCGAAGGGTACGCTGAACACGTTAACCCCATACCTGATGCGCCACTGGCATCCCGAGTGACTGCTGCAAACCATCCTTTTGAATTCGCAGTCGCGAACAAGTTCGCCTTGCCCGGAAACGAGGTTAAATCAAGCGGTGCGGGTGATAATCTTAGACGGGCACGCCTATTTAGAAGACGGAGCGCGAGGAACTAGAAAGACTGGAATTAGAGGAAGCAACGGTAGCTGCACCATACACATACGTCTGCATCCTTCTCCGAGGCTTCACTGGAGCTTGTCTGAACTTGGGGAGGGAGAACTGGCTGGAGCTGGCTAACGTTTGCCATACCCCTCTGAGATAAATCGTTACAAGTTGCAAAAGAAGAGTGTGGCTGAGCGAGACTCCTCGAAATGCTCGAGGGTCAATGACAAGCAGAGTGTCACGTGCTTCGACAACAGTGATCATATTAGGTACTTTTCTAAGCGCTTAGCATGAAAAATAATTATTAGTAGAATGGGCCCTTCAATCCAACATGATCGCTATCAGGTTCGCAAAAACGAGACAAAGAACGGTCTTGTTTCTGGTCAGGATAGTGAGTCACCACTCGCTCGTTATGGAGACTCGGACAGCTAGTGTCCAACTGGTTGGCACCCCCCCCTGTCGTATTGTAGTGGGTCATGCCCTTTTGCACGTTCATTTCATTTCCTTCCTTGCTAAACATTGAATCATTCGTTCATCGCAGGGATGGGTTATGTTGTGAGTTGTCATTTGAGTTGTCCCACCAGATTCATCGGTCCCCTGTCAATGGACTGATCGATGTAAGTGGCACATCCTCTTCGGTTGCTTGATGGCGACTTGCCAACCTTAGCCAATTATTCAGCAATTACACGGAATCGTGTTTATAGCAGCTTGTCCCTTTGAGACCCCAGTCTACGGATTCCGTGAAGGAAAGACAATCACCTGCCAGTGCCGACATAACCACGAACTCTGGGAAGGACAAGATAGCCCAAACCACACGTCCCACTGCCACCTAACAACTATACTCGTCACCAAAATTGGCGCGATGCACAAGGTTGCCTGTCAGAACTAGACATGTCTGTCGTCTATTCGACAACCCCGAAGCGGACCGGAAGAGTTGATACTCACCAAGACGCGAAGCCTGCGGAGGTGCGGCATTTCAGATCTACTCACTAAGGGTCACACACACTGTCTGTAGCTTAGGACTGACATGATGAACTATTCCTGGGACACGAAATTTCAAAGAATCTTTTACACGGTTCCAATCAGCCCAACGCATTTGGGTTTTGGAGATCTCACAGTTTCACGTATATGTTTCCACTCGTAAGAACATCTCATATTAGTCTAGATCGGAACACTGGCTGACATGTATCAATAGCATGATCAGGAACAAGAGGCATTGAAATGGGGTTGACGGGGCGAGAAAGCAACTTCAGTTGTTTCGAAGGGCACTTCCGAGCATGCAAGCTAGTTTCTCATGGTGAGGAGGCGTCAGGTGGGCAGAGGGCCATCATTCTCTGATGGTCTAAAACTTAGCAAAATCAAGGTTGGTGAGCTCTGATATCGCGCCCTACGTTCGAAGAAACACGTATCGTGACCTTTGTTCCTCGTCTCATCGTGGCCTGGGAAAAATGAGCAAGTAGTACCTTGAGGCAAGGATGACATTCACCGAATCTACGACGCAGAGCCCAGATATATCTGGACTTGCCAATGAACGTGAGTCCTTGCACAACCATCAATATTGGTGCATGCCTCACCCTGAGGACGGCACCTATGACTGGGTGGAGACGCATTAACTGAATGCGCCCACCACGGGAAAACAGGCCAAGAGTTCCCCCATTCTCCGACAGGAAACAGGACACCTGTAACTTGGTTGCTTCAAAAGGGATACTGCGCAGTATACTACACCTTTTCAGTTCACCGTCCCCTCCGCACCCGCAAATCTACCGAAATGACCCCGCCTAATGTACATCGCTTTCCACGTGTCCTATTTGTCGCCCTGATGGAGTTCGAGGTGATTACAAACCCGATACCGGTACATTCTTAAACGGCCGTCTGCTCTGGATTGCTGTGATTCGTTTCCATCGGCGCCGCCCGGGGTCACTGGAATTCCCACGGGTGGGATTGATAAACGGTTGACATGGCGGAGATCGAGGAGAGCAGAAACCCACCCACAGCTCAACTTGAAGCGATGGCCGACCCTTTGAGCAAATTCCCCATTGACCTCAAAAAATACAAAAAGTAGCGCTCATCTTGTCAGGACTCGGAGCGTTGTCTGACCACGATCTGTGTCTAGATTGACGCTCGACCCATCACACCCCCAGCTGACCGCGAAACAGAAGTCTACCCTCCAGGACAACATCCACCTCCTTCGTGATGCCATCGTCTTCTTTACTGCCACCGGTGCTGCCCGTGGGGTGAGCGGACACACAGGTCAACCATCTCTCTTGTCCAAATTGTCTGCCTGCTCAATCCATCCATTCAGGTGGTGCCTATGACACTGTCCCGGAAGTCTGCATAGCACTCAGCTTGTTTGAGGGCTCAGACAAATACCTCCCAATCCTCTTTGACGAAGCTGGTATGCGTGTCCGCGCTATGTCCACCCCCTAAAGCGTCTGATCCCTTGACCAACAGGCCACCGGGTCGCGACCCAGTACCTCCTCTCTGCACTGGAAGGCCATATTCCTCCAGAACATCTTCTTCACTATCGCGAGGCTTACTCTAAACTCCCTGGCCACCCCGAACTTGGTCTCACTCCAGGTGTCAAGTTCTCTTCTGGCCGTCTTGGGCACATGTGGCCACATGTGAACGGTGTCGCCCTCGCGCACCGGGACAAAGTCGTGTTTTGTCTTGGTTCCGATGGTTCTCAGCAGGAGGGCAACGATGCAGAAGCTGCTCGTCTCGCCGTTGCTCAGGGCTTGAACATCAAGCTCTTGATTGACGACAATGATGTCACTATCGCTGGCCACCCCTCCGATTATCTCAAGGGATACGACTTGCAAAAGACGCTCGAGGGACACGGTCTCAAGGTCTATATCGTCGATGGCGAGGACCTCGATGCACTCTGGGGCGCAATTGCATCCGTCGTCAATCATGATGGCCCTGCTGCCGGTATGCATAAATATCGAGTATCTCCAGCCAACCAACTTAGACTCCCACAGTAATCGCTAAGCGCGCCATGGCTCCCGGTGTCGCAGGTATCGAAGGAACCACCCACGGACATGACGTTATTCCCGTCAAAGCTGCCACCAATTATCTCATTTCACGTGGATACCCCGAATCCCTCATTTCAGATATCTTGGGCAGCATCAAGCCCTCTACTTCCCGTTACTCCTGCATTGGATCCACTAAGGAGACAGCTGCCAACCGTGCCGTATTTGGCGATGCAGTCAACTTGGTGCTTGACAAACTTTCGAAAGAGGAGGCTGCTAGGAAGGTCATGGTCATTGACAGTGAGTGACATCTATGGCATCATGGAACTGCCAACTTACCACTCGACCAGGCGACTTAGAGGGTTCAACCGGCCTCAAAGTGATCCACCAAAAACATCCCGAAGTGTTCATTCCGTCCGGCATCATGGAACGCGGTAACTTTGCTGCAGCTGCTGGGTTCGGCTTCGACGCTGATAAGTTTGGTGTTTTCTCCACCTTCTCCGCATTCCTGGAGATGGTCATTTCTGAGATCACCATGGCGCGATTGAACAACTGCAATGTCCTCTGCCACTTCTCACATTCGGGAGGTGGGTATATGCGGTCGTCCGAACCAGGGCGATCATCATCTGATTTCCCTTACCCATCTAGTTGACGAAATGGCGGACAACACCTGTCACTTTGGTGTTAACTCATTCTTCGCCGACAATGGTCTCTCGGATGTCCAAACTTGGTTATACTTCCCGGCCGATCCATTGCAAATGATTGCCATCGTGCAACAAGTATTCTTCGAACGGGGTCTGCGCTTTATCTTCTCCACCCGTTCCAAGGTTCCCTACATACTCAAGGAAGACGGAAAGACCAAGTTCTTTGACAGTGACTACAAGTTCGTGCCCGGAAAGGATGAGACGATCGTGGAGGGCACTGCAGGATACGTTGTATCATTCGGGGAGATGCTGTACCGCTCCTTGGATGCAGTACTGCGATGCCGCGAGAAAGGCTTGGACGTTGGGTTGATTAACAAGCCCACGCTCAACATTGTTGACGAACAGGTGAGCAAATCTGCTTTGCGTGGAACGATCATGTTCCGAGTCATCTTGTTGGCAGACGATCCGAAAGATTGGCTCAAGCCCCTTTGTCCTCGTCGTTGAGTCATTGAACCAGAAGACTGGTGTACGTATCGTTTCGTTGTCGTCCGGGTATCCCATTGTCACCTTTGTTCCGCAGCTTGGATCCAAGTTTGGTACATGGCTACTTGAGCGCGGGCTCACTCCGCGGTACGGCTACATGGGCACCGTCAAGGAGGGCTGTGGAGGTCTCAGCGAGCAGATTCCTTACCAAGGACTGGATCCCCAATGTAAGACTGATCGGTTCCTTGACTCGTCGATTCCCTCGAGATGATTGACTTGTCTCTGTAGCGATTATCGTCAAGATCAAACAGTTGTCGCAGTAAACCTGTTATCCCCGATTGTGTTATAGGACTCGGGGATGCTATGATGGGGACATGATATAGATAGACGAAACGGAATCAACAATTCGCCTGCCGACTGTAGAACTAGTGTATGTCCCTGATGAGACTGCCGGTGATGGTGATTATTACTGGGACCTCTCGACCAAAGTTGTGCGTTATAAATGCAGGTCCAAAATTGCCAGCCTTGTATCGAAAACACAGCCGACTGACGGCTGCGCTAGCGAGTAGGCCCACAGTTTGGCTATCAATAATTCACAAAAGTAAAAAACAACTTGAAACTACAATGCACGGAAACCAATCACAAACGCTGCTCGACCTCTGTAGTGTTCATCCATTCCATCACCTTGCTTCTGCTAGCTTCCTGGGCCGTCACTTCCTCTTCCATCATTCGCTTCTCCCGTCTGTGAACAGCCTCTTGTGGCGTAATTCCATGGAGAGACATTAATACAAAATTGACCTCGTCTATTGCTCTCGCCATTACATCCTCCCGAGGTTTCCGCTGTCGTGATCCGGAAGGGGAGTAGGTCTGGTCTTCACTTGGTGGCCTGGGGGGTACATTTTTGTAATGTTCGTGATGGTAACTCTTCATCGCAGGGTCAGCATCACCACCTCCCCTGCCCCAGCGCTTGTAAGCGGCGATGCCATACATATAGTCGAGGATTATGGCAGGAGGGAGCGGGCCACCCTGGAACCGTGCATCCACGTGTGCCCCAGCGAGGAAGGCAAGAGCAGAGCGTGGGACATCAAATTTTCTCAACATTTCCAACAGGGCCGGGTCATCACGTTCGCATTTCAGTTGTTGTAATGTGATGTGGTCCGTGTCCGCGGAATCGTCGTCGTATCTGCATATGTCATCCGGTTCCAGTCCATAATTCGGTGTCTGGAAGTGGTTGCATCCGAAGGGCTCACATATACGAACTACCAATGTTTCTCACCTTTATGAAGGCAACCCATCCTCGACCAAGACGCGAATGCACATCTTTGCCCAAGAACACCCCATTCTGAACGTCGTCGATCCCAGAAATCGAAGGTGAAGAGCGATAAAGAGGGGAACGGTCGTTGACAACCCTCTCCATATACTAAAACGGATCATTGTCGAAGAATCACATAAAAAGATTACAAACGTTACCTCGTCGCTTTTGCTCTTGGGAATTAGGTGTGCTGCATCGCAATGCTCTCCAGCCCCTCCTGTGATGACGCAAACACCTCCATCCCGTTGCCCGACGTCATCTCTGAAATTGTAGCGGAGGGATGTTTGACTACTAGACGTCATTCGATCATTTAACCCTGTGTAGTCCACGAAAATGCAGCTCCCTGGAGGAACAGATAGGGATTGTGGTGAGCAATGATCTCACACGCAATACGAAATTTCACCTGAAGGATTGTAGTAGTATACGTCGGAAAAGGAAGTGTTGTCGTAGTCAACAGGGGGGCCATCCGGCGTCGCAGAAAGATCCCCGCGGGCCCCACAAATACTGAACATAACGAATCTAAGCCATTTGAATGGTCGTTTAGACAGCCTTCGAACGTCGCTGTTTGGAATTGAGAGAAAGGGATATTGGCGAGATCTGGGGAGGTTCAGGTAGATATCGACCATGACGATGAATCGATGATGCTTGACGACTCCGAACGAGTTAGGACGGCGCTGTGATGCTTCTTCTAGTTCTCGAACGCGATCGGTCCGGAGGTTGTCTGTTTGTGGGTCGAGTCTGACATTTGTATTAGCGTATGTCTCTAATCGACATTCGTCTGCTGGTGATGTCAAACTACTTTGTTTTCTTCTCCGACTTTTACGTAATAAATTTCGCCTTCACCCTTCCGAGTCGGAGGCGCCCTCCGATGGCCGGCCCATCGCCTCCAGTTGCTAGCTCAACAGCGGCTTCATCCCCCTCTACGACTCCACCCTCCATTGAACAATTATATGCCCCGGGTTCTAGTTCTGTTATAGCCGATCCAATGTGTGCCTCCCCCCCAGTTCGATCAGACCACTGCTGGGCCATCGCGCATCACCGAGGTGAAAATCGATCCTATGCTTCTTGCTCTGTCTACAGCACACACTCTTAATCTCGAGTCGACCGACGACTCGCAGTGTGTTGTGCATAGCCTGGCTTGCGATGGGGAAGGTGATGGGGCTCGTGGCCTGGCTTCGGTCTATTCGTGCTGGATGGGAATCGTCACAAAATTGCTTGCACTTCCGTCGTGCGACATTATAGTTGGTGATCCAGTGATGGTTCAGACACGGATTATCTCCAGTTCGGCTGTTGTTGGATGTCGTGCATCGTTTGGAAGTGCCATCTAGTTTGGTGACCAGAAGCGCCCATGAGGATACCGTCGATCCTCGATCAGGCAATCCGTCGATAGACCATGGCACGCTTGGCGAATGGGTATATGCGGTCGTCCGAAGAGGGGGGATCGTCAACTGATTTTCCTTACCCGGATCTAGTTGACGAAATGGCAGACAACACCTGCCACTTTGGCATCAACTCATTCTTCCCCGACAGCGGTCTCTCGGACGTTCGATCTTGGCGGCCGATCCATTGCAAATGATTGCCATCGTGCGACAAGTATTCATCGCGAATGGGGTCTGCGCTTTATCTTCTCCACGCGTGCAAAGGTTCGCTACATACTCGGTTCGTACCCGGAATAGATGGGGAGATGATACCGCTCTTTGGATGGTGTGCTGTGATGCCGCGAGAACGGCTTGGGTGCCGGGTTGATCAACAAGCCCACGCTCATCATGCTTAACATTGTTGACGAACCGGTAAGTAAATTTGTGTAGCGTGGAGTGATGATGTTCCAAGCTGCCTTTCCGGTAGACGGTCCGAAAGATTGGCTCGAGCCCCTTTCTCCTCGTTGTCAAGTCGTTAAGCCAGAAGACTGGCGTACGTTTCGTTTCGTTGTCGTCCGGATAACCCATCGTCACCTTCGTTCCACAGCATGGATCCAAGTTTGGTACTTGGCTACTTGAGCGCGGGCTCACCCTGCGGTACGGCTACATGGGCACCATCCAGGAGGGCTGTTGGGGTCTCAGCTAATAGATTCCTTACCAAGGACTGGATCCCCAATTTATTTAAGACTGATCGCTTTCTTGGCGTCGATTCCCACGAGTTTATTGACTTGTCTCTGTAGTGATTATCGTCAAGATCAACAGAAACGGTTTCCCTACAGGCTGCAGGCATTCGGAGGAAGTATCATTGCAGGCTTATAATGCATAAACTAGATACTGGGACCGAATGATATTCGTCTTTCTCCGTCACCTTCCTCATCCAGTCCGGGCACGGATCTCGCGGAAAACAGGAGTGCTACTGCAGTGACAGATCCGCTCGACTGTTTCAAATAATACGGTCAATTTTCGGCGTCAAGCAGGATCCTAGTGTGTTTATTGCAGACGCCACCGACGGGGGTGAGTCTTACATCGTCGAACTCTACATTTACCCGCAACAAGTGTACAATAAATTGACGGGCGCAGTGCGGTATGAACAGCAACCGGCTCTGCCGATATACTTTTCGGTGCGGCACATCTCTCATTGCAGTGCTCTCTTCAAATATCAGCGTCCATTCCCAATGGATCTCATACCCTGGCTGGACCAGAGAAAGCCGATACAATTGATGGAGACGTGTGACTGGAAGTAGCCTGTAGGAATCTGTAACTAAAATATTCTAGTTCGATCCAGTCACTTTCACGGTTCTCTCTGCCTAGCCTGACGCAGGTGTGGTATCAGCAGCGCCTGACACGGCAGGCGCCGGCGCGTGCACAGGTAATTCCGTCACAGGCGCTTCGATGCAGTGCCTGGCGTGGTGAACGGCCATAGTGACCAGCGGCAAGATACCCAGTAAAATTCCAAGTATTGCAAGTGCGATTGACTGCACGCCGAGGACTAACTCGATGCCTGCCATGCAGGATGTACCGAGGAGGGGTATAACGTGGAGAAATCTTGACATTGTAGGATAATTCTGAGGATATAATTAGCTCGCGAGGGGAAAGAGTAGCGGGAGATGTCTGCCTGGAGAAAACATGCATTGAGAGCGAGACGAAGATTGATGGTATAAATCAGAAGTGTGAGCGCCACCGGTTGTAACGCTTTGGATCCCGAGATCGCTGAAATGCTGAGCCAGCAGGAATATATCGACTACGTGTCCAGATAGGTGTTATAGAACGACTTACGAGAGGAGTGCCATAAGCTGTTCGACAAACACGTTTCTCAGTCAGGGGTGTTGCCAACAAGCACGAAATGACATACCAAATTCAATGAGAACTTGCGGGAGTCCTCCAGCTCCGTTGTGAGGTCGTAAGGAATAGGGTGCTGCTGTCCCGGGTAGATGTACTGGAGGCGATGGAACCTGCAAAGGAAGCAGATGATGCAGGACGACATGATGAGATCAGGTGCACTAGACACGCAGTGCTTCTTGGTTGTTGAACAGATTTGAGTTAAGGCGGGTAAACCTCCGAGTCGCCATCCGCCTTATATACATGAGAGGATTGATTGTGAGAGGATTGATGTCACGAGTTGGGGGTGGTGGAATTGACGCTGCTTCGGGAGCACAACAGGCCACTGCGGAGTCGTAAACTTAAAGACTTTAGCCTGTTTGGATGGAAACACTCCTTTTTGAGACTACAACCGGATCAGCCTGATATCGGCAGAGAATTCGTTGGCAGTACAGCAGAAATGCAGTCCCTCTTGGACTCAGGACTACATATGCACCACTGAGCACGAGCACCAGACGATCTTTGTATTAGCTCTCTCTATTGGATGAGGAGGCGGAAGTGACGGTGATGATGATGATCCGACAATACTACTTACCAACGATGTGGTTTCCTGGGGAAAAGTTCCCAAGCTTGCAATCTGATTCGCTCCCTGAATTGCTCACGCAACACTCCCAATTTTCATTCCTAAAAAAACCTAAAGTTTCATAAACGTCCTGCATCTTTTTCTTTCTTCTCACTATGTGGCCTCAGGGGATCCCCCCGTCACGGTGCATCCGAGTTACTTATTCTTATTGAGACCGTCGCACGGCATCTTGCCCTGTGCTCCCTCACACGGTAGCAATTGCAGTCTTGAAGATAAGCCCCATGTTGGGAGAAGCCTTGTACAGTCAACTCTCTTGAAACACACCCAGGGCTTCGGAGACATCCAACAGACGAACGGCCAAAAATTACTCAGGAATCGCACTTCGTAGATTGTGGTATGACCTCTAAACTACCGGATTCATTTCCTGTAAGACATACCCCGTTAAGATGAACTTGGATTGTGACGAGAAAACATCCGCAGCAATGTTTTCTTGCCCAGGCACCTTATCGCTGAACCTAATCTATCCCACCGCAATACGCTCATTAAACCCTCGTCCAAAACGAGGCTCAGCTTTGTTCCCCTTGCCTCCTCAGCCATAAAGGTATTACACCGGCCTGGAACGGAGGAAAGGGGGTCTCAAGAATAATGCAGCAAGTTACTAAGGGCACGTCGAGAGTGCCAGCTAGTGAAGACTGGTGGATGAACGCATACCGTTCCAAATGGATAGATTGCACTGCACGAGGACGCGCCACCGGCAGACTGGGCTAGCGTTGGGAGGAGACACCCGCGGATAGCCTTCCTTAAAAGGCAAATATCCGGAATGGCGGAGAAGTCGATGACATAAAAGGGAATAAGGAAACAACGGGGTCAGCCAAGGGTCAGCACGAAAGAAAATCGAGGTGGGTGTATTTTTCTCGAGGTACATTATAGATACGCATGGTGCCTTGGGCTGACAGAATAGATTGGGTTCATCAGATCCACTCCTCCAATAGACTGTGCCAGAATGGCTCTTAGGTAGGATTCAGCAAGCTTCTCAGGCAAAATTAAGGATAGCCGGAACCCCATATGATTGTAACTGCCTCATCGGATGCGAGGAAGTTCTACAGCCCGTCATGCGTAAGATGAGTTCACCGCACCTTGAGGCGCTGAGCGCTAGGACCCGGTGACCCAGCACAGCATGGTTGGTTGAATAACTTGTTCTTCCCAGGTGAGTCTTCTACGCCGCGTGCTGACGGTTGCCGTTGACTCAGCATTCTCAGCAGTCCCGGCCGTCCTCGTTTATACCGTCAGTCTTCGTCCCGCCATCACCACTTCCATGTATCCCTCGCGATCTTACCCCCCCCCATCCAGAATTACCCTGCACTCCCGAGATACAGTTGGCCTTTTGTTGGGTGTCTTGCCGCTAGTCGCTTTAGCCGTTTCCCACGGAAGTCAGTGCGCTGAAACGCTCGCGGGGGGTTGCCTATGCGGATGTAGTAGGTATCGGCGTCGGTTGTATCAGCTTCCACTGAAATGATAGACACACCAGGCTTACGGGGCTAACTTGAATTCGGTAGTTTGCAACATTAAATCAATAAGTATTTACCATCAATCGGAAGTAGGTAGGGCGACTTCCCAGAAATAACAAGCCGGTGGACTGGGACGGAGAGCGGATTCACCATTGGTACCGGGAATCGTCCAGTACTTTTGTACAGAGCAGTGAGGACAGAGACCACACCGGCGATTGCAGTGGCGCGCTGAAACCCGAGGACATCTAAACCGGGACAGATAAGGACTTGGGACAGGGGGATACACGACGCAGGACCAGTATCGATTGTTGTGCTTATAAGCTGCAGGGCATCCTCGGATAGTGTTGTACCCCGACAAGGTGCCGCTAATAGATACATATGCCAGGACGAACGTTGAGCCACCAAGCGCATCTACATCTCGATCAAGTCAGTGGCGAGTTTGTCGCACTGTCTCCGCAACATGATGTCCATTATTCGTACTTTGCTAGCATAGCACGCAGCAGGGACCAGGCCCGGGGAAAAAGGAAGGCGGCCAGGTATGCCTCGAAATGCTAACATTTTCATTTTGAGACTCGGATATGTGGATAACTGTTATCAGAAACAGTACTGTTAGATGCGTAAACGGAATGTAACTTTGCGATCGTGTGGTTCCTACTGTCACCCCAGGTGTAAAATGTAAATGGGGGAATCAGAACATCCATTTGCCAGCTAAAAACCACGTAAAAATGTTAGCTCGATGAATTCCGGGAACACAAGAAATCAAGTATTTCAGAGAACCGGGATCGACAACAGGAAACATCCAGAGGACATTTCTTTCGGACGGCACTTCCTATTTGCATTCGGTTGAAATCATCGTGCAAAAAATGGATATGAAAGAGAACTAAGGGCTGGGATTGCTCACCGTCAATGTCGCATCCATCTGCAACTCCGAGTCCGAGCGCGAGGGTGATGTGGCAATTTGTAGCTCCGACTAAATAACAAGAAAAGAAAACGGTGTGCTCACCGCGTTCTCACGACAGCCGACTGTCTCAGGGGATAACAGGATAACAAAAACTCTGCATAAATCCGCTAGCAAGTCCTGTGCGGATATCTTGTGAGTGTCTCCATCAAGGATTTTCAGCAGTCTCCAGATTTTCCTCCTTCGTTTTGCAAAATTTTCTGTGCGGTATACATCCAGATCACTTGTTCGGATAGGTTGTTTAGCTTGGATAAGTTTTTTTTTTTCCTGAACACATATTCGCTTTTGTTAGAGATATTTTGCTCGCCATTCATGTTTTGAGTATCGACTTGTGAGCTAACATGATCAAAGGATCACAAACCATCACCCATGGAAAATGCTCTCCCAAGCATGCCGGCCGAACCAGGGCCATCTATCGTACAATGTAGGTGTCGCGTCGTTGTTCGCTACGCCCACCCTCACTGCTTGTCCAGCGGTTGATCCCAACGCAACACCCGTGAAGCGCAGGCCAGGTAGGCCCAAAGGCAGCGGGAAGAAGCAGCCGTCGGAAAACCCTACAGTCGCTGGAGAGAAGATAAAGCGGCCTGTCGGACGACCCAGGAAGGACGGCCTTCCCGCTGGTTCCGTCGGTACACGCCGAACAGCTCAGTCTCGCAAGTCTTCTGGAAAGGTCCCCGCGCAGGGGCCCCCAGGGGTACCTTTTCCGGGCGTAAGTAATGTCACTGTTGTCAAACATACCAACTTTCTCAGTGCTTTTTCCAGGCTTATTATCCCCAGCACCCCGGGATCCCCAATTGGCAGACGGGGTTCGCTCCGTTGGGCACTCAGCCATCTGTCTCGGCACCTCCACTTGCTATCTCCAATGGTGCCCCTGGTGGACCTTCTCATCAACAATATCATCTCGATCCCAATCTCAACAGGGATGAGTGGGAAGAACTAATGCGGACAAAGCCTGATGTGTTCCTGCAGACCTTACTCGCAACTTTGGCAGCCCCGAACCCACTTCCAGGTGCAGGACCGACAGTTGAGGACGCCTTCAAGTCCCATCTCAGTTCGCTAGCCCCATCCACCAATCAAACGAAAGACACTCATTCTATACCCTCGCTGTACTCGATTCTCAAAACATTCTGGCTTCCGTCCTCCCCGGCTTACCTTTCCCTCATCGCTTCCGGTCCGAATTCTCGCACCCTCTCTGAGCACAGATTCTTTTATTGGGACCCGCTCCCGCTTGTATTCAATGGCATTCCTTGCTCCACCTGTTCTTCGCTACTCGCGAATCGTGGGCGGATCAAATCTGGCCCGATCAAGGTTTACGATCTCGAAAAGCCGTTCTTTATTATCGGTTGCGAATATGTCTGCAAAAGCCCAGCCTGTATTGCGAACACGACATCAGAGGGCCGTAAATTTGCAAGCACGGACGCTTCGATCATGCAGGCCCTCCCAACGAGACTCAAGGAAGAGTTTCCTGCTAAGCTACTCCAAGGTGACTCCGACATGGGAAGCGGGACGAATGTTTGGAACTGGCATGCGATGGGTGTTTCAAAGTCTCTCTGGAACATGGTGAAGGGCTGTTTGAAATGCGGGATGTCCAAGGACGCCATCCTCCATGTTATTAGTTCTATCCAGAATCCTCTCAAGGATGACGGGGAGAAACAAGAAGAGGAGGAAGAGGAAGAAGTCCAAGGTGAGGATACACAAGGCATTCCGGTAGTCCCCCAGCCTGACAACACAACACTGGCCACACCACGAGTGCGTGTTCTTCATCATCTTAAACGACATTGCTGACTCTCGTGATGTAATCAGGATACTTCTGATGAATACGATAACGCATGGAAAGCTAATAGCGCCACGGCAGAAGCGGGTCCGAGTGGTGCTCCTACTGCGTCACCTCAGTCGCAAACACCCCAGGTCCACGCGCAGGCGCAACCCTCTTCCTCCACAATGGCCAGTATTCCTACGGATGTCCCTGCGCCATCTTCGACCCCTGCGCAGCCAGCACCCTACACGTTCGCCCAGCCTGGGCCTTATGTGAGCTATCCTTATGCTGGCTATGCCTACTTCCCCCAGCCTGCCCAAAACCAAAACATGTCCCCCCATACCCATCCTGGAGCGGATCAAAATGGGCTAAAGAGGCCATTTGGATATGGTGAAAATACACCCGAAGTCGCAATTCTTGAACCCTCGCAGAAGCGTACGCGACATTGCTGCAAGTGCGGTTCCCAGGATTGCAAGGGGAAAGGTGGACGCACATTCTGTCTCAATGCCTGCCAGGATTGCGGGAAGATTGACTGCCGTGGCAGGAATAGCAGGCGACCGGATAAAGTCTGCTCGGAGGCTTGGGTTTGAGGGCCATTAGGCACGAAAGCAGGGCAAACCAATTTCATTCCCAGAGTAATTCAGATTCAGATACGAGTTCCAAGTATGTAAACATAATCGTTGTGTTGTCGATAGATGTATCGAACTGTGTTCCTGTATTCTGCTGTCTGTCGACGATCTCCGCGAATTGAAGGAAACACCTCCCTGCCGCGTAGAAGGCATCACGCGTGGGGGTAAAGCAGACGCCGAGGGACGGATGATGGGCACCAAATGGCGTTAGTTTTAAGGATCGCTGCTGGCACGGCCATGAGTCGCAACAAGGGACAGCCTATTCCAAACGCAAAGCGCGGAAGATCGCTTCCTCAATTGATATCATCAATGACGGTTGGAATATAGAACGTGAGGACACCTCCCGCATCCGCCACATCTCCAATGTACACGTAGAGGATTGCGCAGTGATTTTGACAAATACCTAGTTCAGCAGCTATAGGAAGCTCGCAGACGGGTACAGTAGAAGGGCCACGTACAAGCGATAGTCGTAGTCGAGACGACATGGCTGTTGAGAAATTTAATGAAGCTGCGAATGGACACATGCACGGAAAACAATTTTTCTGAGTCACGACTCTCCACAGCCTCGGGTTCGGGGGCGTTCTCGTCGAGGGTTTGTCCTAAAATACGATAGACCGCGGACTTTGAGCGTAGTCTTTGGGTACGAGGGTGACCACGTACTCATGGAGGGGTTTGTGCACCCCACCCATTGTGTTTCGAGTTTGACCGTATCAGTATTGATCGCAATTTGGAGTCTGCCGCTATTGTTGGCCCTAAGAGCCAAAATGTCGGAGAGAGGGCGGAGTCTCTCAACAATGGTGCGCATCTTTTGCAACTGGGGTAATAGAATGGTGACCTAACCCGTGTTCCCTTCAACCCGTTCACCTCAATTCTGAAGTCGAGGGAAACACACATCTGGCTCAGGACATAGGGGTTCACGGAGTTTGTCGACCTCGGAAGGACGCATCACGTCGATTCGGACGTCGTGTGCCACGCGTACCTTTCGACCTGATCGTGATATGCCCACCATTTCGAAGCTAAGGACGGCTTGGTCGTTCTTCTTGGCCAGTTTCATGACAAGCTCGTCAGCATCGTGCGTGGGTAGAATCGCAGCTGCTATCGAGGAGGAGGATGCCGAAGAGGAAGAGGACCGGAGGGCAGAGAGAAGTGCCTCTGTTGAGAGCGAGACCGTGATTTTATTTTCTGCGTTGGATTGTATGCGGTAGTTGGTAAATAACGATTCGACCTTGACGACGCTGTTCCGGGGATGAGGGATAGGAACTAGGTTGGCGTGAGGGCGACTTACGACCAGACCTGGATACCGCCTTCGTTGGCGTCATCATTGCAGATGATGTGCATTTCGTCCTCTGTAAACTTGATGATGCATTTCTTTTGTAGCTTCTCGATGGCCTGTATGATCCCTACCCCCGCTAAACTGAGTAAAAAGGAAGCCCTGTACTGAGGCGATGGACTCACGGAAGAATATTGGGATGTTTTCTACCGTTGCTCTGAAGCGCATTTGTTAGATCTGCCACTGGCAGTGAACACACTCCCACAATCGGATTCAGACGCACTGTTCCGGCTGAGCGGATGCTTCCGAAAGGTGATTCGCTTCTAGCCGCGGGGGTTCAATGGACGCTTAGGGTTGTCGGCAGCCAGCATCGATTCTTTCTTCCTCCCAGTCATGTCCAGGGAAATTATCAACGTTCAGGCAATATATTATCTATCCTACTTCTACGTTTGGGTCGGCTGACTTTGTCTTTTTCATTGACAGGTTGGCCAGGTAATTGAATTCAAGCCCAGGTTAGGTACCCTAAGACCTGACTGAAAAATCGCAGGCCGGAAATCAAGTCGGGGAGAGGTTTTGGAAGATGCTCCTCGCCGAGCATGGGCTCGATGACTCGGGGGTAGGTTCTTGTTATCTTGTCATACGTATCTTCTGATAGTGACCTGTCGGTGTTTGAACGCGGAACCTTTTGTGCTCACAGATGTACGTGGGCAACGATCCTTTGCAAATTGCGCGTGTTAGTGCCTTGCTAAAAATTGAAAACATGAGCTTATCACCGTTCCTTAGGCGGGGGTATACTTTACTCCTGTCGAATCTAATGGTCCGACCAAGTACGTCCCGAGGAGTGTTCAGGTCGATCTGGAGGCTGGGGTATGCAACCATGTCAGTTTTCACGATGCATTCAAAGTCTAGTGAGGCTTACGTTGCCACAGTTGAGATCAGGGCCGCTTGGCAGCCTCTTCCGGCCAGATACTTTCCTCACTAGTGAATCAGGGGCTGGTAACAATTGGGCAAAGGGATGTGAGTTATGACATATTTTGATGCTGAATTGCAGCCCTTGGCTTATTCTTTCTCTGAGGCAGACTACACTGAAGGTATGGGGTGCAGATTCTCGATCGCAAGCTTCAACTGGAACAATACTTAGGTGCTGAGCTCATTGATCCTATTCTTGACATCGTAAGAAGACAGTCGGAAGGATGCGAGGCCCTTCAAGGCTTTCAAATCATTCACTCTCTTGGCGGAGGTACTGGCGCTGGTCTTGGTTCTCTGCTGTTATCCAAGTTACGCGAGGTAAGCAATGTCCACTTCTTCGCGATAATTTGACCTGATGGTGCGCAGGAATACCCTGATCGGATGCTCCAGACTTTCTCAGTTTTGCCTTCACCGAATGTCAGTCAACCAGCTAAATGGAAAGGACCCAGCTAACACCCACTACCAGGTTTCGGAAACAGTTGTTGAGGTCGGTATCTATGTTCTTCGACCTATCGGATTGCTAATTCGCAAGTAGCCATATAATGCTTTGCTCTCTATTCATCAACTTGTTGACAACTGTGACCTGACGATATGCATTGATAACGAAGCCTTGTATGTACAGTTGATCTGTCGCGCTTCTTGGTTACCGATCACGAGCAGATACGATATTGGCGTTCGGACACTGAAGATTAAGACCCCAAGCTTCGATGACCTCAATCAGGTGGGTTACTTGACCTCTGGATGGTTTACAGTTGATTTGATGATGAGCGTAGCTCATCTCGAGAGTCATGTGCGGTGTTAGTACAAGTCTTCGGTTCCCCGGACAATTGAACGGGTAGGTTCCCCTTCGTACTTGAATTCCATGAAAGTCAATGTCGTCGCCAGTGACATGCGAAAACTTGGCATGAACTTGATCCCGTTTCCCCGAGTAAGTTACAACAAGCAAATTATCCTTCCCGAGTTGACCATGCGCCTCAGCTTCACTTCCTTATGCCAAGCTTCGCGCCATTCTATGATCCAAAGGCTAAGGCATTCCAAAAGCTCTCTGTTCCTGAATTGACCTCATCGTAAGTGTCTGGTGTATAAGTCGGTCAAATTCCTCAGTCTTTTAGGCTTTTCGATCGCCGAAACCTATTGGTCGCATGCGATCCCCGCTTTGGGTAAGTATTTGATTGTTTCCTGCTGGTTGAGTACATCAACACCTTTGCAGACGATATCTTACTGCTGCATGTATCTTCCGAGGAAAAGTGTCTTCAAACGAGGTTCGTGAATATACCTAGTTTGCTGAATCCCGATTAATATTCCTCTTCAGGCAGAGGTGGGGATATATATTGCCCTATTATCGTTTGCTGAACTCCGTGGTAGACTTCTGTTGCGCAACTGCAACGCAAGAACTCCAACCTATTCGTAGAGTGCGGATCCATGTGTTTCGATGATTCACACAACCTGAGCAATTTGACTTAGGTGGATTCCTGATAATGTTTCCGTGTCGTTGTGCTCGGTGCCTCCAGTCGGACAACCACAGGTTTGTCTGGCTTCAAATGTTGTATATGATATTTCTTAGCCATCACAGGCTGGCATAGCACTTGCGAACTCGACCTGCATGCAGGAACTGTTTAAGCGTAACCTCGCGCAGGTCAGTGCTCTTTCTCATACTTGGATACTTGACGTTTGATGCCTCCGCCAAAAGTTCTCCTTGATGTTTAAACGTCGGGCATTCCTTCACTGGTACACTGGGGAGGGAATGGATATCATGGAATTCTCCGAAGCGGAGAGTAACACCAATGATTTGATGTAAGGGATTAGTCTCATAATTTGTGCCATTCAATTGCTAATTTTCCTTGACGCGGTACAGTGCTGAGTATCAGCAGGTGAGTTACTTTAACTTTGAATGCCATGATCTGTCCCAACTCCTGGTTATTACAGTACCAAGAAGCCAGTGTCGAAGAAGAAGAGGAGGAGGAAGAAGACGAAGTGGCAGAACAATAACGCACCGTCTATCGCTATGACTTTGGTCCCTTGTTTGCTTTTTGCATCTTGATCTTATCGTACCCGCTGATTTGTTTCGTAATTTGCTTTCGACCAATCTCACATGCCTAGCTTTCTTTATGAACTGGTTTCAATTTCCCCTACAGCGCTGGAGTACCACCGGCGAATCTTCGGCGAATCTTCGGCGTAATCATAAAGGCGTGACCCGGAAATAATATTTCCAGGTTGTATGAGCTCCCATGGGGCTATGATGCGGGATATAAGAACAGGTCGCTGAGTAGGGTTCCCCCCATTTCTACCGACTGCTCACATTCATCATGTCGGACTGGCACGAGTATGAATGGCCCTCCCGTTTTCTTGACTTGAAACGCGAGCTTGTCTTGGCAACAACACAAGAGCGCCTCACAACGTCTTGGAACGACATCCTCGGCGAACTGGCTACACGTACTGCTGAGATCGCGCAGGCTGGTCCTAACGTGGGCTTAGGATTGATAAGTTTTGCCACGACTGCTGGCTGACGTCGTTCAACAGTTTCTTCCCCAAGTCAACTTTGCAGACTTGGACAAGTTGACCCCTGAAGAAATAGAGATGATAAAATGCAAAGGCTCGGTCGTCATTCGTGGTGTCGTTGACACCAAGACAGCCTCCAGCTGGAAGACGGAACTTGAGGAATTCATCAGAGCTAACCCTCATGTGGAAGGTCGGCTTCTCCACACACGCCAACCGATGCCGTTTCTAACCCCTTTCATGTCATTCTTCGGACAGGCATCCCTGAACATAATAAGCAGTTCTTCCACCTCTAGTCAGTCGCATCGCTACCATTGTCGTGTTTCTTACTCAAGGATGCTTTAGCTGGACACGCCCACAGGTGCAAGCTCGTGCTCACCCCAACGTCTTGAAGGCTTCCATGTGGCTCAACAACCTGTACCACGTCAAATCTGGGAAGGCACCCGAGGGCGTCGATCTCTCCGTTCCTTTGACGTACGCGGATCGTTTCCGCATTCGCCACCCCGGTGGTGATTGGGGGGGCTTCCCACCTCACTGTCGACAGTATGTCACCTCAACGCATTCGTGATCCGACATTGAACTGTCTCTAGGCGGCGCGATCGAGCGGTGGGAAGACGAAACCTTCCGTCGCTACTTCGAGGACATACTCACCGGCAACTGGCGCCAACATGATCCTTATGAGCTCGAGCACCGTCTCGACGCACGCAGTTCGTTGTACGGACGTCCAGGACAAGCGACCGTATTCAGAACCTTCCAGGGATGGCTGACCATGAGGTTCGTCGACATCGATCATCTTGGTCACGCCCTGCTCACCGATGCGACGATCCGATCTCTTAGCGAGACAGCGCCGACACAAGGAACCCTCCGTGTCTTCCCCGACGTTAAGCTGTCCAACGCATACATGATCCTCCGTCCATTCTTCCGCCCGACCGTGCCTGAGGATTCCCCCGACATTCTGGACCCCAAGAACTGGGAATTTGGTATGTTTGCGTTTCCCTCTCGCTTTTTCACGATCATAGCTTGAATATTCTGGGTGTAGATATCTCGACTCCAGACTTTCCGGGCATCTATCCCATGGATGGTGGGTACATTGGTCCTGGGCCAACACCCGCGCTCCACCCACATCTCGAGCTCGAGGAGACGATGACGTCCGTCCCGAAGGTCGTCCCTGGTGACATGGTCTTTTGGCACTGCGTAAGAGCTCCACCCTACGTTTCTCAATCTTCTCGCATGTTCATCTTTTTGGGTACAGGACGTGGTTCACTCCGTCGAGACAGAGCACACTGGCACCACCGATTCGGCAGGTGAGATTTTGTGATCCGTTTCACCATTATCTATGTCCTCAAAGTGGGCGCTCATTGAATGCGAATGGGACTCGTCCTCTCTTGTAGTGATGTACATCCCTGCTGTCCCAAACACGCCCAACAACTCGGCATATGTCGCCAAGCAAGTTGAAACGTTCCTCACGGGACAGAACCCACCCGACTTTGACAAGGTCCCGGAGGAGACGACGTTCGTTGGGCTTGGCGCGGACGTTGACGTCAAGGAACCTATCGGCAGGGTGGCGATGGGTCTCCCTACCGAGGTAGCCTGATGCTGTTGCGTAGCCGCTCGAATTGGGTGTTCCTACTTTTTTGAAATGTAATCCGAGAAGAGATCGTCTGGGAAAGATGGGATGGCAATGTATGGTCCAGTATGATGTGTTGTTGTATGTACTACGTATCGATATATGAGAATGTGATTCAGACATTTCGTAGAGCTACGAGCCAAAAGAAGAAGAAGAAGAAACAAGCCGCTCAGTTGAAGCGTTCGTGATGCATGATTCACAGGACAGACATATACTCGTAAAATGTCCGCCTCCCAGTGTGGCGCACTCACAACACAATGCTGAATGCGATCTGACATCAAAGGTCGTCATGACCTCCAAGCGAGTGTGCATCACGGTCGACTCAGACAAATCTAGATCCAAGAACAGGCCGTCCCTCCCGAGCTAGAGCACGACACCGCCTTCGCTCGATCTCATTTCGGTCGCGGGCGTCGTCACAGCGGAACGTCCCTGCGCCAGTCCAAGCAGGCAAGCACTCCATGGGGGAAGGCGACACCTCTAGGAACGTCGGCTGCAACACCAGCCGAACCGGACTCGGCGCGTACACGGCGCCTGGCCCGGGACCGACCTGCGCCGTTTTCTTCTTCGACCTGGTCGGCGAGCGCGAGCGGAGGCGCCACCCGGACCACCGTTCCTGTATCTTCTCCCCCTCCTCGAGTCCGGGGTTAGCGCTAGCAACGACCGTAGATGCCGAGGCAGGTACGGGTGTGGTGAACGCCCGACTCCGCAGGGGGTGGCTCTCCGGGAAACCGATCCCAAGGCCGACGGGCTCTGCTTTCGGTCTCCGTCGGAGCTCGTACGACTCTGCGTGGGTGGCAAAAGCGGTGACCTTGGTCGCGCTGTGTTTCGGACGGACGGATGGTAGCTTGGCCCACGGGGCGTGTCGTGGGCTGCCTGTGTCCCCCAGGAGGTCTGGGCTCGTCGGACGTCGGGTCGCGAGCATGCTTGCGACGCGTCTGTGTTGCCGGGTGTCTATGCGAAGGAAGGTGGGACGGCGGCGGATGGGTTTCGTCGGTGCGGTAGTGCCAGCACTAGCACGAGCCCGTTCATCTGCGTCCCCCTCCCCGTCTCCGTCTCCGTCAGCGTCATAGCCTGCCTCGTCGTCGGCGATGGACACCGAGGGTGGGAGGTGGCGAAACTGCTTGGGAAGCTTGGTGGGCGTCCTGTCTGGGTCTCCCTGCAAGGCCATCAATGCGGAGATCTGTCCGAGTCGGCGAGAAGCATCGAGGATGTCTCTGGGCGTGCGTATCTTTCCATCGGACGCTGTTGGAGAAGTGGGTGGTGTGATGTCCGTCTGGACGTCAGAGGAACCCGTTGGCAAGGAAGAGAGAAGGGACCCGGTTGACTCTAAACCAGACGAGGCGGCATAATGGCCCGCCGTCCCAGAGCCTTCTTCGGATGATGAAATGGTCGACATGATGATAGGGTGGAGAATAAGGACGAAGGAACGAAAGCTGACCTTGTTCCCACTTGTATGTCGACTCGTGCCCGGCTTAGATCGAAATTTGGGATCACACACGCACAGCCTCTGACGATCGGTCCGAGTGGAAATGACATTGGTTGTACAAGTTTGGTGACTGCTATAACACATGTTGGATTACAAGAGACGATCGATTTACCACTTGGCGTAGGGTAAGAATTTTCCGCTGTCAGAGAGGACGCCTGTTAGAATGATGGCCACAGAGCCCTCCAGAACTTACTCGAATGTGAGGACTACACGATCACCCTTTGGGTCGGGTTTCTTGGCTACGTTGATCTTGCAGTCGATCATGGACATAATACCATCTCCGAACTGCGGGACATGGTGTTAGTTGACAAGCTACAGGCTCATCTGTGCATTGCAAGTACCTTCTCGTGGATGACAGACTGGGATCATGTTGTGGATGGGTTTAAAAGTTTGTAAGAGTCACGGTTATCACATACCTTGATGGCATGACCGTAAACTAGAACACTCTACGTGTATCGTATAGAGATCAGCTACAGCGTTATCCTACTTATCAGATTGTGCTCACCTCATACAAGCGGTAGATAACGGGATCAGTTGGAGGGACAGGTCCCAGACCAGCGGTTGGGCCACCAGTGAGAACCCAACTCGTTCTGAATAAATTTAGGTCCGATGTCTAGGACACGTGCGAGTGCCTCGATCTCTTCCGGGGCCAGTTTTGCCTTGAACAGAGAAGGGCGACCGATCTGAGTTGTACATCGATCTAGAGCTGATTGTGCACGAAAACGCACCTGGCCGTAGAAAGCTGCAGCCACCCAAACCTCGTCCCTTCCGATAGCCTCTGCCAATTTCTCGAAGCTCAGACCTGAACAATGTTTTGACCACGTGAGAGTTCGCGTAAATGAACGGCGGTTTAGTAGTAAGTACCTTTGCGCGCCTTGGCTGCAAACAGGTGGGTGATAATAGGTGGGAGGTCGGCATAGGGTTGGTTGTTGGAAGGGACAGACTGTCGATTGGTTAAGTGACCTCTGGTTGGGGAAATGAGCCTATGGACTTGCCGCTGCTTGGGACATGACGTTTGATAGGGGAGATCAGGTAAATTTAGCTCGTGAACGACAACCCGACGCACTCGCAAAACGTGGCCCCCACTGGCACTTCTTCTAAACAAACGTTTATGTTCCAATTTCTGACCGAACACGCTGACTTCGATGACGATCCACGTCTCAACAGACCAAACGCAGCGACCAACTTCAAGAACGTGTTGCCTCCACATGTGCTTGACCAATCCGCTCTTACCATCCATTCAAGTAAACTCCGATACGGCAAAGTCCGGTGATACAGGGGCTGACTTTCGCCGGGTACCAGGACAGGTGCAAATAGACTTGTGCAGCGGCAGAAACAAGGTGATCTGCAACTTTCGTGACGAGTCATCGCCATGGTCGATATCTACCTGAACCTCCCCGAAGTTCTCCAAGATCCATTTCTCTCAATTCCAAACAGCGACGTTCGAAGGCTGTCTAAACGACCGTTCAAATGGCTTAGATTCGTTATGTTCAGTATTTGTGGGGCCCGCGGGGATCTTTCTGCGACCCCGGATGGCCCCCCTGTTGATTACGACTCGGAATCGGACAAAACTTCCTTTTTCGACGCATACTACTACAATCCTTCAGGTAAAATTTCGTATTGCGTGTGAGATCATTGCTCACCACAGTCCCTATCTGTTCCTCCAGGGAACTGCATTTTCGTGGACTACGCAGGGTTAAATGATAAAGTGACGTCTAGTAGTCAAACACCCCGCCGCTCCGATTTCAGAGATGACGTCGGGCGACGAGATGGAGGTGTTTGCGTCATCACAGGAGCGGCTGGAGAGCATTGCGAAGCAGCACACCTAATTCCCGAGAGCAAAGGCGACGAGGTAACGTTCGTGATCCTTTTATGTGATTGTTCGATAATGATCTGTTTCAGTACATGGACAGGGTTGTCAGCGACCGTTCCTCCCTTTATCGCTCTTCACCTTCGATTTCTGGGATCAACGACGTTCAGAATGGGGTGTTCTTGAACAAAGAGGTGCATTCGCGTCTTGGTCATGGATGGGCTGCCTTCATAAAGGTGAGAAACATTGGTAGTTCATATATGTGAACCCTTCAGATGCAACCACTTTCAGACACCGAATTACGGACTAGAACCGGGTGACATATGCAGATACGGCGACGATTCCGCGGGCACGGACCACGTCACATTACAACAACTGAAATGCGAACGTGATAACCCGGCCAAATTGCAAGTCTTCACAAACTCTGGGATCGCAGGCCCTGCTCTTGCCTTCACCGTTGGGGCACACGTGGATGCACGGTTCCAGGGTGACCAGCTCCCTCCTGCCATCATCCTCGACTATATGTATGGCATCGCCGCTTACAAGCGCTGGGGCGGGGGAGGTGATGATGCTGACCCTGCGATGAAGAGTTACCATCACAAACATTACGAAGATATACCCCCCAGGCCACCAGATGACCCTAAAGACAAGAGCTACTCTCCTTCCGGATCACGACAGCGGAAACCTCAGGAGGATGAAATGGCGAGAGCAGTAGACAAGGTCAATTTTGTATTAATGTCTCTGCATGGAATTACGCCACAAGAGGCTGTTAACAGACGGGAGAAGCGAGCGATGGAGGAGGAGATGAAGGCCCAGGAAGCTAGCAGAAGCAAAGTGATGGAATGGATGAACACTACAGCTGTCGAACAGCCTTTGTGATTGGTTTCCGTTTATTGTATTCTGGTTACAAGTTGTTGTTTTACCTTTGTGAATTCTTGATACTAGTCAAACGATGGGCCTACTCGCTAGCGCAGCTGTTAGTCGGCGCTGGCAATTTTGGACCTGCATTTATAATGCACAACTTTGATCGAGGTCTACCCGGTAATAATCGCCATCACCGGCAGTCTCATCAGGGACATATACTAGTTCTTCTACAGTCCGCAGGCAAGTTGTTTCCGTTTCGTCTATCTATATCATGTCCCCATCATAGCATCCCCGAGTCCCATAACACAATCGAGGACAACAGGTTTACTGTGACAACTGTTTGATCTTGACGATGATCGCTACAGAGACAAGTCGATCATCTCGAGGGAACCGACGGGTCAAGGAACCGATCAGTCTTGCACTGAGGATCCAGTCCTTGGTAAGGAGTCTGCTCGCTGAGACCTCCACAGCCCTCCTTGACAGTGCCCATGTAGCCGTACCGTGGAGTGAGCCCGCGCTCAAGTAGCCATGTACCAAACTTGGATTCAAGCAGTAGAGCAATGGGCTACCCGAACGACAACGAAACGATACGTACGCCAGTCTTCTGGTTCAATGACTTGACGAGGACAAAGGGGCTTGAGCCAATCTTTCGAATCGTCTACCACCAAGATGGCTCGGAACGTGATCGTTCCACACGGAACAGATTTGCTCACCTGTTCGTCAACAATGTTGAACGTGGGCTTGTTAATAAACCCAACGTCCAAGCCGTTCTCGTGGCATCGCAGTACTGCATCCAAAGAGTGGCACAGCATCTCCCCGAAGGATACAACGTATCCTGCAGTGCCCTCCACGATCATCGCATCCTTTCCGGGTACGAATTTGTAGTCACCGTCAAAGAACTTGGTCTTTCCGTCTTCCTTGAGTATGTAGGGAACCTTGGAAAGTGTAGAGAAGATAAAGCGCAAACCCCATTCGAAGAATACTTGTTGCACGATGGCAATCTTTTACAATGGAACGGCCGGGAAGTATAACCAAGATTGAACATCCGAGAGGCCATTGTCGGCGAAGAATGAGTTGACACCAAAGTGACAGGTGTTGTCTGTCATTTCGTCGACTAGATGAGCCTTTAGAATTAGTTAATGATCGGACGACCGCATATACCCACCTCCTGGATGTGAGAAGTGGCAAAGGACATTGTACTTGTTCAATCGTGCCATGGTGATCTCAGAGATGGCCATCTCCAGGAATGCGGAGGTGGGGAAAATACAAACTTGTCAGCGTCGAAGCCGAACCCAGCGGCTGCAGCAAAGTTGTCGCATTCCATAATATGGGGTTGGACTGTAGCGAGTGGAAGGCAGTAAATAAGGGGCAAAAATGGAAGCGGACTATGTCCAGTGTCATAAGTGATGGATCGCAGAGTCACGGTTATCACATACCTTGATGGCATGACCGTAAACTAGAACGCTCTACGTGCATCGTATAGAGATCAGCTACAGCGTTATCCTACTTATAAGATTGTGCTCACCTCATACAAACGGTAGATAACGGGATCGGTTGGAGGGACAGGTCCCAGACCACGGTTGGGCCACCAGTGAGAACCCAACTCGTTCCGAATGGATTCAGGTCCGATGTCTAGGACACGTGCGAGTGCCTCGATCTCTTCCGGGGCCAGTTTTGCCTTGAACAGGGAAGGGCGACCATCTGAGTTGTACATCGATCTAGAACTGATTGTGCACGAAAACGCACCTGACCATAGAAAGCTGCAGCCACCCAGACCTCGTCCCTTCCAATAGCTTCTGCCAATTTCTCGAAGCTCAGACCTGAACAATGTTTTGACCACGTGAGAGTTCACGTAAATGAACGGCGGTTTAGTAGTAAGTACCTTTGCGCGCCTTGGCTGCAAACAGGTGGGTGATAATAGGTGGGAGGTCGGCATAGGGTTGGTTGTTGGAAGGGACAGACTGTCGATTGGTTAAGTGACCTCTGGTTGGGGAAATGAGCCTATGGACTTGCCGCTGCTTGGGACATGACGTTTGATAAGGGAGATCAGGTAAATTTAGCTCGTGAACGACAACCCGACGCACTCGCAAAACGTGGCCCCCACTGGCACTTCTTCTAAACAAACGTTTACGTTCCAATTTCTGACCGAACACGCTGACTTCGATGACGATCCACGTCTCAACAGATCAAACGCAGCGACCAACTTCAAGAACGTGTTGCCTCCACATGTGCTTGACCAATCCGCTCTTACCATCCATTCAAGTAAATTCCGATACGGCAAAGTCCGGTGATACAGGGGCTGACTTTCGCCGGGTGCGGCAGAAACAAGGTGATCTGCAACTTTCGTGACGAGTCATCGCCATGGTCGATATCTACCTGAACCTCCCCGAAGTTCTCCAAGATCCATTTCTCTCAATTCCAAACAGCGACGTTCGAAGGCTGTCTAAACGACCGTTCAAATGGCTTAGATTCGTTATGTTCAGTATTTGTGGGGCCCGCGGGGATCTTTCTGCGACGCCGGACGGCCCCCCTGTTGATTACGACTTGGAATCGGACAAAACTTCCTTTTTCGACGCATACTACTACAATCCTTCAGGTAAAATTTCGTATTGCATGTGAGATCATTGCTCACCACAGTCCCTATCTGTTCCTCCAGGGAACTGCATTTTCGTGGACTACGCAGGGTTAAATGATAAAGTGACGTCTAGTAGTCAAACACCTCGCCGCTCCGATTTCAGAGATGACGTCGGGCGACGAGATGGAGGTGTTTGCGTCATCACAGGAGCGGCTGGAGAGCATTGCGAAGCAGCACACCTAATTCCCGAGAGCAAAGGCGACGAGGTAACGTTCGTAATCCTTTTATGTGATTGTTCGATAATGATCTGTTTTAGTACATGGACAGGGTTGTCAGCGACCGTTCCTCCCTTTATCGCTCTTCACCTCCGATTTCTGGGATCAACGACGTTCAGAATGGGGTGTTCTTGGAAAGAGGGGTGCATTCGCGTCTTGGTCGAGGATGGGCTGCCTTCATAAAGGTGAGAAACATTGGTAGTTCGCATATGTGAACCCTTCAGATGCAACCACTTTCAGACACCGAACTATGGACTGGAACCGGATGACATATGCAGATACGGCGACGATTCCGCGGGCACGGACCACGTCACATTACAACAACTGAAATGCGAACGTGATGACCCGGCCATGTTGGAAATGTTAGAAAATGTTGATGTCCCACGCCCTGGCATTGCCTTCCTCGCTGGGGCACACGTGGATGCACAGTTGCAGGGTGACCAGCTCCCTCCTGCCATCATCCTCGACTATATGTATGGCGTCGCCGCTTACAAGCGCTGGGGCGGGGGAGGCGATGATGCTGACCCTGTGATGAAGAGTTACCATCACAAACATTACGAAAATATACCCCCCTGGCCACCAGGTGACCACGATGACCACCATGATAGCCCTTCTTCTGAGGAACCAGATGACCCTAAAGACAAGAGCTACTCCCCTTCCGGATCACGACAGCGGAAACCTCACGAGGATGAAATGGCGAGAGCAATAGACAAGGTCAATTTTGTATTAATGTCTCTGCATGGAATTACGCCACAAGAGGCTGTTAACAGACGGGAGAAGCGAATGATGGAGGAGGAGATGAAGGCCCAGGAATGCTAGCAGAAGCAAAGTGATGGAATGGATGAACACTACAGCTGTCGAACAGCCTTTGTGATTGGTTTCCGTTCATTGTATTCTGGTTACAAGTTGTTGTTGTTTTACCTTTGTAAATTCTCGATACTAGTCAAACGATGGACCTACTCGCTAGCGCAGCTGTCGGTCGGCTGTGTTTCGATGCAAGGCTGGCAATTTTGGACCTGCATTCATAATGCACAACTTTGGTCGAGGTCTACCCGGTAATAATCGCCATCACCGGCAGTCTCATCAGGGACATACACTAGTTCTTCTACAGTCGGCAGGCGAGTTGTTGTTTCCGTTCCGTCTATCTATATCATGTCCCCATCATAGCATCCCCGAGTCCCTATAACACAATCGAGGACAACAGGTTTACTGTGACAACTGTTTGATCTTGACGATGATCGCTACAGAGACAAGTCAATCATCTCGAGGGAACCGACGGGTCAAGGAACCGATCAGCCTTACATTGAGGATCCAGTCCTTGGTAAGGAATCTGCTCGCTGAGACCTCCACAGCCCTCCTTGACGGTGCCCATGTAGCTGTACCGCGGAGTAAGCCCGCGCTCAAGTAGCCATGTACCGAACTTGGATCCAAGCTACGGAACAAAGGTGACAATGGGCTACCCGGACGACAACGAAACGATACGCACACCAGTCTTCTGGTTCAATGACTCAACGACGAGGACAAAGGGGCTTGAGCCAATCTTTCGGATCGTCTACCACCAAGATGGCTCGGAACATGATCGTTCCACGCAAAACATATTTGGTCACCTGTTCGTCAACAATGTTGAGCGTGGGCTTGTTAATCAACCCAACGTCCAAGCCGTTCTCGCGGCATCGCAGTACTGCATCCAAAGAGTGGCACAGCATCTCCCCGAATGATACAACGTATCCTGCAGTGCCCTCCACGATCATCACATCCTTTCCGGGTACGAATTTGTAGTCACCGTCAAAGAACTTGGTCTTTCCGTCTTCCTTGAGTATGTAGGGAACCTTGAAACGCGTGGAGAAGATAAAGCGCAGACCCCGTTCGAAGAATACTTGTTGCACGATGGCAATCTTTTACAATGGAACGGCCGGGAAGTATAACCAAGATTGAACATCCGAGAGGCCACTGTCGGCGAAGAATGAGTTGACACCAAAGTGACAGGTGCTGTCTGCCATTTCGTCGACTAGATGAGCCTTTAGGAGAATTAGTTAATGATCGGACGACCGCATATACCCACCTCCTGGATGTGAGAAGTGGCAAAGGACGTTGCACTTGTTCAATCGTGCCATGGTGATCTCAGAGATGACCATCTCCAGGAATGCGGAGAAGGTGGGGAAAATACCAAACTTGTCAGCGTCGAAGCCGAACCCAGCGGCTGCAGCAAAGTTGCCGCATTCCATAATATGGAGTTGGACTGTAGCGAGTGGAAGGCGGTAAACAAGGGGCAAGAATGAAAGCATGGAAGCGGACTATGTCCAGTGTCATAAGTGATGGATCGCAGCGGGGACGGTCTTTGGCGAGAACATGTGTGAGATACAAAGACATACCATCAAGCCTTTGCACACAGTGAGGATTACAGCATCATCAATGGAGTCGATTTCTCGCCCGACTCGACTCGTCTCCGACATTGCAACTCGTGAACAAGTAGCATGTAGTATCCCAGTTAGACCTCCCTGGGCTTCCGTAGCTAGATCAGACGTATATGAAATCGTGTGAGTAAATGCCATCACGATTTGCCATGTTCCAGGTCAAATCCATCTTCTTTGACGGGTTTCCAAACATCTTTTGATGCATGCATGAGCTCGTATAGTTGTCCCAACTGTTCCGCGGACATCTGAAAGAAGACATGCCAAGGAAATGAATCGTCACTGCGGCAGAACACAGGCAAAACTCTACCTTCTCGAACACAGTGGGATCAAGCTTCTTGAAGTTCTTGATAGTCGGGTCATGAGGTAGCTCATCCAGGTACATCTTCCACTGTGTTAGGAAACCCATGACATGGAGAGGATTTGTGACCTCCCGGTGACGGTGGAACTCTGTTGCAGTAAACCTTGAGTAAACGGATGGACAAGAACTCGATCATACTGCCTACCATCCTTGACATACGCATCTCCAAGGGAGCGCATCTCGATCGGGAGTCTCCTGTGTGCTCTCAACAATCTACGATACAATCTGAAACATGTCGGCATGAAAATACCAATGCTTCGTCGATGACTCGAAGAGCCCAAGGTAAACTTACGGGAGGGGTGGGTATATGGTCGCACTCGCTTGGTGAAGGTTCAGAGGTTTTGAAGAAATAGATTGTGCTGCACGAACATAACTTCTATGCATCCCTGAAGCCAATTCTAAGAGACCTGCAGACAAGTTGTCAATGGGAGATGTCCAAGCTGATGACACGACATCTGTTCATGCTTTCGTAAGCGGGTTCCAGCCTTTCACTAGCCAGAAGATTCCCACGCCTGGTACACACCAGCCGGTATGACCCGACTCTTCTCATCATGGCCTGCCTCATACTATCATCCCATCTTGTTCCGGTATTCTGAGAACCCCCCGCCCTTGATCGTGAACGAATTAGTTTCCGACTCGCTCTTGCGTGCGATGTACAGTGCAAATATATTTTTCCCAGACCTAGATATCTCATGTTTGTATCTTGCAATTGGAGGGATGCCACCGATCAAGCTGAGTACCTGTCAAAGTTTTAAATACCTGTTCCCTGATTGGCTGACATCCAAGAGGACTGCCAATTTCCGTGTCGAACATACTTACCAGACAAGAGCAGATGATCTTGAATACGAATCGAATACTGATCGTGAGGTGCGAGGATTTGTTTCAACTCCTGGCAAAGGCTTATCTCGCTGTGACGTTCTCGATCTCCTCCCGCACGGAAGTAATCTTCTGTCATATGGCCACCCGTAACCAACCCGACCGCTAAACCAAGCGTCATGCATCGTCAACCTGAAACTGATCGCTAAATTGACACCCATCCACGCGCGACCAACTTGAAGGTGTGGTGAAGATGTCAAGGAAGGTTGTCACGATCACAAGATGACAGATGTCGAGATCGCCTGGAATGTCGTGTCCCTTGACATATCGTCCCACGGAACCACACTTGTTTAAATTGATCGCTGCGACCAAAGGAACCGAGGAACGACACCCACTTCCAGGCGAGTCGTCAATCGGCCTTGCCTGGCGCTCGGTTGCTGCAAATCTCAGGGCGATGAGCGTAGACGTGGGGTTCCGACATTCGAGCAGGGGATTCCACTGAAGACTTCGTCAAGGTATTAATCTACAGAGCCGCTGAGCTGGGCTCGGAGCTGGCTTCGTGTTCCAGCGGCAAATCTAAAAATATCATTTCTTGTTGCATCTAGCGATGGAAGACTTTGGAAGTCTAGGCTTAGCTATACGGAGATGACTGAGACCCAGTGATTCAGAGATACCGTGTCGTTTGAGTTGATGCATCTAGGAACACGAGTCAATGAAGGGTCTTCCATTCGCGTGTTCAAGTACCTTTCCATAACTAGTAAAGTACCTTGCTGATACCAGCTCTGCCAGCTCACTCCACCTCGCCGCCGTCGGTGCAAATATAGGACCCACATGGAGAACGCGGGAAGTCAAGGTGCGAAGACCTTCCAGACCGTGAGCTGTGAAGACTGAAGTTAGCCCACTCAGACTAGCATTTCAATGAGATTTGCAGATGGCATTGCAAAAGGAAATTATTCCACACACATTGACTTCCGGGTAGCGCTTATCACAGTAAACACTCGGAAAACACCTTTGGCGATCCTCGGGCGTGGAAAGATTTCGTGCCGGGCTTGATGGTCAAGGGCAAGGCATGGACTCCTCGGAATCTTGGACTTCACGCGGACTTATCGATCTGGGTCGACGGCTAGGAACGACCGGATCACCACACACTCCAGATCAACGCGGAGATTCTAAATATGAGTAAGTTTGCCTCGTCGCCTTCCGGTGGGGTTAACAGTCAACTTCTCTCCCCGGCCCGAGGGCTCAAACGTTTCCTGGGGCAACGCCACATGCTTCGTGGCGTTACCATTTACCCAGCTCCAACTTTGATGGGACCAACACATGCACCACACCCCGCCCCTCGTGTTCGTACCTTAGACCGTGTCAACGGTGACTACGACTTTGGGCAAGACGTGCCATACCTCGAGTCATGTTCGACCGTTTCTGTCCACGGACTACGACGTCGTCTTTTGCAGGGCTTCCGCTTCTCTTTTTTTATCCATCCTGGTCCTTTTTTCGCCGCTGCACGTCTTCGATCCGATACGCCGCCCGGCTGACAGGGCCCACCGGCTCCAAATCGACGTCCACAATCACATGGCTGAACTGGGCCGGTGTTCGAGTTGGACCCATGGGCTTCATGTCCGTCTTTTTTTTATAACTCGCGTTTCGCTCAGGCTCTCCGCTTTACACCATCGAAACCCACCCAGCCTCGCCGAGACACACCGCCATTCGCATGCGTCTCCTCCATGGCCCCACGTTTGACCGTCAAACCCAGCGTCGCCCCATCCCCATCCCCGTCCCCTCCCTTTTTTTTTTTTTTGTGAACACCGTCTAGTCGTCAAAGTGACCGCCGCCAGCTAACAACCAGGCCCAAAACGAGAGGCGCTCTTTCAAACTGTACGAACGGGGTCATTCACCTCGGCATTCAAGTTTCAAACCGAACAAGGTTCCCGGCGTGTAACACGACAGCAAGCAGTGCCCACCCGGCCACCGCTGCCACTTTGTCCGTCGTTTCGTGGCGTGGACGCGTATCCCCATCTAGGTTCTAATTTCTAATGGGACCCCCCTTTGCGCCCGCCGGCCCCGCCCCTTGTGTGCCCGATGTCACGGCGGATGTGACCGAGGCCCGACAAGACCGAGATGAAGTCGGACATGAAGACCGCGTGCGTGCGTACGGGTGGCATGGGCGCTCGATCAAAGCCATACGACGGCTGCGCCGTCCGTTGGCGGCGAATAAGAAAAAGAAAAAAAAAAAAAAAGGTCCTCATCACATACCCGTTGGAAGTCGTTGGTGCGCAGGTCGACCAACGCAGCACAGAATCCCAGATCTCTCGAGATCATCGAGATCGCGCATAGTACCGCGACGCTGCTCTTTGTGACGAGCTACCCGTGACGCGATAGGTTCCGCCTTTTTTTTCGATGGCTTGATCTTGCATCGAGATCACTTTGGTTTTTTCCAATTAGTACGTACGCGAGGACGTGACAGTCTTTTTTCTCGATACGGCATGTAAACGTGCTGGAGTAGTTCACAGTGATCTCTCTGTTACAGTAAGCACTAAGTAGTAGTTGCGCCCGTCTCTTCGCCATCCGATCCATGTAATCATCTTCTTGGTGGAATGCTAATCATCGCGCCGACGACCCCTCTATATCGCGCTGGTGTTGTCCATATCGCGCGCGCGTCACCACAAAAAATTCGCGGGAATTATTGTGCACTTGCAGCACCATAGAAAAGCGGGGAGGGTTACAAAACATGGACGTTTCAAAAGTGACCACTAAAAACGCGAAAAAAAAAGAGGACTGTCACCGTCGGAACACCGTGCCAAACCAAGCATCGTTCGCAGAGACCAAGACAAAAAATGCAGGAATCGACTCGTTATCTACAATCATACATCATTATGAGAAACGATGTGTTGCATCGTTGTACAAAAAAAAAAAGGTAGACCTAAAAGCGCAAAAACGACGACCAAAATAAAATAAAAACCAACATGAAAGCACGAGCATGATATATGTGATTCGTCATATGGATGTCCAACGTCCGTCTCTCTTTTTTTTTCTGCTTTTTTTCGATTGAAACGCACTACGCACCTCGCGGTCATCGAGGTGGCGAGGCCCCGCTCGACACCGAATGTGACGTCCGGATAAACGACTGTTGTGGATGTTGCATCTCTTGGCTATACGCCTTGCCCGCCCACGGCGGCGGCGGCGGTCCACCATGCGTGCGCGTCTGACTCTGAGAATGCGAATAATGCGCGTTGCCCTGCCCGTGCGCATGGATCGGCGTCCCCGACGAACTCGCAGGAGTGAGCTGCGTCGTCGGCGGTTGCGAGGTTTGCTGCGATGGCTGCTGTGACTGAGTTTGGGTTTGGGTCTTTGGTCCTGCCTGTCCCCGTCCCCGTCCCTGTCCCTGTCCCTGCCCCGACCCCGACTCACTGTCCATGTTCATACTCATGGGCACGATCTGAAAGGACCCCGTGTGCACGCTCATTTTGTCCACATCTCCGTTGCCGTTGTTGTTCCCGTTCGAGCTGCTTCCAGAGCTCCCACCGGCATTGGCCCCACTGGGAACAGCCCGAGCGGCTTTTTCGTTCTCTGCAGCGCGCGCAGAGGCGCGGAGCATATCCATGTCTATGCGCATCACCGTGCCAGAGCCGCCTTCTGCGGCGAGCGCTTTATCGCGTTTGCGCACGAGCTTGGCATAGTCTGTAGAAAAGGAACAAACCTAAGTATGGTAGATCACGTGGGATGGCAGACGAGACGCACGAAGGCCACAAGCATTACACAGCGTCCGGGCACCATCCGGACCTCGCCGCCACTCTGGCGTTTCTCTGATGTTACACGAATGACACTTGCCGGGCGGTGTCGCACGCTAGCGTCGCAAGTCCACTGAGCGGTGCCCTGAATTGCGATAAGAACACTCACACTTCTCTTTCGATACTTGTTCTTGCCAGCACCGACCGCCCCTCCAACAGCCCCAGCCACAGAGCCACTACCGCCGGCCGCAGCTGCAGCTGCCAAACTCGTCGTGAGCGCGCGCTTGGTACGAATGATCTCCATGTCTTTCTCGGCAGCACTACGTTCAGCAGCAGATTGTCCACCACCTTGACCTGTACCAGCGGGCGAGTTTGTGAGATGAAGTTGGGAGACGTGTGGGAGGGTACCGGAGATTTGGGTCTCTTCCCATGGGCGTTTGGGCGCACGCGTGTCAAGATCGATCGGTGCTCCACCCGAAGGACCAGCGGGGTGAGAATTCGTTCTGTCACCGAATGCGGATGATGCGATGGACGAATGGGGTGCAGAAGCGGGAGCTAGAGTGGACGATGATGACGATGCGATAGGTGTATTTGCTAATTTACCTGAAGAGGGTGATCGTAAGGATTCAAGAAGACGAACGACTTCTTGAGCGCGATGAGACATCTCCGAGAGCTCTTCCGCAGAGGGTTGCGCGAGAGGTGCCGATGACTGCAGTTGAGCTGTATATACCATAAAAGTCAGAAGCACGTCATCGGAGAGACGGTCAGAGAACCAGAGCAATGGACGAATGCCCACTCACCGTAGCGGGTCGCAAAATTATACAACACCGTACAATGCTTCAACACCTCGTGCATGACGCCCTCTCTCTCTCGATCCCGTTCTCTCTCCCTCTGTTCTTTCTCCCTCAGCTCCGCTAGCCGCTCACGTTCTTTTTCCCGTTCTCTCTGGGTTTCTCGCTCTCTCTCCCGTTCCCGTTCCCTTTCTCGCTCGCGCTCCCTCTCGCGTTCACGCTCCTTCTCCCTTTCACGTTCGCGTTCACGTTCGCGCTCTTCTTCGGCTATGGTACTCATCGAAAACCTCGCCTCCCTGGCATGCATGGTATCCGCTGGCGAAACAAATGTAGGACGCGGGGCCTCGGGATGATGCATCTGTTGCTGCGCTTGTGAGTGAGGAAGCGAGTGTAATGGTTGCGTTTGAGTCTGAGTTGGATGTGTGGAATGGACAGCTTGGGCAGGTGGGTGCGCAGAGTGTGGGGGTTGGAGGCCATGGGAAGGTTGAGATAACTGAGACAGAGACGGATGCGGAGCAGGTTGTGGTTGTTGTGGCGGAATGTAGGATTGAGACTGTGGATGTGGTGGGGCGGCACTGAGCGCTTGTTGCGAACTGGATGGAGGAGAACTGTTGTAGCTTGCTGTTGTATGCTGGGTTGAATACGATGAGTAGCCATGTGGTTGTCCGTTCTGTCGCGTAAGCTGGTGGTGTGACGGAGGTGCACGCGGCAAGGGCACGACCGCCGGGACTGAAACAGAATCAGGTATAGTGTACCCACTCCGAGAAGGCTCGCTGTTCGCGGAATACGCACCAGCAGAACGTGAATCGCCAAAGGAGGACCGCTGATCCGTATTACTGGGAACATACTGAGGAGGTGCAGGTGGACCATGCCTCTGCTCGGCTGGTACATAGGACGATGTCACGGCAGACGCTTCGGACGAAGTGTACCCATGCCTCGTGTCCTGCGTGGACGCATATCCCGAGGATTGCCTTGTCTCTGCTACATATGCAGCGCCCGTTCCTCTATTAGTGCCATGTGATTCTTGCCCGTGGGGGTAGCCAGTGCGCGACTCGTGTGCGTGTGGAGGACGCGTTGGACCCTCTGGAGGATAGGCGACCCGAGCGGGGGGATCCTGAGCGTACGTAGTACCTGCGCGTGCCGGAGGCTCTGAAGCATGCGGCTGAGGGTAGGTATATTTTGCGCCGTGGGTATATGCGCTTGCACGTTGCTCTGGAGGGTAAGACCGAGCTGCCTCGGACTGAGCCTCGGGTGGGACGTGCGCAGGGGCTTGTCCGTGGGCATAGGATGTTCCAGGTCGGGAAGAATCCGCTTGATGGGGATATGCGGGACGCGTCTCGTGCTGAGAGTACGAGTGGGAGTGCCTTGAGTCGACAGCTGCGGAGGCAGGCACGGATGTGGGGGGAGGTGGGTGAGAATACATTTCATGACGAGAATCTACGCGCGCATCAGCAAGTTTAGGCTGCGCATGTGAGTAGCGAGCGCGATCTGGGATCTGAACGCGAGAGTTGCTGAGAATGGCGAATCGGACGAAGGTGAGCACACGTTGGGGCAGCACCAGGAATTACGTACCGGATGTCCTGGACTTGTGGATGGCCACGAACCGATGGAGGTGGTGGTTGGCCGTCGTACGTTGTACCAGACCTGGTATCATCAAAGGCATACGCGGAAGCGGAAGCAGGTGGGGGCACGTAGTGGGGTGAAGAGTGGGAGTGCGGTTGGGGTGGCTGAGTCGGCGTTGGGGTGGGGGAAGGAGGAGGGTGGGGGTAAGCGGAGGTAGGGGTTGGATATGCATTGTGAGAGGGGTATGGAGGGGGAGCATTAGCCGAAGCGGAACTGTAAGATGGGGAAGTGGAAGGACCGAATGTGGGAGAAGTTGTGCTTGTTGTGTAGGCAGGAGAAGCGTTGTATGGCGTATAGGGCGCGGAGGAAGAGGTGGTGGTGGTGGTGGCAGGAGGGTGATAGGAAGTAGTGTATGAGTGGGAGGTGTTTGGGGTAAACGGGGACTGAGGGGGATAAGTCGAACGATGTTTTTGGGGAGGGGCAGGAAAGGCAGAGGATGCACGCTGGGGTGCGGTGCCGCCAGGTGGGTCGACGGTGGTGGGCACGAGGGGAGTCGTGCGGGCAAAGGACGACGTCTGGCTGGAGGGGACCTGTGCGTGCACCTGGGACGGGGTGTGTGCGTGAGCCGAAGCCGGTGGGTTGGCGCCGTGCGAGTGCTGCTGCCAAGGGGAGGTGTCATGATCGTGCTGGTGGCTCTGGGACGTCGATGTCTGGCCCTGAAACGCAAAGGTTGGGCGGTGAACGTACGCAGGCGCGGACGTCGGTGTGGGGGTCGTGTAGCCGAACGCGGAGAAGGACGTGCCATTAGTGCTCTGTGCCGAGGACGGGGCTGTCGCATGGCTGGGGGCGGAGCCATTGACGTCCTGGGCGACGTCGAGTGCGGTGTAGGCAGGGTGGTCTGGGGGCGCGTCGTGCTGGGGTGGGTGGTACTTGAAATTGAGGCTCTTGAGGGGGGGAAGGCGAAAGTCGCTGTCGGGCACGTGAGGCTGTGGATGGGGATGTGAGTGCGAGTGTGAGTGCGAGTGCGAGTTTGGGTGATAGCGGTGGGGGTGGTGGGCGTGCGAGGAGGCCATTGTGCGGCGGGGCAGTGTCGAGCGTGGTGTTCTGACAGGGAGCCGAGTTAGTGTAGGATGGCTAGCATAACAAGGATGAATCGAAACGAGATATCGCCGATAGGTATGACGGCGCACTTAGATCTCGTCGAGGGTGAGCAAGCGAAATGGAGCCAATCTAACAAGCGTCAGAAGGGCGCGAGAGAGAAAAATATCGAGATGAAAGCGAGAAAAAAGGCAGGGCGATCAGCAGAGGGGACGGAGGAGGAGAACGGTATGGCCTTGGAATGGAATGCCGCATCTCCCGATGGCGACGGATCTCACTTGCACCCGCTGACACGATGCAAATCTGCGTTCGTGTATCTTCCCACGCCCGAATCTGGCCCACCCAGATTCCCCGATGCACCGATCCCGCTCGACAATGCGTGCAGACGATTCAGACGTACCTCTTGTTCGTATGGCGATGGCCTTCCCTTCCCCCGCCCGTGTATAAGAGCACATCGAACCCCCCCGTGGCTGTCCGCCTCGGATGAGTAGCGTGTCGTCTCCCCTCGACCCACACGACCCAGACCCAGGCCCCATGCCCACCCCTCGACCACCCCAATTCCTCATCATCCATCACTCCCTTCCACGCCTTGCACGCATGCGCCTCTCATCCGACATCTTGCCTTTTTCGTCCCCTTTTTGTATTTCCCAATCGGGCCACCGTGGCACCCCGGATTGCCGTAACAGGCGCTTCCCGCCAGATTTATCTCCGATGTGTGACCGCCTTTCCCTCCCCACGTGTCACGCCGCATTTGGATCTCGATACTGCACGTTCGACGCCGCCTCGTGGACATCCACCACCGTATCGCAGTCGAGTTGGTTCTAGCCATCAAGGTCGTCTTGACGCGGACTCCGTTTCACGCCCCCCTCCCTCTGGTTTCATTCGTTTCTACTTTCGGCTGTCGCACTCCAGATTTTTGACACCCGTGGACACCACGGCCTTTGCCCGCCAACAACACGTGTCATCCTGCCCGCACAACCCGATGTCCTCTTATCACAAATCATCCGCAGCCCTCAAACCCGCACTGCGATCACCCGTCCACCATCAAGTCTAATGCACATTATTCATGGCCGCGAAATGCAATCAACGTGTGTCATCTAACCTAATCCCAATCTCACCCATGCTTCCAGATCGCGCGGTCTCCGCATTCGATGCCGCCCATCGAGCCATGATCATCCCGATTCGCCGCACAAGTCGGCAAACCCCCATCGTCTCTGTGCAACCCCCCAGTCTCGATTTCACCCCGTACTCGCCACTCATGCCGACCATCACTCTCATTCAACATTAACCAGCGGACACGAGCTCCCTATCATGATCCGAACCGTGTCAGTGGGTCCCTTCATCACCTTCTCGAGGCTCCCTTCATACTCCTTAATTTTTCCGCGGCCGTTCACAGCTTGCACGGGAATAAGGTTGCCTTCATCAAGGTGGCTTTGATTTGCCGCTGCAAGATCGCGTGTATGCTCATCGTAATTTGACGTACTCAAGACGTGTCGGTGCCGTTGGCCTCCTCTTTCACGTCTTTTGATTTTCACCTGTCATTACCGGCCCAGTCTCAATCCGTTTGGCCTTTCGTCAGCTGGTTTGGGAGTCGTAGGAAAAAAATCGGAACGGCGACCTGTTTGGCTTACCTGCCGCTGCTTCTCAGGGTGTGCTTACTGACGCTTTTGGTAGAGTCGCATTCCCCGCTTACCCGCCACGCGCGGCAAACCCTACAGTAGTTGCACTCCAGCCCTGAGTTATCCCTGTCTCTAGACAGGTCCATCAAACTCATCATTACGATCGTTCGGACATTGTCGACACGGTGCCCAGCGTGCTGTTGGAGCCGATCACAGACCGTCCTAGCCTTCTTGATGAGCGAGGCATGCTTGATATCAATCAGCGTTTCATCCGTTACCGTCGACACTGCACCGCAGACATTGATTGTCCATCAACGACTGCGAAAATGAGACTGCGGACGAGCACCTGTCGAGAATGTCGCTCAACTAGCGTTCATAGCCCTTGAAATTACTGGCTTCGATTGACTTATTACCCTCGCCCGCAGCACATCACGACACCACCTTTTAGATGGCAGCTCGACCTCACCACGTTGGATCTTCCGTCTCATCCCCATCAACCGTACGCATGCGACCGCTCACCCTCGCGGCGACCTCGTCCTTCTACAATCCGTGCCGCACCATCCGCGATGCGTCTCACACAAGATCATCAAATCATGATACTATAATAGGAGAATCCCCCCCCAACAGGCCATAGTGCTATCTCCCTCCCCTCTCGTTGTTCACAGCCACAAGGACGGAGAATACGCCCACCGTTCACACCACATGCTCTCAGAAGCACCTACAGCCGTGCGCACTCGCCTCCCGCGCCTTCCATTCCACTCCACTTCATGTCACGCGCGATATTGTACATGGGTTTCGTCGCTTCTGTGACCCAGCGATGATAGCCCCTTATTAATACGCGCGTGATGAATTCATTGATCGCTACCGCATGCCACGCACCAAGGCAAAAAGGTACTATGTATGATAGGAGGCAACCCTAGCAGACTAACGGCGCCGTCGAGCACAATGCGTCCCTCATAGATAAGCTCCCTCCACCCTTTCGGTGCTACGCGCCCGAGAGGGTCCACTGGCAGGGTAGATCCGGCCCGCGTCCGCGAGGCAACGTGGTTTTTTTTTTCCAAGGGTCGTTGCTAATCGTATATTTGGCAGATCAACGCGATCTAGCTCCAATTGGTAAGGGCATCTCGGGGGTGTGGGTGGCTCGGTTCGGTGGCCCATCTGAATTGGAATGGCGTAATGAGGGGTGGGGAACTCTTTGTATGATTTGGTTCGTGATGCATCTATGGGCGTCTCTCTCGGGTTATGCCATCTTTACCGATCGCGGATGCGCCCCCCATTCAATGTACGTGTGAACCTTGGTTCATTTAGGATTGGCCAATGGGGTGGTAGGCGACCCTGAAAAAGCGTGTTGGCCGTGCGTAAAAAGCACTTGGGGGAGCGGCGCGTCGCGGCCGCCGGTGCCGTCGTGAGTCGATAGGCCGCACAAGGGTTATTCATGCCTAGCCGGTCCACTGGCAGAACGAGTCTCGTATGAGCAGACTGAGAGCCGCATCACGTTTCCCTTCACTCTCTCCCGTCCCCCTCGTTCGCCACCCGCCGACAGATCGGCTCGACCACCGTGACTGGCAGATCCGAGCGGCTTTATCCGAGTGCCATGCGAAAAACGGGGCATGGCCGTGTGATCGCACATGTCTGCCCCAACACACACCCTCTCTACCAAGAACGGGAAAGCGCCGCCCGCCGTAACCCAAGGGTCAAACCGGACCCGGTCCCAGGTACCCAGGTACCCAGGTCGTCAAGGTAAGCACAGGGTCCATCCAGAAGCACGGGCTCGACCGTTATCGATCGATGTCGATGCGTCGATAGATAGGCTCGCGTCGAGCCAGCCCGGATCACCGTGCGCCGCCGCCGATCGAAAAGACGCGGCTCACGGCGTGCGCGTACTCATCATGAACGTGTCCCCTGTGCGTGTACGGGATCTTCCGCGACAACCCTGTCCCCGGTCGAACCCAGGTACGATTCGTCCAGGGCTTAGCCGTCAACGCGTCACGCAACGGTCGCCTCTCCAATGGACGATTGGCGCGTCGTGTCGTGTTATCGATATCGATATCGCGCGCGCGCCCCGTGATCCGCTCGTTCCGGGCAATGAGTGTACCAATGTGCCCACGGACGAATCGGGGGCCCGATATGTATGATGGTTCAGATGGTGACGGTATCGATGGCGCAAAAACCCTGCTGCGCTTCGTACACCCCTTGTCGGCTGTGTATTTTTGTCGCGATCGCCGCGCCGCGTGTTGCTTCGGTTAAGGTTACCGATATCGATGTCGTGCGCGCGCGCGCTCAGATGCCCCAAAAGAGTGCTACCCATGTTGAGACTGAACACGCGCGCTCGTTCCAGTTACGGGCACCATGCGCCACCCAAATCGGGCCCGATAGGGACCGAAGTGATGAATATGGGTTATGCGCGCGAGATGGTGGCGGTATCGATGGCGCAAACCTTGCAGCGCCTCGTAAACATCCTTATCGGCCGTATTGCGTCTATCATTGCGCCACCGCGTTTGGGCGCGGCCAAGATCCGGGAACTGGAAAACCCAAAAGACGTGTGGGTCGTCCGATTCAAAACGCCACCATATTTTTTTGGGATCAGGGCGCAACCCGACGGATTCGTTCAGGGGGTGTAGACGTGCAACGCACCGTCGGCAGCGTCAGCTAGATGACATAAAACGGGACCGTTCCAGGACGTACGCTTCTGAATACCAAATGGTGCTTATCGTGACAAGTAGGAACGATGCATGTGCATGAGCACGCGCGCTTGGAGGTGGCTACTATCATAGACACCGCTGCCCCGGACCCGGGCTATTCTCTTACCCATGATGGATACCCCGGCCAGCGTACGGTTGCAATGGGAAACCAGGATGTCCCTGCGTGTCAATGTATAACACGATTCTCGAGCGTTACGAGATCCTGCCGACTATGAAATGGGATCGTCCCAACGTTGTTGCAATGACATGATCTGTCGACGCCATAGATCACATCGAAGCATCAAAAGTAGATACCATTGCAAAGAGATCCTGCGTCAGATAGAAGGCGGTTGAATAGATAACGCTTTCAAACATGGGGAAAAAGATATTAACACATCACGTACTAGGACACGTGGGCCGAATTGGATATAACACAGGACAGGGCATGGGAGCCACTAACGCTACAAAGTAGTTCATCCGTTCTAACAAGGGGTAGGATCATGAGAAACGTTACCAATCGTCACGAATAACTCCACATGCATTCGTTCACAACCGGTATACCGTGACCTCGCCCGAACCCGAACCCAGCGCGATCAAACCCCGCACCTCGTCATAGTCCAGGCACGTCCAACCGCTCCCATTGCTTTCGAGAGCGACCTTGACGTGCGCTTCCGGCGATCCCTGATTCAATAGGCCGGGAAAGAGGGCGACGACGAGCGTCTCGTGCGACGCGATCGTGGACGTTTGTTGCATAAAGTTATCGTCGGTGATCAAACCAACCGCGGCCCAATCCGAGGGCTGAACCCAAACTGCCGTTCCGTAGGAGCCGAGGACCATGTCGCTACAGCGGATCGGTCCCCGGTGGAGAGAGGATAGGCTGGAGATCAGACTGAATGGAAATGAGAGTGAGTCGTAGCCATTGGAAGAGGTATCATCGGCGGTGCGGCTGGGAGTGTGATTGAAGTCGGCGTCCAACGTCATGAATTGAAACTGTTCTGTGGATCTCCATGGATCGTCTCCCTTGTTACGGACGAGCAACGACAATGGTGACTGAGAAGAACCAACAGGACAAAACGGTGCAGAAGGTCCCAACGCTAGCGATACACCGTCAACCCAACCAAACGATTTGGACATGCGGGGCAATACGGCGTTGAGATTATCGCCCGGTAACACCATCTGGGGAGCTTCAAAAATGCAGATGGACCGAGCCCTTACGACGAAGATGCTCCCATGAGCAAAGACGACATGCAATGGCTTGTCCTGCACATGACTGAGTGCACGATAACCAATAGTGTATGGATCAGTCTCATCACCTGCCACGAATCGGGACTCTTTAACAGCGCTTGTTCTTGCGTCTTCCAATTCAATATCAACGTTTCGGAATCGTGGTCGCACAAGGCGATAATATCCCCGTTGAGAGCAACTGGTTTGCTGGACGTGTCCAACGTCCTTCGGGGTTGGATTGTTATACCACCCGCGTCATCATCAGAGATATTGAGGAGCTCGACGGTTGTATAACTAGACACGATTCAGTGGAAACACCAAGCCCCGAACACACATCAACACAAACCCAACACCGTGCACGGAAATGGCGATCGTTGCATCCGATTGGTCATCCGCGTTGACAGCGATGCCATTGAACAGTGCTTTCCCGGGGCTCCACTGCGCAACCATCTGGAGGGAGTGTGAATCCCTGACACACAAAGTCCACCAGATCCCGATAGAAATCGTGATAATCCAGCTCCGCCCACGCCGAGAAAGGAACTTGACGTCTTCTATAGCTGTGTTGATGGAGGTGGATACGACGTGGTGAAGCGTTGTCAAGGGGGATCTCCAGTTAAGACCGAGTTTGTAGGCGTGCAATGTCTGTCGTTCGAGATCTTTGGCAGAAAACGATGTCAGAGGACGTTTCGGGAATGGGATACCATTTCTGAGGATATCGTTCGTGCAGGCGGTCTTCCAAACGGCGTGTTGCTCGGATACCAGATAGAGTCGTCGAGATACCTATTGAATGGGAGGAGGGATAAGATTCCCGAAAAAACCGACAAGAAGCATTCATTCCCACCTGTCGAAGGAGGAGGATCTCTGGAATGGAAAGTGCGGAAAAGATGTAGATGAGGATGTCATGATTCAATGCATCCAGAGAAAAGGACATCTATATTCGTAGTAAACGCGGTTTGACTTGTCCGACAAATTGGTGGTGGTAAGTAACAAGACGAGCGAGCTTGAGAAGCCACTCTGGTGCGTGGTATAGCGGCGGGCCAGAATAGGCAACCCAGTCCAGATTGGAGCAGTCTCACCATACACTGGTGGCATTCCAACATTCGAATGGCTTCAAAGGAACCTACAAGACATCAACTTTCCTCTCGACTTCAATACCAGTCCCACCTGCCTGCATTCCTGCAGAAGTTCCACGACAAAGTCAACGGCATAACGTCTGAAGACGACGACGAACCACAGTACTATGATGATGGATCTGGCAGACCTCCCATCCCTGTTCGCCCAGCCATTCCAGAGCGCCCGAGTGATGATCCTGGAAGCGCTGACGAAGATGACAGGGACGAGAAACCTCAGGTGGTCGTATTGAAAGCCGGGAAACATCTCACGGAACGAGAAGCGGAGAACGAAAGACGGAAAGGTTTCGTCGTCGTGTCTCGTCGTGTCTCGACCTTACTCATGTGTTCTTCGAATAGAGAAAGGGCTCCCTCCTCTCCCTATATCTGATGACGAGTCTACAAAACGGGATAACGAAAAACAGCCCTCGAAAGGCGTTGCCAAGTCGAAACAGGCTGCACCGAGCCTGTCCTTTTCATCCTCGAACGCAAAGTCAAGCTCAAGCTCTAATAAGCTCAAGCGACGAATCGTCACGGAAGCAGAGGACAGTGGCAACGAAGGTGATAAGGTTAAAAAAGCACCGAAAAAGAAATCGAAGCGAGGGGGAAAGAGTTTACTCTCGTTTGGAGAGGATGTTTGACGCTCGAGGTGGCCCTTGGGTCTCACAATGTGAACATCCTCACTGACATAAGTCAGTAGGTCGGTCTTGTTTTGTTGATCTTCGAAGATCACCAACAAGTTGACCAAGGAACTATGAGGAACCCCTTGTTTCCCTTGATGGTAAAGACTCACGTCATTGCGCTGACAGTACGGCTCCGTTGTGTCTACTAAGCGGACAGTTGCTTCTACGCGTCGTAGGCCTACCTGGAAGTAATCACCCTTCGTCGGCGTGCGACGAGTGGTGTTCAAGGATATTACCCCGTGGCCTATTCATGACTTATTACGTCCACTCATTACCAGCAACTTCATGCTCACATGTCATTGCTATCAAACAACCTGCACGTTTCCTTTCATTGCTTGCCTTATTTCTGGCCCTCCTGGTCGGTTGTTCATATGCCATCGCATATTTGAAGCAATTGCATTATATGTTTCCACGGGGTTCTATCTCGTTCCGTTTGGCCCATCTGCCATATTCACCGTCCCGCGGAAATTGCAGTCGGCTATGCTCAACGTAACAACAGTCGTGATCCCCTCTTGTTATTCGGAAGGTCTGTGTATGGCCGACCGGATTACGAATTCAAAACTAACGATAGAGGATATGGGGATTGAATCTTGGGACAGTAGACCTAGGCCTGAGTTTGTGTACCATGATGTGCGCTATCAGCTGACGCCACGAATTGAAGCATCGTACAGACTCTTTGTTGATCCTTTCATGTCACTCCTTCGTCGCGTTGGTCCCCTCCCTTGCAATGTCATCGGTGCGTGTGTCTCCCCTGTAGTACGTTAATGTTATGCAGTGGCTATTCGATGTGTCGCCCCACCGTGCGCATGTGCACGCGGCACTCGGTACTCAGCGCCGCAGCATTGAATGCTTCGATGTATACATCATCTTGCACGTTTCACGAGTCTCATGTAAGCACGGTGATGCGTGCGACACGGGCGACCAAAGGTTTGCGTATCAATTCCCAGTCTGTGACTCACGCGCAGTTCATGCATCTAAGGGAGAGTTCCAAGCCAAAGGGAACTTCCATAACGTGCGGAAACGAAACAGCTCGTGTGAAACAGACGCATCGGGGGTTTATGCCTGACGGTAATCAAACTCTCATTTATTTCCTGGGCCACGGGGGGCACCTGCCTTCAGTCTGTAGCGACGATGGGTTAAATGACCTAGTATACACGTCACAAGACCTCGAGTGTGATATTAGAATTACAAGGGAGTTACTCACCTGCGCGATGATGACGCTCTTTCCGGCGAATGCACCGTCCAGGGAACTTTCGACTGCGACCTTAGCGTTCTTCGGCCCCTTCACCATATTCTCCCTGCGTTCCAACTCTCTCGACGCAAGTAAAACAAGTACTTTTTGGTTTGAAAAACCTCCAAGCTGGCGAGAGGGAGTTGACGATAAATCCACTCACGGAGATTTCCTGGACGACCATGTAGACCAAGTTCTGGCATCTTCATGGGTCATTGAGTCACGGCCGAAATATCGGTCCGCGTGACCGTGCACAAAGCTCATCCTACATTTCAGCAAATCATGGGCGCATTTGGATCAAACAGGGGTCGCCCGGCTAACCATGAATCTGGCGTATCTAGCAGCCGCGTTCAGTACTTCCCGATCGTTTCACCGCTCAGGTTGTTTGTCTGTCTCCTGTCAGACACTGACACCATCTAGCGTTCAGATACCGAGAACAAACATCCCGGTTGGGCCTTCTTGGCCAAGAGCTCGGGCGTCTTCGTTGGAACGTGATCGAACGACACGTCGGCGTCGAGTTCTTGATTTGGACCATTTTATTCCTTTTGTTCGAACCAGCAACTTCAACGACTTGAACCCCGAGGCTATTCTGCTTCGCGAGTTGAATCACGAAACTGTAAATATCACCATCACGTAGACGACCATGAGAAAAAAGACCGACGAGCCGACTACATCAGCCGCGCCCGTGGCGACCCGACTTCTCCCTATGAGGCTGCGTGGGGGAAAGAGCCATTAGCACATGCTTTGCAGACGACGACGGATGTGGGCCACCAAGTATATCGGCAGATCCAAGAAAGACACTCCGGGATAGGGTCTTGCCTACTGTCTAACTTGTCAAGGAATTTCATGTCGTGATGCACCAAGTACTCCTCCCGTGCTCTCTCAACATAAACGAGGGGACTACGCACTGCACGCACGGCGATGGCGATTCCTGTGCTGGTGATCTCCGACCTGGGAAGCAGGATTCGTGGAGCATACGACGAAACCAAGAGCTTCGGATTCTATACACACGGATTCAAGTTGCGCGAGAAGACGGTACCAGTGGCGTCGCTTCGTGATGCCAGTGCAGGCACGGCAAAATCTTGAAACCGAATAAAGACGCCGTCGAAGAACGCTGCTATCACTTGGGAAGTGATCAGTTGATCCAAGAACCTCGGAGGGTAGTTCAAGGATGGGTCACCCAATAACCTAGCTCACAACCAGGAATGATACGTACACGACAATCCCCATTTTCTTCACCGCCTACGGGTCGGCGTAACTTCCACCACCTTCGACTCCTCGAAGCATCGCTTCTCTTTCCGAGCGTGTTTGTTGCCAAATCTCGTCTATCCTGGGGTGCATCTGCCATCAATGAACCAAACCAAACTTACTATTATTAAATTACTATCCCGTTCCAAACGTAATTGGGCGCCTCTCCGGACTGGTTTCAACCAGGAAGATAAAGAGGACATTACCATGCTGGGGATCGTGTGAGATGTGTCTCCAGATGTAGTGGGCGTTCAAGATTGAGGCCGAAACGAAGGTTTTGCTTTCCCAGCCAAGTTATAACTTCTCTGCTGTCGGCCTCGTTGGTCCACCCTGGAGGAGTGATGGCATTCATAGCCTCACTCTGACAGATGAGAAGGTGACACGATATTTTTGGCTAGGGTTGTTCTTAGGTGCTCGCGCCGCAGTGAACTTCAAGTTGAAGGCGCTTGGGACGCCACACAGGTACATACATAGCCGAACTCAGGCAACCCACCTTGATGGTATTAGCGTCAGCCTACCGCTACTGACAGCTGTCACTACCGTCCTTAAACATCGCCGGTTCATTGTTCGCTTCCTACTCCTCTCATTGTCATTATCGCCATGGGGAACTCTGGAAATGCGCAACGCCAGGCCAATATTTCCTCGAAGCATTCGGCGCGAGACAAGGCGCTTGCACTGGCTTCTCCATACGATGGCAACACTCGTGACCCCTTTCTGCACGCAACAGGTAGGAAATTTAACACATTTCTCGTGATTTGATTGTGATACTTCTTAAAATCTTTCTCAGCTACGGAGATCGTCGAACGCATCGCCGCTGGTAAATGGACGGCGTCGCAAGTTCTTGACGCATACATGGCCCGCGCGGTGGTTTCTCAAGCCAAGACGAACTGCATCACTGAAGGTCAGTCGAAAACGAACAGGTCTAGGTCGGGCTGCCAACTCTTCCTCCATCTGTCCTAGTCCTTTTTGAAGACGCGAAGAAGCAAGCGAAAGAGCTGGACGAGGAATTTTCCCGCACGGGCAAGTTGCGAGGACCTCTCCATGGTGTTCCAATGAGCTTTAAAGACCAATGTACGCATCCTTCAGGGGTTACATTGACATGCTCAATGTATGCGCAGACGAAATCGTCGGTTATGACGCGACTATTGGTTTCACGCATTGGGCCAACAAACCATCCATCAAGGATGCCTTCGTAAGTTAGCCATCGGTGTTGATGTCCTTTCATATGTTCATCCTCCGAGAAGGTCGCCATTCAGTGCAGAAAAGCGGGAGCCATCATCATCGTCAAAACCAACGTGCCCCAAACAATGTTCGCGTTCGAATGCTCCAATGCACTCTGGGGTCGGACTACGAACCCGTGGTGCGACAAATATACTTGCGGAGGCAGTTCTGGCGGAGGTTCGCTCTCGTCCGTTGGATATACTCTGACAATGCAACTGATTTGGTGCCCATACATTCAGAAGCTGCCCTGTTAGCAATGGACGGATCCGCACTTGGTGTTGGCTCGGATGTCGGAGGTAGTCTGCGTATACCGACATCATACTGTGGCGTCTATTCTCTTAAGCCTTCGTCTGACCGGGTGAGCGGTGATGGCACCAAGGGTATGGTCGGAGGTTCTTCTCTGCGTTTAGAAGCCGTGCTAACACCCGGGTTCGCCTAGGTTGCAACCCAGGGTACGAGGCAATTCGGGTATCATATGGACCGATGGGGAGGTGCGGATCCTCCTATTGAAATTGACAAACTTGGCTCAAAAAGATGATAGGTCGGTCAAGGACTGCGAGCTCTTCTGTCGCACTGTATTCGGCGAACTTGATGGCGCCCACCAAACTGTCCCAGTGCCCTTCCGTCCTGTTGAATTACCCAGCAAACTTAAATTTGGGTACTATTTCACAGGCAAGTTGCTTCCCACTTATCGTTACACCGGGCATATGACGATTTTACAAACAAAGATGGAATGGTACAGTCTTCCCCCGCGAACGTACGAGCCGTCCAGGAAACGATCGATGCCTTGAGGTCGCAAGGACATGAATGTGTCGAGTTCGTGCCTTCATTGAGTATGTTAAATGCTTTGGTATTGGGGCTTGCTCATGATCTCGGGCGAGTAGGCGAGGATGCGATGGCCACTTTCGTCGCACTTACTTCCGCTGACGGCTACAAGAGAATGCTCGCAACAATCGAGTCTGACCCCACAGTGCGAGTTACGTTATCAGACACGATTCTTTTTAAGACAGTATTGCACAGGAACCAAGTCTGTATCTCTCGACTCTAGGTCCCAAACTTCCGGGTCAGTGATGCTCTAGCTTCTCAGGAAGCTGTGTGGCTCACCATTTATCCACCCACGAAGGCTTTGTGCGCTACTTGATTACTCGTGTAGCTGACATAGTCCACCGGGACCGGCATTTCTCTGAGTTGTTTTCACTTGCAAGAACAAAAACTGTATCCGAATTCGTGGAGTTCACCGATCGGCGCAACAAAGTTACCAAGGCATGGTACACGGAAGTGAGTAAGAGTGCTGTCTCGCGGGTCCGTCTTGATGTTCCCCTCCGAACAGGTCTGGGACACGTACGGCTTCGATGGCATCATCGCGCCAGTCCAGTCACTACCCACCATTCCCCACGGGTAAGCACTCGTTACCCATCCATCGAGGTTGACTCGCGCACACTTTCCTCATCATCCAGTGGCTGTGCGATGCTCTCTCCCCTCGCAGCGTGTACCATTCTCTACAACGTCGTTGACTCACCTGTGGGCATCGTCCCTGTGACGCGCGTCAAACCTACCACGGACGCACTTCCTGCCGACTTTGTCGTAGGTGCGGGGGGCACCTCCACGATCCTTGAGAAAGAGATGTACGCTGGCCCGAAGCCGGCGTATGATGCGACGGCGATGGAGGGTATCCCAGTGGGCGTACAGATCGTGGGTAAGAAATGGGAGGACGAGAAGGTGTTGCAGATGATGAAGGTCGTGGACGACGCGCTCGGGACAGCGCGGGGCTTTGGTCCTGGGAGTTGGAGGGCGCAATAGCTTGACTAGCCCGGGTCATCCGGAGTAGGTGTGCACGCTCAATGATACAATAGATTGGTGCCCCTTTCAATCATGCGCCCGAGGAAAACAGACGTGCAAGCATGCATATTTGCGAGATTTACGAAGGTATAGATTGATCCGAATCATTGAGTTGCCGTATGTATACAGTGTGGTTTATCGCCCCTACAGTTCAAAGGAGAATAGCCCCACGCAGTCGACGAGCACCATCCACAACCCGCAGGATCCCCCGTTGAAGCGCGAGGCAGAAATAAAGAAATGAAATTGAAAAAAGCACAAAAAGCAACATGGAAACACGGTGCAACGTTTAAGAGCAGGAATAGTGAAAGCGACTCTAGGATGTGAGACAACAAAGCATATACGATGTTCGAGAACGCGGAGGGAGACAGATGAGAAAGTGACCCGGTTAGTGGTATGAAAACTATGATGACACGTCGAGAAAAACAAAGATTCATGGATTAACGAGACGAGATCGACGAGGATATGTCCATGGAACAGACAGCGATGAAAGCGGGTGCATGGGAGGCAACAAGAACAAGAGCAGCAGATGAGAACCAATCAACTAAAGTCACCCAGGAAAGGCAAATTAAACGTTCCTATGGCCATCATTCATCGGCGGGTCTGGTGAACGGTTGGATGTGGGAGAAGAGACGCTTACCTTGTAAAGTAGGGGTTGTCCTTACATCTCAGACCCGAACTGGGCATTATTCCATGTCCGTGAGGACCCAGATGACGAAGACCCTGAAGACGAGCGCGCAGTATTTTCTTGCGTTTGCTCTTGGGATTCGGGGTACGTCTTCACGCGCCGGGCAGCAGGCAAGCCCCCTGGTTCCATTACATACTCGATACCAGATCGTGGGGGTGGCCGAGGGACGTAAGTTGTTCGGTCATAAGAGGCCACATGCGGTGGTTGTGGACGAGCCGTCGATGTGGTGGGCGCCATCGCTACCGGACTAGAGGATGACAAGGTGGCAAACGATGCGCTAGATGTGACGGCTGGCATCGGTAGAGTCTGAGGATAAGTAGGAAAAGAGCTCTGGCCGAACGAGGGTTGATCGAAACGAACAGGAGGCGCTCCAGGCGCACTTGCGTCTTGTCCCGTAACTCCGGGAAGCGGACCCTGTTGGTATCGAGGGGACTGTGAGGGGTACGGACTCCCTCCAGCGCGTCGAGTTCTGGAACGAGCGTGACGTTCTCCAACCAAATGGCCTTCACTTCGTAGTTCCGGGTCGATACGGGCATCTTCGACAGGCGTGGCAGAGGGTTGGCTGGGTCCGGCATGCTGAGAAGGATCCAACGGAGTCGTTCCATCCTCATCCATCTCAGATGCCTCTTCGTCCTCTTCTTCCGAGGCAATCATCCTGTTTTTGGGTCGACGTTTCCTAGCACGTTTGTAACCCTCCCCCTTAGAAACGTCCAATTGCCAATAGTTTCCCTTTCCAGGTTCCGTAATTGGACGAGCAACGTGTTTAAAGACTTGATTCAACGAAAGGTTGTGTCTGATCGAGTTCTGTCCGTGCGCCAAGAGTAACCTTCAGCCAGGCAGAAACATGCCACTGAGAACAAGAATCGCACCTTCCAGGCTCTGTCGCGCTTGTGGTCCCGAAACCATTGGAACCGATTTTCAAGTTCGGTATATATTTCCTGGAGCGTCAATTGCTTCTTGGGGCTGCCATATATAGCCAACTTGATGAGCATCGGCAACGGAGTTGAAGGTTTTTCATTTGGAGCGGGATCGGGCAACGAATGAAGACTGATATCCTCATTAGAGGCAAGTCCGAGTTGCTGGCGTAAGTACGGGCCAGCATCTGGAAAAGGGGAATGGGTACTGTCGATGAGATGGCCGGGCGACATGGAGAACGCGGAAACATTTGTCGGCTGACTGGTGGCGGGAATGGCCGAGGATGTAGAAGACCCTTGGGAAGATGCTACAGGGTAGTTCATTTGAGATGAAATGGTGACCCGCGCGCCGACATTGTCGAAAATCTGAGGCGATAATAAGCTATCTGTTGGATAGCCTTCAGGGTTGCGATAGTAGGTTCCACCGGTATTCGAGGGTTGCCCTCCATATCGGATGTGTTCTAAGCCAAGACGATGTTGCCCGTGGTAAGCCGGGTAGTGTTGATAGGTGTGGTGAGGGGGTAGTGGGTTCTGGGGGTATTGGGACGTCGGCTCCACGAGATAGTCGTGGGGAAGTGGCTGACTGGAGGCGGAAGAAGAAGAGGAAGCGCTCCAGTTACTTTCCACACTCTGTTGTGACTCCGCGGGACTCGTACCGCCTTCATACGGATATGGCTGCGAAGGGGCGGTCCGGGTTGAACTAAAAAATAAAACAAAACAAAATAACTCTCACATGTTGGATCTCATGATTTGGTGGGATATAAACATTGCCAAGTCGCGGATCCAGAGCGGGGTAGACCTGTGGCTCCGCCTGGGCAATCCTCGGTGGCACATACGGTGCGTCATCAAAACCCCCTGGGTTGTCCAGAATGTGATCAGGGATAGGTATTTGATGAGAAGTGTTGAATCGGATCCCTTGGCGCTGGTTGCCGCTTCCGCCGGCGATGGGGACACCGGGATGCACGGGGAAGTTGGCCTCCCCGTCCGAAGTGTTATGTGAACGCGTAATTGCGTTTTCGGATTCAAGGGACAGAGAATTAAGGGATGGAGCCACGCCAGCTCTCCACCGAGTTGGTGAGCCACCGGTCATGACTACTTCGTGGTTTCATTGTTGAAAAATAATTGGTGGACCCACAGAACCAAATATGAGACCAACACGAGTTCAGACGTGATGTCGAACACAGATGCGACGCGTCGGAGAATTGGTCCCGTGATACGTTGTGAAGCAAGGCACCGATAAGATAAAGCAAGTGAGGTAAGCAAAAGGAAATCGGTAACATCCGCGGAATCAACCGTACCAGAATTGTATGGATGGGGCATAATGAAAGACGATGCCAGGGTGGAGGGAGAAAACATGAACGTGAGGTGGAAGTAGGATGCTTTGTGGGTTCGGTTGGGTCTTCCCACTGCCGTTTTCCTGTGGGCGGTCCCGCCTTTTAAGCCGCCTGCCATCCGCGACATGCGGCTTTTTCGTCACTCTCAGAATTACCCAAGAAGGCTAAGGGAACGGAGATGCTGTACGCGGGGATTGCCTTGATTGCTTCTCAAACGTGCGAAATGTATATGTCAGCTCCCTCAGGCTGAAGGCGCCTCGTCGCTCCCACGTGGGGATGAGAGAAGATGCCACTCTGGGTAACTTTTGGTGGCGATGTCGTCTGTGTGGCCGCCAAACCCAATGAAGCAATTCAGCAGGATTGCGTCGCGAAAGTTACTCGTTATGGAATGCTGGAGTTTCCTTTCTGGTGGGCCCGACTCGGTTGCGGGCTGAAGCGCATCAAGGGATCATTGTACCACCTAGGACAGTATGCTCAGCGACCCCACGAGACGCTCAGCGGGGAATTATACATGGGGCTACCATCTGGCTCGGTGTCAACGTTCGTTATGCGGGGTAATCTGTGGGCACCGATGAGTAAATGATTTCATATGCGCCGATAGTGTGTCCTTGTGTTCGAAGGGGTTGCGGAAGTCGGTCATCGCTGTCTTGCAAAACCAATTTGGGAAGTGACATACTGTAGTATTCAACGCGGAGTTTGCCGACCGCCGGTACAGTTCCTCGATGCGGTTGGAACGAAAGGAGTTCTCTCTCGTCGCCTTCTGGAGCCTTTTCAGGATACCTAGCCGATCAGGAACCCGAGGCAAAGTCTTCTCCCTGTTTATTGTTCGTGCTTCGTGTCTGACAGAAACCAGAGCATGGATGTGGTTGGGGGTGATTTGGAGTTCCGGTTCGGGCCCGTATCTTTCCTCGTTTTCCCATCACCCGTCATACTGGCCTAACGGAAGAATGTTGTTGCGGACATTCTTATAAGTACATAAGCTGTGTATGCGGCGGCACTGCGTACTTCCTTGGTGAGCAGCCATTTAAATAACGAGCATTACCTCCTCCACGATGTAGGGTTCACCCACTACCATCGAGCACGCACTTCTGATTCATGGATTAACATCATTCTCGCATGCACGGCGCCGAGTTGCGTCCTCTTTGGCTGCTCAAGCGCTCAAGGTACGACTCGATCGCTGTATTGAAGCGCGGTCCCCATTGTCAAAGTACTCAACCTCATCAGGCTACTTGGTTACTGCACCCGATCTCATCGAGCATGAGTCAAGTGTTGACTGACCACCGCCCCGGTTCCTCCGCGCAAGATCTCCGTCCATACCTTACGGCAAGGAACCAGCAATTGTTCTTGTTGATCCTCCTTTGCAAGCCACACCCGAGAAAATCTTGTTTCAGGACCGATTCTTCTGCGATTCTTGCGTCAATTTCAAACAAGCAGAAACCTATTCTGCTGAAAACGCTCTGTGGGAACGCGGCTGTGTTCCGTCGATACAGTGCACGGCATATTTGAGGTGAGGCTGGTTGTTTTCAGATTGACAGTGTACCGATTTGACCTCTTTACACAGCAAAACAAGCCGTAGTTCTTTATCAATTATTTCAATGCTACGTGGAGGAAGTGGTGAGTAACAATTTCGGTGGCAGATCCCGCGATCTAAAAGGTCTACCTGGCCGAAGATCTTTGTCCATACTCTTACGTTCGACCTATCAGGGGGCTGGATCCAGTATGAATTTCCTGACGTCATAGTTGAGGAGGCACTGAAGACAATAGCTGGATTGGAAAGAAAATGACACTGCTCGATGACTTGACAGCTTTGCACAAATAAAAGTTCGTGATTTGAATCGATGAGTAACGATGAATGATCCTCCGACACCAGGAGAACCCGCTGGAGACCCGTCAACTTATAAGTACATTCAGACATCTACGTCACGGCTGTCGTCCGATAAAGATAAGGATATCTTGCACTACATAGCCGCATGCAGGTTCACTCCCAGCACGAACAACCGTTTGATCGGCGTATCACCGAGGGGCAGAGTATACTGACTGGTGCAAAACCGGTACACTTTGGCCACAACCCGCTCACTTCATCTCTGTGCACCGAATATCACGAGGCTATTTTTCGAGGAGCACGATCTCATTTCCCGATCCCAGAGGATCGACTCTCGATCGTACTAAGTTAGCTCGATTAGGCAGAACGGCTCCCCGCCAATACCCCTGTGAGTTGGCCGTCCTTGAATATGACTGAAGATACAATGTCAATGACTGAGCCGCCCCCTAGCTCACAAAGCAGTGCACATATGTTGTCTTTCCGGATCGAGGAGTACCATGGTGCTATGCTTTCAACGAAACGGCCACTTGGTATTAGTAGTATTGACCACCCGAATGCAGTGGTTTGTGCCTCGGAATGGACGGAGTCAAATGATGGCGCAGATCTGGCGGTATGCTTCCGTAGGGACATCTGCTACATACAATTCCATTTCATCCTGATAACTTCTAGTAGATTTTACACGGATATAGTGTCATGCACAAATTCCCAGTTTTCCAAATGCACGGCGAAGAAGTATGCTGCGTGGACCGCATAGGCTGAAATTTTTGGACGCTTACTGAGTCCATCAACAAAACCTGTCCGGGCATCTACCTCCCCGTCAACCTATGTAATTTGACATGGCCGTCGTGTCAGAGGAATCTGTCATGGTAGGTGTGCTAATGGGCAACGGTATCCCCTGGCACCACCTTCTATGATGGATGACCATGGTAATGAGTGGCAAGACACTCAATAAAAGCACGATGAGCGCGAGGATGGGCGATTCCATGCCGACAAGCTCGCCGCTGGCTACGCAGAAGGTACAGAAGAGAGGTATAACATGAAGACATCTTGCCATATTGGGATAATTCTTAAAAGAACATGAGATCGCGAAGAACGGAGGGCAATTAGAGAGGAGCACTTACTTCGAGGAAGTATGTGTCGACGGTGAGACGAAGACCAATCGTGTAAATGTTAAGTGCCAGCACCACTGGCAGCACAGATCTAAATCCAGAGATTCCAAGGAAACTACGTAAGAATGAATGTCAGCAACGCGCTTGATACGACAGGCGCCGGAGGCGCTCATGCGAGAAGCATCATGAACTGCCCGCCCACTGGCAGAACTTGTCCAATGGCGGAGGCTAGCAGATGCAAGGTATATACTGAATTCAACGAAATTCTCGCGAGCCCTTTATTAGCGCTTTTGTGAGCTTGGAATATTTGAAGGGATTGATCTGGTGGGAGCGATGCAACCGTGACCAGGGAGCCGACACCAGGCGCTTCTTGAAGCTGTGGTTATCAGCCTCGCATAAAATACAATGTCTCCCTTGAGATGGCACACCATTCATAGCCCACCCCATCATGTCGTTCTGCATCATCTGCTCCCTTCGCAGGTTACATCCCTCCCGGCGGATCAACTCAGAAGACGAGGCTCTCTTTCCTTCCGACCTCACCAGAGAGCTAGAGGACTTGCACAAAGTCTCGTTAAACTCGGTATGCATTTTCTGTCACTGTTCCCGACCTCAACTCAAATATCTTGTCAAGTAGCTTATGGCACTCCTCGCGTGAATCCTTCCAGTTTCTTGCATGTATTAGCACGTTGTTGACATTCGTCCTTACACAGTGCCCTTGCGGTCTCAGGATCTAAATCCGTTCTGCCAGTGGTGCTGGCACTTCTCATTTACACCATCAGTCTTCGCTTCACCATCAACACTTGCTTCCTCCAAGTAAGCACTCCTCCCCAACTGCCCTCCGGTTTCTGAAACCTTATGTTCACCCAAGAATTATCCCACCCTGTTGAGATTTCTTCATGCTGTACCCCTCCTTGGCACCTTCTGCGTAGCCAGCATTGAGCTCGTCCTTGACATGCGATCACCCACCCTTGCAGCCGTTGTGCTCTTATTGAGTGTCTTGCCATTCATTGCCATCATCATCCATCACAGTGGACGACAGTGTGAGGGAATACCATTGCCTATTAGGATGCATGGAGCACCCGCCATGTCGGGTTCCTCTGATCCAACAGCTGTATCAGACTAGGTTGACAATGAGATAGATGCTCAGGGAAGCGCCCGGAAGCCTTTACTTCAAGCTCTGTTGGCAGGCCAGCAAGCATCCAGAAATTGTAGCCTGTTCAGTCCAAGCGGAATAAAAATTTGCCGCGCATTTGGAAAACTGAGAATTTGTGTACTGTCTCCGTGTTAAATTTACAATATGTTATTAGGACAAAGCAAGTTGGATTGCAATCACCGCTATATGTAGTAGATGGAAATCGTATTGATGGTCTTATTCCCAGTGGCTAGTTGCCCAATTTGTTTTACTGCTCAGAAATTGATCAATGGCACTAGTACTGTTGGCGGCGTCGGCCTGTTGGGTAAGTGTTATCCTCGGCGCTTAAGGGTTTTCCAGAACCATTTAAACGATACTCGAGATTCGCGGATCTGGTATTGGGTCATATTTTTATTGCGTCCCTTCCAAGGTGCAAACCACTGCATCCCAACCCGGAAAGACAACATCGGATGTGCACCGCGTTGACCTGCCAGTGGGGTCGATCGGTGAACTAGGGCAACTCGGCGACTTGACAATACAGTATTGTATCATATTTTGGTCGAATTTGAGGACGGAAAACTTGTCATGGGGTATTGGTGCGGAGCTGTTCTGCCTAGTCAAGTCAAGGACGATCGAGTGTCCAACCTCTGGGATTGGGAAATGAGATCGTGGCTCTCGAAAAACCAGGGTTGCGGCGACGGCATACCATTGACGCTCAAATCGCCTGGGTGTTGCACCCCGTTGCATAGGAGAGACAAGGGGGATTGCTGTCGGATGTGATCCCATGGCCGATGAGATTGGGAGCGGTAACAAAGTAACCCACGGCCTCGATAACTTGGGGCACTGTGATCCAACGACCTTGAGCGGCCAGAGAAGATACACTGGAACGATGCCATGTACTATGTGAGGATGGTGTTAATCCGTGGATCAAAAGTGCATGTTTGGTTGGCAGTAGGCGAACCCCACGTTCAAGTTGTAGCGGAGGAAACGCTGGTCATCGAGCAATATTGGAGGGTACCATTTCAGCACAGAACTCGCACTGATATGACAAGTCGTCCGAGTCGGGGTGTCTGAGTCGTGACCGCACGTGGGCTAAGTTATTTCTGGCGGGAGCGTTGGGTGTATCCGGTAAAACACCCTTGAGTTTGACACTCTCGGCGAGCTACCCGTACCCGGGTGGGCTGCACGGCGCTGAGGTGCCAACCTATTCAGTGAGTGTCCGTGTAGCCTATGACTTGCCGACAAGTAAATTACGACTTGCCTGCACTTGGCCTGCAGCGGGGGCATCTTGATCTACTGCGTTGCACCGGACCTTGAGGCTGTGCAGGTAAGTCGTGATTGCTGATCGCGGCGGTCTGGTCTTTCGCACGCTCAGGTTCACACACGGGATAGCCCTCTCCTCATCTTAAGTTGAGCTCCCTATATATAAGGCAAATCATATGGTTTACGAGCTTTAGATCAAAGCCATTATCTGCTGTTGAGGACCACCCATCCATATCCATCATGCCATGCGCATTATTTGCTACGACTCGGATGGGTGCTGAGGGCAATTGAAACGGCTCTTGCCTCTTTTAGACGGATTGGTCACCAGCGTCAGCAACTTGGAATCACTGCCACAAAACAGCAGTCTACCTTTCTCAGAGCCTCTGGAGGTGTGAAGGGATTAAGGTTGTGCTGGGTTTGAATTTGTTCACAAATCTCAAGAACATTCCTTACTTCTCGTGGCGACCGCGCTCTTGAAAGCTATATATGAGATCATGTATCATCTAAATGGAGAGAGATGTCTGCCACTTGGATTTGGTCGCACTACTAAGGTGCCCTCACACGGACACCAGGGGTGCGTAGGAGCATGGGAAGTACCCGTCCAAGAGGAGCGGCTGTTTGCAAGTTGACATTCTCGTCGGAAGCTTCCGAGCTTCCCAAAAATGGCGATGAAAACGGAGACTACTTGGGCCAAACTTGGGCAGAAAATTGGTCATAGCAAGGGGTCGGCCGACACCTTGCTATGACCAATTTTCCACTACAAACCCGGATCAAAATTTCAGTATTTGACACGTGGCCATGCCTCGATATCCAGGAGTTTTAGCAGAGCTCGAAAGCGATGCAGAGAGCCAGGGCAAGCGACCGGCATGGATGCTGCTTTTCAGGCTCCGACGACGCGATAAACAAACGCCCACTTTGCGGGCGTCTGCACCTTGTCTGACGCGTCGTCGCATCCCGCATCGTATCACCTCTGCGTCTCATCTGCGTCTCTCGGGTTTCCAGCTCCCATCTTTCCTATGGAGCAAGAAGGCACCATCATTTCTAGGCTTCGTAAGCGCCCTCAGCCGACCCCAATTCTGGAGGCAGATGACAGGTGTGACGAGGTGTCCCAGGGTCATGATTCTGACCTCTCTTCATTTCTGGACAATGACCCCACACCACGTGCTACTGCCAGTGGTGCCAGAGGCTCGGTGTCGGACCTAACCGAGCCTGCGCATGCGGCTGAGTTTTCCGCCAGGACCGAGGCATTGCCTCATGTCTTTCTTCTTACCAGTATACGACGAATCGATGCATGACACCCAGCCTCGGAACGGGGCCATCCCCTGCCCTTGAAAAGCGCAGGCCAGGACGGCCCAAAGGAAGCAAGAACAAGCCGACAGCGAAGAACGCGGTCGACCACGCAAGGATGATACGAAACGATATCACACAAGATCAGAAAGTTGCGCCGGATTTGATTTTCATTTCACGCTTCTACTCATCTACTCACACTCTCCCTTAGAGAGAAACACGTGCCCGGTCCTCGACTCGCCGGCGCTGATCGGAAACACCCGTGGTGAGTCATCATACACCTAGCCCCGTGTTTACCATGTTGCCAATAGCTTCATGGTGCAGCTGCATCCTCCCGCGGGATCCCACACTTTAACCCTGAGGCTTAACTCCTGGGCATGCCAAATCCCAGTCAAGGCGTTCGAGCGAGCAAGGAGCGACTCAGAAGTGATGTATACTTACTTGGTAAGTCATCCTGATCAAACCCAACGTCCGCTCAGCTCATCCGTGACTAATGACATCCAGGTGCCATGAGTCGATCGCAGCGATCAGAGAGTGGCCTCGTCCCATTGCCTCCCCACTTTCGCTCGTGTTAACGTTAACACCCTGATTTCAAAGTTGACCGGCTACATTGTTTTCGATACGATGTTATTGCCTGCCTTCGGGTGCATTGGACCATTTTTTGGGGTTGATTGACCTCCAACGTTCCGGCATAGTTGTATCAAAAGTAATGTATGTATCTTTGACAATGGCGCTACAGCTATCAACAACATTGCGATCCACAGATCACCTGCTCTCAATGGCACCGTTCGTTGCTGGGGCATGCAGGCTGTCAATCAATGGTGGCAGGTGGGAATTCAACGCGGTCACCGCCCCCAAATGACACCGTGTCGCCGAATAGCAACGACTATTCCATCGACAGATGATTCCGGACTGTAAGTGAGCACTGATTCCCGTGCATTTGGAGGGTAAGTCCAACTTGTTGACTAATACTCATCAACGCGTTTACCAGACTCTGCTGGGGTGTAATAGGATGTCCGCAGACGTGCGAGGTGAACAAGTCGTGCCGTCTATAATCAGGAGGAGACCCAGGTAACCTGGTATTTGTGTTGTCGCTCCATTTGCAGTTTCATTTCGACTCGCAGTGCCATCTGGACTTACTAAAAACTGTCTGGCCCCGAATACACGGTCACAAGGAGGGCCCGGAGCTTCTTATTATAACTGCATGTGGCTATCTAGACCAATTCGAGTGTTTTTTCTGGATAGATCGAGTCTGGATATCCAGACACGAGTTAAGGGCTAGCTAAAATGGCCGTAGCCTATCCAATGATAATCTGTAGTCTAGATACGCTTCGTCTGCATCAGATCTCTGAGTCTGTCTTCGATTTTGACTAGGGTCTTGGCCTGAGCACACAAGTCTGACTTACATACTCAATCACGACATGCTAGCTGAGATTTCCCAAGTCTAGCTACACTTGTGTTTGTCATTTTTTGGTTCCCGCAGTGAGTGCGAGTTCCGAGTCTGTCCCGAAATGGGTCCCTCTAATATTACTCCCTTACCATGATGACCAGCGTTCCCTCCGCCACAACGTGGGGTTCGCCTACTGCCTCCAAACATGCACTTTTGATCCATGGATTAACATCATCCTCGCATACGTGGCATCGTGTTGCATCCTCTTTGGCCGCTCAAGGTACGACTGGATAGCTGTATCGGATCACGTTGCTCCAAGTTACCAGGTTACTTTGTGATCGCTCCCAATCTCGTCGGACATGGGTGCAGAGTGTCGATCGACTACCACTTCAGTTCCATCGCGAAAGACCTCCGTCCATATCTCGAGGCAAGGAACTATTCCTTGGTCATCGGTCATTCTATGGGCGCAACCACGGCTCTGAGCCTCTTTCCGCATCTTCCTGCATCACATCCGACGGCGATTCTCCTTGTCGATCCTCCTATGGAGCAAGGACCAGAGAAGCTTGATTTCCTGGATGATATGTTTACCGACTCTTGCATCAACATCAAACCGGCAGGAGCTTATGGCGCTGAAAATCCCCTGTGGACGCTTGAAGATTGCCTCTATAGGGAGCTCGGAACACGCCTGTGTTCAGTCGATGCCGTACACGGTATCTTGAGCGTAAGACACCGCCAGCGCTGCCCATGCTTGACGGACCCTTGCTAATTCGAATCGGCTTACTTCCCGACAGCAAAATCGACCGTGGTACTTTTTCGGTCACTTCGATGCCGTTCCGGAGAAGTGGAAGGTGACGGTCGTGGTTGCAGATCCTGCGATCAACAAGCTCTGTCCTGTCGAAGATATCTATCCCTACCCTCACATTCGACCGGTGATGGTCCCAGGTGCGGGGCACTGGATCCAGTATGAGTTTCCTGAAGTTATTGTCGAGGAAGCATTGAAGAGAGTAGCTGAATTGGAGGCCGCGTAATAGGTGCATCGCCGCCGTGTTTGGCAGTCGATAGATTAATTTGGACCGAAAGCATTTGATCAACCTCTCAGGTGGATGTGGCGTAATCCCTAGCTCGAACTGGTTCTCCCCTCGAAGGGAATTCTCCACGATAGGAAGTGGATTTGCAAGTCACTCTCCACAGTGCACAAACTCACGGAGGCATTTGGTAAGGTCAGGTTGCCAGGTAAAAGGAACGCCCAAGTCTGAGTGGGTGAAAACCCAGCCATTGCCGTGGTATGGGCTACATGAGATATACAAAATGAGCTCGAAACCTCCATCGAGTGGCGCGCTATGAGCGAGACCGGATTTCCTGGGTCGTGGGTCATTTATGTGCTCGTGAGCATGATTGCCGAGGTTGGTCAGACTGGCGGCCATTTGTCTTCCACTGTCCAAAAGGATCATGTAGCATCGATCGCCAATGGCTGCACAGCTCACAACGCATTAATAATGACCCCCAAGCCGGCCAATGTTCTGCTCGGTCGTCACACGGAGTACGTGGCTAGCAGTTAAGATTCACTTGACTGTTCAAGATTGAGGATATTCTATGGGTTTGCAGATACAAAGAAGATCGCCCCCTGATGCCACGTGATCTTGGGCCCAAATCTTGCCAGGAGGATGCAATACCGATAATCTAGACATGTTAACCGACGTACAATGGATGCTAACGAGCAAGCAAGTGCGGTCGTGCGTCCCAAAACTCGTCGCCGATTATATCACAGTGCAAAACTTCTATCGTCGTCTTCGGCTTCTCTTGTTGACTTGCCTTTGGCGGAATTTGGGTAATCTCGCTTGCTTGTATTGTGATGGGTTCGGGTAGGTCGTTTGTGTCTTGAGAGGCCTCGGGTTCGCTGACCTGGCATCCATCATTACAAGCTGAGGCGGCACGGCTCACATGACCTCACCTTCTCACGAACCACTACACTTCCTTTCCTGAATCGTGCCGAAATATCATTATAGTTGATCTTGAATCGCTGAAACAACATCTCATGTTTTTGTGCAGACACGGTGCCCTAAAATCAAGTCAGCCGGCTCTCTGTCTGAGCACACGGTAGACACCACCCTCAGAGTAGCATGCGCCTCGGTGGTCGTCTGACCGCCCTGTTGAACGAGAGCCCAAAATACGGTGTTGTAGAGATTATTTATGTGTGCTGTGATGCTGACGCGCAGCTCCGCTCAGCACCGACAAGAACGGAAATAACGGGCGAATGGGGGACATACTATCGGTCTGTCTCCATGCAAAGTAATCACGGATCGCACGCTCGTCGGGATACAAGACGATCCGGCCATCAAAAGAGGGAGGATACCGTAACGGGGTATCCGGAAAATACTGGGGCCAGTGGAACACATAACACGACGTGAAATAGGATGTGAGAGTGGATAATATCTTTGCGTGGCGGCGGTTATACAGATTGGTAGACTTTCGGAGGAGAAAGCTGGTTGGGTGATCAGATGGGTTTGGAGGATGGACGATGTGCTTGCCTGAACTCGTCGGATTCACCAAATGCGAGAACGATGTCTTTGAATTCGGACATGAGATCTTTGGCTGCGTGGTCCATGAGTTGCAGAGCACGCTCGTCGTTTGGTTTCACGAATGTATGCTCCTCCGAGAAGCTGTATCGCGCGATGAGCTGGCGCGATTCAAATCGCTTGATCACGCACCGATGAAACGAATGCCCGTCTATACGGCAGACCAGAAAACAGCCTTGCAGGAGGGGGTCTGGGAGTTCAAACTTGCGGACGTAGGCATACTTTGAATTGGCCATCGAGGAAGAGACCGACCGAATAAGGCAACTGTGGCCACGGCAACTCTTCACATAGATCACGGTGAGTCGTGACCTGACTCGACTCGTACAGCTCCACCTCGCACACCAACCTCGCCTGAGCCCCAAATGAGCAGCCCAGCAGCCATATCCACCCCAAACTCGCCCTACTCCTCCTTCTTCAGGCGCCGCACTATCGGTCGTGCTGCCTCGCCTCCTACCTGGGCCTGCTACGAGCAGATCCCCTACGACGACGAGGACGACGAGGACGACGAAGACTTCTCCGATAGCGGCTCTGAAGACGACTCCTTCTCCGAGGATGGAGAGGACTACCACACCCATGACCACACCCTCAACCACCCCGTCGGCGCAGTCACTGCGTCTGACTCGCAAGACGACACCCACGTCCAGAACATGGAGATCGATGAAGCCGATCGCCACGCCCACACCCCATCTCCCGCCTCCAACGACGAGAAGAACCCCGCTCAGTTCAAAAGGGACATCAAAGGAAAGCAGCGCGCGGTTGATCCGGAGCCGGAGGTACCCAAGAGGCGCCATCGCAAGCGTGACCGTCGCCCGATGCACACACTCCGTCCCATCTTGACCATCCAGAAGAGTCAGGGATTTGTATGGAATCAGGTTCGTCCTGACTTGACATTCTTTTTCCTGAGAAGCATCGGCGCTAAACGGCGTGCTCCTTGTAAACAGGATCTCTTCGTCCCTCCTTATATCAAGGATCGATGTCAGTCCATTTCTTCCGTGTCATGATTGGCTGATTTGGACTGATATTTCATGGTATTTTTCCCCACAGACGTTGCCTCCACTTCTCCTCCTGGCTCTAGAGGTCTCATCTCCAACTCTTGGTCCTCCACCACGTCCTCCATCACGGACTATGAGGTCGAGGTAGTAGAAATCCGAATACGGGATGACGAACTTTACGACATCATCCCCTAAATCCCCCTCTCCACCCACCCAACGTTCCACGTCCCCTCCCCACGATATGAAACCCGTTAATGATCCAAATACAGACCCCGTTTGGAATACATACATACAGATTCTGGCCGTGTCATATATTTTCTTCTACGTTGTTGAACTCGCGCTTTCTGCTTGCCTTTTTTCTCGCTACTTTCTTCAGTCCCTCTCGTCACACACATATATATACAAACTCGGGAACTCGAGCTACGACACATTCGTATTCAGTACTTGTCCTACAAAGACCAGCTATTAGATAACAACGTGAACGTATATTGAAGATAGTTTCCCCTAACCCTTCTAATGATACAAGCCGTCTCAATCCCCGGCGATGGTGGCCATGAGCGCGTCGTCCACTTCCTTCATCCTCGCCATCTCTTTGAGCTTTTCTTGTTCTTGTTCACGTACGATATCGTTGTCCCTCGTCTGGCGATATGTCGGCTTCATATACGGCTTGTAGTCGAGGTGACGCTTGACGTAGAAGCACATGTATGCGTTCGAGCTGAGGCAGGCACCCAAGTTGGAGGGCGTCACCCTACGTATCGAAAAAGTTGTGGGAAACGCATCGTTTCGTCAGTCATTCCGTCGCACCTATAACCAGACACGCACCTGTCGTCGTCGAAACGATACCACTGCGTACACTTCAGCGACGGGGCACACTGATCGAAGGGGGGGAAAGCCCACCTCATCCTGAAACCGCGCAAAATTGGTATAGTGTCCATTGTCCATCTGACCTTCGTGGTTAATCACCGCAAAGAGGTCGTACTCGTACATCGCATCCGGTCCCGGGTACCTATATGCGGTAACACGTTCATCGTTCATCGTCAATCATCACTGAAGAAAGAGAGCCGCAAAACGACGCTCGGAAGACGCTCACGTCGATCCGTCTCCGTCTTTGCTCGTGTGGTTCATAACGAGCGTCGTGTACGGTGCCATATTAAGCGATGCCGGAAACCGAACTGGCGTGTCGATCTTTTGCGGGACGGCCTTTGAAGTCGTCTTATGCTCGAAGCGCTGTCACACCCATACACGTTTATTCCCCAAAGACAGACTTCCATCAGACAAGGAAACACACCTTGAACTGAAAGCTGAGCACGGGCGGCAACTTGCGTATGCTCAGACGCTTGACCGCTTCGTGCGCCTTGGTGCACTTACTGCAACTGTACTCTTTCGCACCGAGTTTTTCGGGCTTGGTGAATCTACCAGACCAAATGTGATAAGCACGGCGTTTGAACACGCGACGTCGATCTGCGCACCTCCTCAAACACCCCGCCAACGTATTCTCCCCTGAACCAACCTCCCCACCCTTGCCTCTCAATTCTAAACTGATATCCAACATGGGATCAACCGTGCTCGTCATGTTCCCACACCTTTCACACGTCACATCGCTTTGCAATTGTCCCGCAAACGTCTGGTGAATGATACAGTTGCAGGAGATATTCGTCGATCCGCGGCACGTCCCGTGAATTTGGTTGAGCGCGGTGATGAAGAACTCATGCGCGTCTTGTTGAGAGTAACCTGACATTTCTGCCGAGACTTTCCAAGTCGTGGCGAGAAACGACGTAGGTCCGAATGGCGCCTGGTTCGAAGAGTATACCTGGGAGCCAGATCAGAAAAACAAAAAAGGAAGGCGTTGGTCAGATCTCAGATCCTGTCTCGCAAGATTGGGTTTTTGGAAGGACCGGGGGCAGAGTTGGATCGTTATAGAAAGATTACTTACTTCTGAAAATAGGCTGTCCATCTCGCAGCAGGTACAGTCCGCATGCTTGCACAGCCTGGTATTGTGCCTATCCCCGAGGAAATAATTTCGCAAGAGTGGATTGTGGATGAAACATTGGAGAATGACGTTGAGGAAACACGTCTGTCCGAGGTTGAGGAGACCGCGACGACCTCGAGTTGGGCTGAGCGGTCAACCGCACGGGGGGAGCAGGGAGATATACCTTGGCAAGGGAGGACGGTTGCCTCATTAAGGATGGCAGATTCGCTCTCATTCGGCGTCCAAGGTTGATACGGTTCTCTTGCCCTTTTCGCCACTAAGGACAAAATGAGATCAGGAAGGATCGTCAGAGAGACGTCGTCCCACCTTGGAATCGAGTCATCTGTTCCTCGATCAAAACGACGGTCGACAGGTGTGCCGCATCGATGGTGGCGTCATATATGAAATCGTCGCAATCTGCGCAAAAGACCGAGCCAGATCTGGTGTCAACGCCTGGATATCGAATGGGGCGAGATGGGGCGCCAGGCACGGGTCAGATGCAATGTGAGGGTTGGAGGGAGATCGGAATCGGAGATGAGATGGACGCACAAAAAGAGTGACTTGTCTCGTGGAGGTGGCTGGTGACGTGTCCACTTTGCCAGCAGCCTGCAAAAGAACAAGACAGACAGGCGAATGGGCGCGACAAGGTTGCGTTACAGGTATCACAGGTGGGCGCGGAGACCTAGGTGAGCGACGCGCGCGGGCAGTGTTCTTGAGCTGGCCATGGCCAAGGACCAAGTGGAGCGGTAGAAGCAAAGACGCACCTTTCGCCGTTTTGCAGGGGGAGAGGTATCCTGTATCCTACGTGCATGCCATGCCACGACGCTCTTGTACTTGTTCAGCACACCGTCACCTGCGCGTGAATCTGCAAGCAAGACAGCAAAGTGGGAACAACCCGCTGTCTCACCAGGCTCGGTGGGATCGGAGGACGCAGGCAGGGAGATATCAAAAGCCGTGTCTGTGGCCAGGGTGGATTCGTCGCCAAACAAGGTTGGTTGGGTTGCATCGGAAGACGTCGACATGGCGCGCTTGGACCGCCTTGAACGGTTACCAGATGGTGGAAATGGGCGTATCTCAGAACGTTCGAAACATGTGCTTGCTCGCGACTGCCGAGGGTGATGTGGCCGAGGATGGGTTGCCTTCTTTGGTGATCCACGGCCTCAACTTCAACGTGTAACATGGCCTTGGCTTTATTTCCATGGCTTGTACTGCAAAGCCAGTTCTGTATGAAAAGCCTTCAACAGGGATCGAGTTTGAACTCGGAGGCATCCAAACCTCGTCCTATCGATGAACATTGCATTTTTTGTCAGGCATACTCGAGCAATCGCGATGCTTTTGATATCGTGTGGGAGGTAAGCATTTCTAGACTACTTTTGTGGTTGGGTAGATTCAAACTTCTTCTAGGATACGGACTTTTTGGCTTTTCGTGACCGTCGACCTGCGTGCCTTCATCATATCCAGTTGATCCCGAAGGTTCATATCAGTGAGTCGGTCCGGGCAGTCCCCAGTGTTTTTCTGATATTTTTCTGACAGCTAGTGTGAAGAAACTGACCAGACAAGATGCCGATATGGGTATGATCTCGCTCGTTCCCCTCCACACCCTTTATTCAGGCCACGTTCAAGTAAGACGTATGAAGAGTATAGGAAGCGATATCCTAGACAAACTTCAAGTACCCCCCACACACCGCAAGTGAGTGCTTTCTTCATTTCACCAACGTCCCACTCAGTCTTGTTCTTTCGATTCAAGGATGGGGTTCCACATACCTCCCTTCAACAGCGTGCAGCACCTACATTTACATGTGCAAGCCCTGCCCTATACCTCATTTGCACGACGACTCGAGTACCCCATCGCGAGAGGTCTCGGAACGTTCGACAAGGGTTTGAGTTGGTTTTCCGAAGTGGGTCAGACCATTCGGATCCTGGACAAGGGTTCAACCGTTGGAATACTCCCCTGCTAAATGGACCGTCTTTCTTTCGAAACACCAACCTAATAGTTCTCCTAGTATCTGATTGCTCCTCCGATGCCGCCCGCCATTATGAGCCTTTGACAGCAGGCGAGGTCGGAGCAGACATCAGGTCACGATAGATGATCCTGGTCATCCTTGTGCTATGCCACATTGCGATTTCTCGAGTTGTCCTGGTGCGACGTGGTCGGTTTGATTTCTGTTGTAACTCATCGATTTTGAACAAACTCGGACCATCGTAGCTCCTTGGTGGCTTTTTTGCCAGCCATGATGCGTCACCCCCCTTTCCAGACGGGGCTATGTGGCGCAGTGCGCTCGTCCAAAGGCTCCGAAATCGAAGGGAATCTTGTACTCTAAAAATCTAGCGCCCGATCGGGGGATGTGAAATGGAGAGTCCTTGCACAACAAAGACTGGATAAAGTCCATAGTCGTTGTTGGAAAGTGCTGGGAGTAGAGCCTGAGTACGAGCATCTACGACCTTTATACCTTCGAGCATGGACGACCTTCCTCATTCTCACAACATATATAATTCCGGAGAAGACTTTATCTTCGTAGACTCTCAAGGAACTAGAGCGCGTTCGTCGCGCCCCCAGCGAGCACTCTAGCCTGCTCTTTGCTGGTATACCACCACCCACTCCTCCATTAATTGGTCATCGTCTGTTTCTCCCTCTGCGTCCGGTGAGTATTCGCGGTCCTGATAGTTGTCCAGGGTCTGGGAACGTTCTTCTTCTTCCACTTGCTCCGCCCAAGTGCCAGAGGGTCCGGAGTAGCAGCGTCTTCGTCATCGACTCGGGGAGTCTCGAAAACGTCTTTCCTCTCTGCGACTTTCTTTCGTCCCTCACCTCTCCCCCTTTTCATCATCCTCTCTTTAACGCTACGTGCGATACGGCTTCGGTAAGCGAGTCCACTGTCGGCGATGGCGTCGGCGAGTTGAACATTGCGGGAATGGATTGCATCAAGGTGTGGAACCCGAGGAGGATCACTGAAGAAGGTTCGCGGCGAGGGCGCTGAGGGCATGAGATTGGTAAGGGTAAGCCAAAGTCTATGATGTTCGTCGAATTGAGAGAAACTGAGTTGACGGATGCCGCTCAGCGTTGAAGGTGCAGACGATCAGAAACCATCCAATAGACGCGGGATTCATCCAATCTGCAAAGATCGTCGTTCTAATCTGCTTGCTGTATTCCAGACAAAGGTGGAGGTGCTAGCGGGGCATGATGAAGTTCGAACGCTCCGGTTCCCTCGGAATCTACGAAGGTAAAGCATTCGCCGGAGTTATAGATGTTGCGGGAATGGGTAAGGTCGTCCGTGCTCGAAGGTATAAAGGTCGTAAATACAGATATTGCAAGAATTGGTAAAGTCGTCTGTGCTCAGGTTGCTGAACCTTGTGAAGTTGGGCTGTCGACGAACACTCTGCACGACCCATTAAATACTTGGGGGTCCTTGTCAGGAGGTTGTCTGGATCCACGTGGTAAGTTTTCTATCCCTGTAACTTCGATCAACTCCGGGTACTCACCCGGGGCCGACAGGTGTCGGACTTCCTGGTAAGGCAGCCATGTGACGTCTCCGGTTGCACTTGATCTGGAGTCAGTTCCACTCCCGTGATGGGATAGAACACATTGTACTGACCATTCTGGCTCGATCTCGCCAATGTCAGCCATCTGAGTTTCTAGCCGCCCTGGAAACAAGCACCGGTCGTCGGTCGGGACGCGCACGCGTAGCAGGGATGAATAAAACACAGGGTGAATACCTCGTTGTTTCAACCGCACCGGCGAGTCCAATTCGAACGAGTTATTCCCGAAGTCCTTGACCAACTTGTACGGTTTGATGCATTTAGGTACCAGCTTTCTCGACTGCCCCTTCGGCAGCAAGATATTCTTTGTAGACACGTAGGCTGAGTCGCCTACGACGAACGGGGTGACTCAGTTCTTTCGGTTTGCGCTTTGAGCTTGCTTGACTCGAGTTCTCTAAAATTGTGTCGTAAGTTGACATCACAGCATATTTCATTTGTTGGGCGGACACCCTAACGCTCGGGTACTCGGTCGAGGCAGCATCGTTCCATACGAACGTCCTCGGCACGCAACCGGAGTTCAGGAAGAGCGGTGCGTATCCCGTTGTCTCGGATTTAGAGATATTGATTGCAAATTCGATGGCAGGTAACTTTGACCCAATGTTGTATCGAGCTGATGCATGAACGGGGCAGCTGTCCGATTGTCTGATTCACTTGTCCGGTCGCTCCATCCAATTGCGGATGGTACGCACTGGACATTCGTTGCTCAACCGTACAAAGAGAAAATTGGATACCATTTGCCGTGCTGGTCAAATGTATACTCAGATCCGACGAATCGTGGCGAGAGGTATCCAAGGGTTTCTATTCCCTAGGGAACACTCCCGAACATTTCGTACATCCTGTACAAATATGGGATTTTGAGTTGGACTTAAAACGTTCTGGGATACTGTGCGCAAAAGGAAAGACATTCTAACCACATATGATTCTCTGATTGAGTCACGGTATCAGATAGACAGTCGAGCTCGAGCGCCACTCAACCATACTATTTACTCGTGACTCACTGGCATTACAGAATGCCTAGAAGAAAAACCTGTGCTGAATCCCTGCGTGCGCGCACAGCGACTGCAGACAATGGAAAGCGACGACGACGAGTTTTGCGGACCGTTCTCCAGCACACACATCCCCCGCAACCTCGCTTTCAATGCAGAAACGGACCTAGAAATAGGTCAGAGCCCCAAACACTTCGACCCGCTGGCCGACTCAGGTATTGAAGATCCGCATCCACCGCCGCCGATTCGACATGTCCATATGAGCTATCTCCGTGAACAGCTCGGTACCGACTCGGATGCCTCTGGAAAAGTAGCCACCGTGCTTGATTACATGAATGGGCTCGGGCTTTGCGCCTGACGTTCAGGCTCGGGCGGTGTTCTTTGTTGAGGTATCGGCGCTGAAGGTTATTGACATGACGAGGGCCCGGGATACTGTAGAGTCAGGGTGGTAGAGGACAACGAAGAAAAATTTCTTTCCTTCTCGACCACCGTGCCGGGACACGTGACTGCAAATCGTTCGAACACCGTTCCAAGTTGGCCGCCTCAGGCTCGGCGATGAGTGCTTGTATGAGAGCGGGGCAATAATAGATGGTGGCTCCTCGCGGATCATTAGAGCCGGCGACCGTGCGTAGCGAATTTTGGGCTGTGCGGTACAATTCGGGTCAACCTACCCCGACCGGCTCGCTCTGCACGCTGAACCCACGCTGTCAACAAAGGCGGCACACCCAGTTGGGCAACGAAAGTGACGTCTGGAATATCCATTCCCTATTTAGCCGCGGTGAGTACTCCAATTATTGTACGATGCTGTACGAGGCTACCTTACTATCCCCCCGACCTCCGTGACCCAGAGGATCCGTCGCAACCCTTGACAGAACAGGTCGATTTCGCCGAGCACCAATCAGGCATTCCCGACCGTTAGCCGGAAATATGTTTTTTTTCTTCTTGTTGTGGATCTGATCCGTCCTGATCTTTATTTTTGGAACTGCTGACCTTACAGTCGAACCACTGGCCCTATATAAGTCTGGGGTGGTGTGGTTTATGATCTCCAGGTCAAAGCAATTCTGCGGTTGAGAACCGCCCATCCATGTCCCGCCCCATCATTCCATGTTGCATTATTTGCACCCTCTTCAGGTTACACCGCTCTCAGCAGATCAACCCGGGACAACAACATCCCTTGCCTTCCGAGCTCGCAACAGAGCTAGAGGACTCGCGGAAAATTTTATTGAATTCGGTATGCACCCCGCATCTGCTAGTCTGCCCTTGATTAAGCTGTTCTGGTCGGGTAGCTCATGACGCTCCTTGCGTAAGTCCTTCCGGTACCTGTGCATATCAGCATGTTGCTGATAACTGTTCTTACATAGCGTTCTTGCGATCTTGGGATCTAAATCTGTACTGCCAGTGATGCTGGCCCTTCTGGTTTACACAATTGGTCTTCATCTCACTGCTGACACTTGCTCCCTCCAAGTAAGTGCTCTTCCGCAACCCCCCCCCCTTTCTTCGCGGTCTTATGTTCCCCTCAGAATTATCCCGCTCTCTCTCGACTTCTTCACGCTATCCCCCTCCTGGGTAACTTCCTCATAGCTGGCGTCGAGCTTGTCCTTTATGTGCAACCCCCTACCCTTGCAGCCGTCGTTCTCTTGTTGAGCCTCTTACCACTCATTGCCGCCATCGTTCATCATGGAAGCCTGAGGTGGTCTGTGGGACCGGCCATAGCGGAATTGCCGATCGGCGTGCGGGACCCACCGGCTACTAGGTCGAGTTTTGCCAATATGATGGTCGTGTCTAACTCGACCAACAGTGTGCCAGTCGAGGCAGGTAGACATATTATATGTTGATCGTCAACAACATGAGCTTCAAAGAGTAACTTACTAGCACGTATTCAATCCAGGTAGTTTCAAGTTATGAGCGTCCCGTATAGTTTAGAGATGCATGTGGTAAATGCCCTCATAGAATCGTTTGCCCCACGTCGTTTCCCCTGTCTGGCTTAGGCGTGAACCACAAACCGCTGCGATTGGATGTTGATGCAACTGGTCGTCCGTGGAGTCAGCGTCGTTGGTTGAGTCTTGTCGTTCGCTGGGCTCGACTCAGAAAGACCACACGAAATACGTATTACCTTGACGTTTATGCAGAGCGCGGGTTCATGACATGCCCAAGGATGACGTTGGTGTACAGCTGCCCATTCCCGTACATCAACCCACCGCCAAGCCCCCTTCCGAATAGGATGTCCGTATTGAACGCCGGGATCCGAACGTTTTGAACCATGCCCAGGTGATGTCTTTAACTGCGCAATGTCGAATATCTCGACAGCATGTACCGATATCGCGCGACTCCCACTACATGAATGGATCTGCCATATCAATCACTCGACAGATCTCCAGAGCACTTTAGTGCAAAACAACGCATGGAGTTGGGGGAGCTCATTCCAATTCTTGAAATACGACACTGGAAATTCAACAGTATATGGGAGTGCCCTGTCCTTCCTGAGCGCAAAGCCAATCTGTCCCTGTACATGGCACTGTCCTCGAGGGAAAGCAGGACACTACCCAGTGTCATCATTCCAGTAGCATTGACCCATTGGATAAGAGTCATGTTTGGAGGCAGTAAGTGAGCCTCGTATTGGAGCAGAGGCAAGGCCGGTGATGAATCAAGAGAGAGGAATAGTTCGTCCTCATCTCAGAACAGGATGCGTACTAGTGATGCGGTTGTCCATCAAGATACATGGCACTTGTACACTCGAGTGTCTGAAAAACGTCCGTTGTGACTACATTGTTCAGGGGAAGCGAGAGACGGGAATGAGCGCAATGTAGAGTAGAGAGGTGAAAGTTGCGATCAACGATGAGAACTGAACTTGTAGCAACTCCGTATCGACGTGACCTTTGCGCGTCCACGGGCGATTCCTAGCGCCATACGCCACCGCACGTTTGACATTGAAACAAGAGTCACTTCTTATCTTCAGGGAACGCGAACTCCTCAGGGGTACATTTCGGGTAGGATCGACCAGGGTCGCTGTTGAGTGTGAGATGGGCGGACGGAGAATGAGGCTCAGGGCCGACGGGATTGGGACTCGGAGCAGTAACCTAGCAGCCTGATGACTCGGAGCGCTATGATCCAATACAGCCAAAACGGTCGCAATACGATACCGGCAGCGCGCGGAGGCTTTGGCTTGTTGGCCCATCTGAAGTGGAAACTCGGCGAACCCCGGGGTCACTTCTTTTTGACCCTAGATACGCTCTCACACTCACCCCACCCTAGGTGCTGTCGCACGAGCGAACGTTGACGCTGAGCATGTGCAGGCACGCAGACCAATGAGATTGTCGTGTCTGCGTGCATGCACATGCCCGTTGTTCGCCCTTGCCCACTCGCCTGTCCGCGCCAGTTCCCATTGATCGTGCACCCAATTGTCACAAACGCGTGCTGTGACATGCACCTCCCTCTCCCGCCGCTTTGCCCACCCTCGCGTCGCTCAGGCTATTGCACGAGCGTGCGCGCACCACCTTACCCACCCGCGGCTGTCGCACGAGTGCGTGAGCAGGTCCATGTATGCAGACCATCGCGGATGTCGGTGTACACTCGCGCTCACCGCATCCCCCTTGACTTGGAACACTGGACAATGGAAGTAGATGCGAATCGTGTCCTCAAAATCGCAATCGACCACAACCAAATATACCCTTGGGGCACAGCCACCACGCCCGAGTTTGTCCTATTAATCACCCTTTGTAACTCTGTATCCGGTTCCTCCTGTTACTTCGCAGGCAATCTTCAGAGCCTCAGAGCACGGTACCTAACCAATTCACATACCCACTGTCGCAAGTGCCATCCACCGCTCAGCGGCGGAAGCGTAAAGGTCGTCGATTCGACCACATCCGTCGTTTTGACAACGATTGTCACCGCGGGGGTTGTGGAACCTGGTGCGATGACGTGAGAATCTACAGATGCTTGTCCCTGTTCTGCTTTCTGATTATGAAGCTCGATTGCAGAGAGTTGCAGGTACGTATTTCTTGAAGCGTCGCTCTATCGTTGCTCACGTCATCTACCAGTGGCACCCCACTCAAGACGAATGGGACTTTAACTTGTAAGCGAGCATGTACCCGCATCCTACGGTGAGCCCGTTTTGCAATCTCGACGTGCTAAACTTACTCACGCTTCACAAGACACTGAAATTGGTTTAGATATTCAAGACTGGTAACCACCGCCAGTACGACGCACAGACGATGTGTCCCGACCCGTTTCGAGACACCACGGGTGGCTTGCTTTGACGTCTCCCGCGGTCGTGCATGCCCACCTTGGTCGGTCGGACGGAGTGATGACGTTGCTCAACAAGGAGAAACAAGTTGTTGGACCCGCACCGAGCTCATGATGTAGCGTGACAAACGAGTACCTGGGCCGTTTAGACTCTACGGGGCCGCCGCAGCCACGTGTTGCGGTCGCAATACGCGGAAACCAATGTCAACCTTCTTGGTCTCTTGGCCCAGGCAGCCGGGGACCACATTCAAGTTCCAAACTATAATGGGGGTGTCAAAGCATGATCGCGTTCTTCTTCGACGGCACTATCATGACTCGCGGCAACTGGCAGAACGAAGGGGTAATCCTCCGTAAGACCTAGTGGGCTCAACTAACAGGTTCCACTAAAAACAGGTTTGCATTTTATACACCCACCAATCCAAGGGAATGATATAGGATCTTTTGTCTGTCATTTTCTCTCACGGCGAGCTTCATTTCCGTCTTCCGCCATCAGCTGGTCCTTCCTTCGGCATCGTCCAACGGCCTCGTTGCAAACCAAAATAGGCTTTATGTAAGTTAAAATTCACGAAATATAAGTGCACCTTATTTATCCGTAGATCTGCCATCGTTGTTCGCCTCCCAATGTTTGACTGCACGACAGCGGGCGCTTTGGTTCTTGGGAGTGTTCTGGTGATATGTATCGCACGGCGAGCTCTCGGGACTCGAACACCTTACCCATTACCCCCCGGACCTCCTGGATTACCATGGGTCGGGAACGTTATCGGAGTTGACACACGTACTCCATGGATTACATATAGCAAGTGGGCAAGAACATACGGTTGGTCACAACTTGCTCATTTCCACGTCTTCCACTGAAGCTGATATCCGGACAGGCGGTTTGGTCTATTCTCGGTTGTTGGGACAGGATATCATCATTCTCAGCTCGGAAAAGATCGCCAAGGATCTTCTCGAGAACCGGTCCAAGATCTATTCGGACCGTCCGTACCTTATTACCGCCGATAGGTCAAGTCTTCCTTTCTTATCACGGTGCTAATCTCAACCCACTATTACAGGTGTGGACTGGATTGCAACACCCCTCTTTTGCCTTACGGCGATCGATGGCGGCTGCACAGGCGCTTTTTTCATCAGACATTCCGACCCGATGCAGTGCACAGATTTCTGCCCTCCCAACACCGCAAGGCATGTCATCTCCTCCGGCGGTTGTTGGATTCCCCTGAACAACTCAGTGACCATGTTTTCGAGTGAGTGTACGACCCAGAATGTAGTGATGGACTCAACTCAACTCTATCAAGATACACGGCGGCAATCATCATGAACAGCACGTACGACTATGACCCAGTATCTCGCAAGGACGAACTCGTCGATATCGTTGCAAATGTGTTGGACATTATTGTTCCTGTTTTGCGCCCCGACATCGCCGTTATCGTCAGCGCCGTTCCGTGGTGTGAGTCAATTCCATTTACTAACACATGTCCGATCATGAAATACACACGAGTTTGAAGTGCTCTACCTCCCATCGTGGTTTCCTGGCATGTCATTCAAGAGGGAAATGGCTGTCGCAAGCAAGCTTTCGACAGAGTACTTAGATCGGCCGTTTGAGTATTCTCTTCAAAACGCGGTAATAGGCACTTCGATGACCAACTCATGCATGAGTTGAATAATTCCGTATGCTAGCCGAGCGGTAACGCCGCGCCGTCGATGGTACACGATGCATTGCGAGGGATGGAAGAGAAGGGAATTTCGCCCGAACAATTGTGGATGGATGGACTCAAGGAAGCATCTGGGAGTGCGTTTTTAGGTACGCTGCTATGGTGCCTGACTAGAACCGTTACTTATCAAACTTGTTAGTTGCATCAGAGACGGTACGTGCAACGTCTTCATGGTTAATCATGATCAGTCACAGAATAAAACAGTCCAACTCCGCCCTGATGTCCTTCTTCTTAATGATGGTGTTGAACCAAGGAGCACAGGAAAAAGCACAAGCCGAAATCGATGCCGTAGTGGGCAAGGGCAGATTGCCGACAATGGAGGATCGGCCTTTGTTACCCTACTTGGATGCCATTTTCCGTGAAACACTCAGATACACCCCCATCGTTCCTCTGTGTGAGTGATTCCGTCCCTCGTTCGGCTCTTGTTACTCATCCGCATTCATCATTCAGCGGTTCCCCATGCTACTGTCTACGACGACATTTATGATGGATTCCACATCCCAAAGGGTGAATATCAAGGTAATTTCCTCGAGTGACTAAACGATTATTGATACCCGCTTGCAGGTGCTGTCGTCATCACGAACCTGTGGTCAGTGTGCTCTCTACATGCTTTGGGACCCAATTCTGACTCTTTTTTTTACTAGGGCGATGGCACATGATGAAACCAGGTACCCAGACCCCGACTCGTTCATTCCAGAGCGATTCCTCAATGGCGACGGTTCCCTCAAACCCAACGACATGGAACACATCATGTATGGCTTTGGTCGACGGATCTGCGTTGGAAGACACTTTGCAGACACGTCGGTGTGGTCCGTGATCGCCAAGGTATTGGCCGTGTTCAAGATATTGAGACCCCTGGACGAGAATGGCATGGAGATCTCGGTGGAACCGAGGTTCTCCTCCGGGAACGTGATGTGAGTGGTTGACGAGAAACGTCATTCTGATTGTTGATCCCGTGGTGTTGATTCTTTGCTGCAGACATCCTCTTCCGTTCAGGTGCAGGATCGTACCTAGGTTTCCGAGCATGGATGCTGAGAAATTGGCACAGCTGATCGCTGCTACTGCTTAACACAATTTTTCTGTTCTTGTTCTTTTTGGCCTAAACCTGTATTCGTCCGTCAAGTTCTTCATTCAGATCTGTTATGTCCATGCACTCATCCTTTGACTCCCCTTCTCAGCTTTCCGTTTCATTTTCTTTGGCTTGCCTGGCAAGTTGGTGGTTCAGACATCCACGCGCAGGTGTGCGCTGGTCTGAGACCACATCGAATTGATCTTGTACATATGGATTCGGAGTAACTAGAAGACTGGCGCTAACCGCCGCAACTTGAGACTACATTTCTTAACTCTACATTACACGAGAGACAGTCTGTCCGAAAATGTGAAGGATGGTCACGTGCATCCATCGTGCCTCCCCTACATAACTGTTTGCGTTATTTTTTCACCCTACAACTCTTGTTCCTTGCGAATTCCATCCTCGAGGCTCCAAGCGCGAGGTTAGTATGATGCAGTCTTTTCACGCTCCATGCCATTTCGTTTGGAAGTAGCTTGAATCATATAGGTGAGTCCTCCGCTGCTTCTGGGCCTTTTATTTGCGCGATGAAAATACCTTTTTTCAACCGGCGAGCGTCTGTGCATCGTGACGCAGTGTGTCTATTTGTCATAGTTACCCTGACCCTTCCATATTTTCAGTTTCACTGGATTGTATCTCACCACCCTTTCGTAGATGCTGCGGCACTGCTTTCTTCTTGTTGAAGCATCAAGCAATGGTAAGTCATAGTTACTTTTCAAGGCGAGATCGCTATGCGGGATGAATCTTTTTGGTCATTCAAACTAGAGTTTCTGAGTGCGATATAGCACGATGCTCTTACCCTTTATCTGTCAATCCACTGAACTCCTTTTGACTTTGATATCGTGTAATGATCGAATGCTCACGCCATCTCCCTTTAGTAGACGTGCCTTGATCGATTGTCATTGCTGGATGGTACCATGATGGAGGTGAGCGCACGAGTTCACTTGATCGCCCTTGGCGCCTTGATTTTCGAGTATGATGTATTCATGGAGTTACCGCCTGAAGTCCCTTTATGAGAGGGCTTTTGACGACATCTCCTGGCTGTTTGTATTTTTATTTCTGACTTTTATCTCTTCGACTCAGCGTGAGCGTGAGGACTAATCGTACTATCCAGTCTGACACACCTGTGTCTCGGTTTTTTCCTGCCGCTCCTTACGAAGTCGGCCACAAGGTGAATACCCGTGTTTCTTGTGTCTTATTGCATGATGCTCTTTCACGACGGTCTTCGTATCGCTATGACGAAAAGGCCCGCCACAGCTCAAACTCTCGGGCACCCTTCCTGATACTTTTCTTCCATCCGATACGCTTCCAATCGCTTGCTCACGTCCTAGTAGGTCTACAGGAATCTTTGTTCACGCATACCGTTGTTGCGATTCGGTTATGGAGCCCAAGGTGAGTTCGTCGTTTTCACTTGATCGTCGATTTTTTTTCCGCGATGAGTTTTGTCCAAAAAGATATTCAACTAGAAGCTGTTGCTGAGCTTCGGCGTAGATTAGAATGACCTCTTCTGATATTACTTTGTGGCTGCTTTCTTTGCCCATCTGACCTTCGCATTCGCAGCTGTTGTGATCAGTGTCGGGATACCTGCAGCTTTCCATCAAGGTCAATGATATGGAATATCTCCACTAAACTTCAAGACACAGCTGGTCGATCACTTTCCTATGATGGAGTCGTGACGATTGCCATGTCTATCTATTGTTACAGTATGTACGCCCAATTTCGACCTCATGTAAGGATACAGATGATGAGGTATATAGTGCAAAATCCAAGAAAGGATGGACGTTGAACGATGAATGATGTAGCATGCATATGATGTTTCCAATGAAGCGAGCGACAAGAGAAATGAAGATCGTCGTGTCAACCAACTGCTGTGATGGGGACCTGCATGCCCACGAGTTCCACCCTGGTACACGCTCGAGCACACTGCGCAAAGAACCGAATGTCGGGACGGTCGAGCGACCCTTCGACGATGAGCATAGGAATGACATGACCCCGCTCGTATTCGTTGCGTATCCAATCGAGTAGGACGCGGAGTGTTTCTGGGCGTGGCTGACGGAGCATGAGGGTGCGGAGTCGATGCCAGGATGCAAAGCGGGTGCAGATGCCATCGCATGTCGATGTTCCCGATCTTGATCCCGATCCCCCCACTATTCCTGATCTTGACGGTGACTCTCCTGTCCCCATTGGCCCTATGCCCACACTTGTCCCCGCTCCTGTCGCTACGACGCTCGATCTTGCTCCGGCACTCAAGACGAGTGGGAAAAACCCAACATCGACACCCCCGAGGGTCGCTTGCGTCGTGCATGGAAATGCATGTATAAACGCCAGGGCTGTCCCTGCATTCGACGTGTTGTGCAGGACTACCGTTTCAACGCGTGGGAAACGTGGATATCGTCTGTTCATGTGTTCTCCTGTCGCCGACGAGGATGACGAGGACGGGTAAGAACCATAAGAAGAGGCCGATGACGACAGGGAGGAGAATGAAGATCCCGAAGGGGACGCATCCACAAACAGCCGCTCGACAATGCTCTGCCCCGAAATCTTTGAATCTGGAAAGACGAGTTCAAAGTGCCGAAGCGCAGGTGCATGAATGGCAGAGATGGTGTGTTGGAGGTATCGTGGTTTCAGTACGCCGGGGTGGAGCACGAGGGTTTGGAGTTGTGGGAGGGAGACCGCCGCAGTGCTGGCAGGGGCGCCATTACCACTCCCAACGCCACTCCCATGAGCATCGTCTTGGCCGCCGATTGGATCGGTGCGGAAACGAAGAGGTTGCCCATGAAGTATGAGCGTCGTCAAATTGGGAATCCCACCCAGCATCGCGCGGAACGCGCCGAAATCAATCATGATCCGAAAAGACCTCGCGTCGTTGCTGTACCGCCTCAAGGTCAACGACGACAGCCTCGCGAAACTCTGCGTCGCACGTGTGTGGATACTGCCCAGATCTCCGGTCAACATGAAGTTCTCCACGTCAAGGGATTTGAGCATGCATGAGGGCAGGATCTGGCGCGGAGAGTGGGGCTGTGTTGTGGTGGCGCTCTCCATCAGAAAAGACACGGAACAGGTCTGTCCTGGGCGCAGCGCGCGAAACGTAAAGTGTCTCAAACCAGAAAAGTGCCCAACATGAGAGAGCTTGAGGGTGAGGTGCGAGAGATTGGTGTCGCACACGCAAGCAATCGACAGGCTGCGCCAGCGACCGGACGAATCCACCATCGTCTCGAGGGCAGTGTCGAACCTCTGAAAATCTCTCCTGTCTCTCCACCCCCATATTTCGATGTCGAGCGCCCTCGAAGCTCTGGTCTTGTACATCTCCAGCATACTCGGTGCAACGCGTGGGGCGATCCACACCCGCCGCCATAAGCGGGGAGAATTAATCGCGAGGTCTCGCCATCGACGGGAGACCTTGGAGATGGTGAACTCTGCACGTTGCTCTACCCCCGGATCTTGGCACGCTACCGCCTCTTCGAAGATTGCAAGCAGAATCTCATTCGGGAGCCTCGAGATGGCCGCCAGAAAGTTCTGCATCTCGTTCGCCTTGTTAACTTTGGCATACAACACCGTTTGGATTTCTTCGAGGGAAGACCGGTATCGGTGGATCTGCCTTTGCAAGCGATGTTCGGCTTCTCTGAGATGCTGGACTTCGTCACGAAGGCTTGCCAGTGTTTGGGCAGCGGAAAAATTGTAGTGGTAGATCGTTGGGTAAACCAGCTGAGGCGAGCGCAGTAGTTGCTCCTGAATACATGCGTGGGTCCGTCAGACAATTAGGGCACCCTGACACGAGGGAGTCCTACATGATGTCTAACCGACGACGAATACGCCGTTGGATACGTCGTCCTTGAGTGCATAATAGAACAACCAGGGAGAAACGTTGTGGTAACAGGAGAACAACCCACACGCAAGTCGGTCCAGGGAAAACTTAAATACGCAGGGTTGCCGCATGTTGGCGAAACGCCAAAAGCCAGCGATCCCACAGTCGTCCCATGCGTTAAGCCCCCGCACACCCTATATATACGAGAGAGAAAGCGAGGAAATGGTGGGGCCCTGCAGGTCCGAGGGGTACCCCCTGGTAGTCCCTCATGAGGAGACGCCCGTGGTCGAATAGCCATCCATCTCTGACCGCCCGGCAGCCACGTAGATGAGTGCGTAGCGTCGGAAATGAAAACGGCATCGTGAATGAGGGTACTGGATAACCACAGGTAGCGTGGAGATGGTATCGTCGACCAGTTCTCTCCGTTCTATAGTCCGGCCCATGGATGCGCATGAGTGACCGGATACGCGCAAGACGGGTCCACCGGCGTCTGTGTGTGACGCCGCTGCCCAGGGTATTTCCCGATAAGATCGATACGTCCAATAGGGATCTGTTGATGACATGGGTGGCGCTGAGACCTAGTTGAAATCCGGCAACGTTTCTTGAGCCGATGCCATCGAGTCGGAATTGTATACCAACAATCCGAGGTGGCAAACTTAGGTTTGAAGACAAGGTGGCATGTGTTATATACCCCCTACCCAGTGAGATCTCGTCCGTCATCCGGCAAATCGAAATCCAACCCGCGAGGCTAGGCTCTATACTTGATCGATAAATGTCCACAACGGCCTGGTGTCAGAGGTCTGGGTCATAGAATAAGCGTGGAAAGCAGAGAAAATGGCTCAGGAGTGACCCGATCAGTGTGGACTTGGAGCGGAGATGATGATGGGTTGGCCGTGAATCAGAAGGCGTGGCTGGCTTGGAGTGGGAATGTCAGTGAACAGAAGACCGGAGATGTGATGGGGCGTGAACGGACCAACTGGTGTTAACCCCCAATATGAGGCGTGCCCGAGTCAAAGTGTCGAGTAACGTCGCGAAAGTGCTTCCATAGTGAGGGTGAGGGAAAGTAGGAGGGATTCTTCGAGGATGGCTTGTGGAAACAAATCTGGAATGGGGAGGATATAAAGAACATCCAGTGGGAGCGCCGAGTGCGAAGATGATACATTGTGGCATGGGGAACCGCGGGGCCAGGGTGCTATAGACATCTGAAGTGGCATCAGAACGCCTGAGACCATAATAGAATGCAAAGGTAACTGAAATGCCATGGTCTGCGGAAGGGTCGACCAACGGCTCCCAGGCTAGGAATGAATGTCGGTGCCTAGGTGGGTCTGACAAAATCCAATCAAAAGGGGCTTACGAAAGACCAGGGTGTACCAGCAAAACGACGCATATATGTAGATGTGATCTTGGCTCCTAGTTCGTGTGAGTTGTGGACTGCGAATTGGAAAATGAACAGCGGCAGGCACCGGGAAGACGAAAAATGAATTAGAGAGAGTAATGGTCCTCGGTCAGCCTGGACCTGCTTGACGATGGCTCGCACCACACTTCTGTCGGGAGCAATCCCATCCGCTGTTGAGCGGGTATACGAGTCTCCGCCTGTTCGAGAATCGCCTTGTCTGTCGATAATTGCTCCGAGCCGCAATTTTTGTGTATACGCGATGATGCACCTGACATTGACCTTGGGATCCGTGACGCGGTATCAATAGTACAAGACACCTGGGCAGCAAAGCTCGTAGTTTTGTGACAGCGCGAGAGATGGAACGCACCGAAGTAGTTTTGAAAGATGAGGGATAAGCGCACGTTGGGGATATTTATGGGCCCTGACTTCTCGGTGTATTAAACGGCACGGAGGACACGTTGTAACCATACCACCTGAACTTCTTTGCCTCGAGGATGAGGTTCTCGTTGAGATATGCTATCCATGGTATGAGGGGAGCGGTGGAATGTTATTAGTCGGAACGAACGCGTTGTCCACAAGGAGCCGGCTCATGGTGATCGATGATCAACCCATCTGAACTACCCGCCTGTAAGGATGCAATGGCCGTAGCCATTCCCAGAAGCAGGGCCAAGTGCTGATCCTGCGGCTGTGAAGGGCCCCAGTTTATCTCGTCTGAGACGGTACGACTGGCTTCGAAGCAGGGTGAAGGCGAAACGTATGAGAGTACCTCAGACTGCACTGAAACGGGGGCCTTAATGGGTTCTGTGACGCTTCTCTCAGTACTAGGTCTGATCCCTGCAGGATGGGGGTCGTGTTGAAGTTCGTTACGTTTGAAACTTCGTGTGGCAACCACTAATCGTAGCTGCTGAGAAATCACACTTGGAAGAGTGCCACTGCATAATCTTCTGTTCTCGAATCGACTCATAATACATGTAACTATCGTTTCTTACTATGTGAATGGACAGTAAGTAGGGCAGATCTGGGTGGTTCGGGCGTTCCTGTCAAATCAACTTGCCACTAAGGGGCACGTGGCTATGCAACACGACCCAGATCCGAAGCCGCCTTACAGCCAGCCGAGATATCGGCAAACCCAAAACAAAGAACAACAATCAGGGGCCATAAAACCAGTTGTCCCGCTCCCGTTCTTTATTCTTTCTTTCTTTCTTTCTTTCCTTCCTTCTACCGTTATACCTACAATGCCGAACGAGAGCAGCAACTCTGGTAGCTACAAATATACCGGCAGCGGTACCAACAGTCAGGTGAGCGGGCTTTGCCTGCCCGGACTGCTCGTTGACGTAGTACGACAGGGCAATCATCACTGCTCTCGCGACTATGGTAGTGCGGGAACTGGGTATCATTACTCTAATGCGTGCGTAGTTATACTCTATCGCGTAAATTGTTTATGGATTGACACGGTTTTGACAGCGACGGGAGCTACTACTACAATAACCCCGACGGGTCGAAGTATTACAACAACGGGAAAATGGCTACTCTCAGTACACCTCGCCCAGCGGAAGCACGCACAAATCTTCCAAGTAATCGATCTTATTGACCGGAGGCAAGGTTACTTTTCTTTGATCTGCTTACAATATTTATCAGGCTTGCACTAGGTTCCTCACGTTTCCGAGATGATGTGTAATAGTATATGTACCTGTTGCGAGTTTGTGGCACGAAATACACGCGCAGTTGCCATCCATGGTGCCAATCGAGGAGGATTTACCAGGGAGGTTGTTTGCGAGCGACGCGTTGACATGATACGACCGAACAGAAGTGCGATGGCGCCGCTCCGCATCACGTTCGCAAACGGTCACGCGACCGCTCAAAATGAGAGTCTCGGTCGGTTTAAAGGGACCTGTGCCCACACGCGCCGTCGTTACTCACCCCTCCGCTGTCGACGTGTTTTCGGATCTCCCTCGACCCCGCCCAGGTCCAGAAAGTCGACTTGAACACCTGCAAACGTCTATTCAGTGCGAGGCAAGTCTCAGCCCCGACCACTTTGGTACTCTGGAAATGGACTGCTCCGAACGGATCCTAATCGCTCGATCTCGATGGCAAGTCTTTTTGTCCACCCAGTCGGTGACGGACATGTGGCTTCCGATGTGGCAAGTAATGCCCGTTTCCCCCGCGTACCCGTAACCAACCAAACATTCCTTCCACGTTGCGGTTCAAGATTCAAGATTCAATATCCAGCGTTCAGCATCCCATCAACATGTAATGTATCGAATCACCGGATCATCTTCCGTTCGTGACCGAAGACACAACATCCAGGTGGGGAAGACAATCGCAAGACTACCTGCGGAGAGGGAAATCGAGTATATATGCCTTTACTACCCTAATTTGAGTGAGAATTAATGTGTCCAGGAGCAAGATGGAACGTGACCTGACGTTGCCGCTATCATGATTGAGCAACCACGATTCGGCGGGGACACTTCAAAAGAGCTGATTCGTTTGTCGTCCGATCGATTTTGGCGTATGGAATTCCATGGTAAGTGGGGAGCAGAGAAGGCTATGCAAGACGAAGAGGTTCGGAAGGTTGTGCGGAGAAAAGTTTGTTGTCCATTGATGATTGGACCACGCAAATGGTAGACTTTGGGTCTGATGCCAGTGGTTGATGAGCGCGGTCATCGTCGTCAGAGGCCGGATCGAGTCACTATCACGAAATGTGCTCGCCGTTCGAGGAGAACTTGATTCCAGTACTAGTCTACTGTACTCCAATACAGGACATTGATTGACTTGAGTAAATAAAGAAAAGGTGGCATCCAAGGGTGTTCAAAGGCGTCACAACGGGCGCGAGGCGAGACGAGCGGCTGGGAGATTCAACGAGAGAACATATATATTAGTGAGTCGCTTATACTGTAGTTAGCTAGGGCGCGCACCTGGGAGATTCAACGAGAGAACGAAGAAACTCCCAAGCGGCGCGTGGCGTACATGTGTGCGGTCGGAGCTGGAGTGAGTAATAAAAAACAAAGGGTACTAGTGCGTGTAGCTAAGTCAGTGAGCGCGAGTCGTATACCTACAATCTGGTACGTTCGTTAAGGCGTCAGCCGGTCTGGGCGTCCTTGCGGGCGAAGATCGGGTGCTTCTCGATCGAGGGCAATGGTCTCATCGGGGTCGTCCATTCCCCCGAGCTGCTGGTACCGAATGGAAAGATGAAGTGCAAGGTTGACCAATCTGGGCGTCCTTGTGGGCAAAGGTCGAGTGCTTCTCGATCGAGGACAATGACCTCGAGGTCAATCCCCCAAGCTGCTACTAGCGCCGAGTACAAGCCTGTGCAGGAACATCAATCGTTTTGGGAGTCCTTGCGGGCGAAGGTCGAGTGCTTCTCGAACGAGGACAATGGCCCCGTCGAGGTCCTTTATTCCCCTGAACTGCTCGTACCGAGCGGATAGATCAACCGCAAGGTTGTCCAAAGACTTCAACCGATCTGGGTGTCCTTGCGGGCGAAGGTCGAGAACTTCTCGAGTAAGGACAATGGCCTCATCGAGGTCCTCCAATCCTCCAAGCTGCTGGTGCCGAATGGAAAGACCAAGTGCAAGGTTGTTCAAAGACTTCGATCGATCTGGGTGTCCTTGCGGGCGAAGGTCGAGTGCTTCTCGATCGAGGACAATGGCCTCGTGGAGGTCTCCCGTTCCCCCAAGCTGCTGGTACCGAGTGGAGAGACCAAGTGCAAGGTTGTTCAAAGACATTGGCCGATCTGGGTGTCCTTGCGGGCGAAGGTCAAGTGCTTCTCGATCGAGGACAATGGCCTCGTCCAGGTCCCCCATTCCCCCGAGCTGCTGGTACCGAGTGGAGAGAACAAATGCAAGGTTGTTCAAAGACATCGACCGATTTGAGTGTTCTTGCGGACGAGGGTCGAGCGCTTCTCGAGCGAGGACAATGGCCTCGTCGAGGTCCTCCAATCCCCCGAACTGCTCGTACCGAGTGGCGAGAACAACTACAAGGTTGTTCAAAGACATTGACCGATCTGGGTGCCCTCGGGGGCGAAGGTCGAGTGTCTCTCGGCCGAGGACTATCGCCTCGTCGAGATCCTCTACCCCCCCGAGTTTATTGTACCGAGCGGAGAGAACGGCAGTAAGGTCGTTGAGGGACATCGACCGATCTGGGTGCCCTTGGGGGCGAAGGTCGAGTGTCTCCCGGCCGAGGACAATGGCCTCGTCGAGGTCCTCTACCCTCCCGAGGTTCTTGTACCGAGTGGAGAGAACGGCTGCAAGGTCGTTCAAGGACATTGACCGATCTGGGTGCCCTTGGGGGCGAAGGTCGAGTACCTCTCTGCCGAGGACAATGGCCTCATTGAGGTCCTCTATCCTCCCGAACTGCTTGTACCGAATGGAAAGAACAGCTGCAAGGTTGTCCAAAAACATCAACTGAACTGAGTGCCGTTGTGGGCGAGGGTCGAGCGCTTCTCGGCCGAGGAAGATTGCTTCGTTGAGGTCCTCTATTCTGCTGAGCTGCTTGTACCGAGTGGATAGATCAACCGCAAGGTTGTTCAAAGACATCGACCGGTCTCGGTGTCCATGGGTGCGAAGGTCAAGTGCTTCTCGGTCGAGGATGATGGCCACATCGAGGTCCTCTATTGTCCCGAGGTGTTGGTAACGAGTGAAGAGACCAACTGCAAGGCTGTTTAACGACGATGGCCGTCCAGGATGACCTTGCGAGGAAAGGTCGAGTGCTTCTCGGAAGAGGGCAATGGCCCGCTCAAGGTCCTTCATTGCTCCGAATTGGTTGTAGCGACCACGGAGATCAATTGCAAGGTGAGTCGAAAAGCCGAATAGCTCGGGGTAACCGGGTGGGCAAAGTTGCAGTGCTTCACGGTCGACTCGGACCGCCTCCTCGATATAAATCTTCCTCCCTGGAGATTCTGCCCGTGAATGCAACTGTCCAACTGGTAGGCACGTCATTACGCTGCTCTGCACACCGACGGAAGACTCAAGTACATACAGTGCACCCTGTGTGTCACCATTGAGGTTACTAGTAAGTTGCGAGTCCTTTGAGCAGACGGGTGTCTGAATTGAATCCGTTGTAACGGACTCGTGGGAAAGTGTACAAACAACCTCGGACTGTTGTTGGTGTGTTCGACGCGAGCGTCTATGCCAGTGAGTGCGCTTGCAAGCCAATGTTGTTTAGATGACAGTCGCATCGCCGGCAGACCCGAGAACGCGAGCATATGAATAACAGACAGTAGGCTCGGCCCCGATCGAGTCCCGTACACTATCCACCTCCGATCCCTCGACACGCAAACTGCCAACTTGAATATATCCATTCTCGTTCGCATTCGCACCCTTTGACCGTCTGCAACTCGCCACCACAGGATCCCATTCGTACTCCCGCCCCCACAATGCATTCCGTCAGGGTGGAGCATAATTTCCCTCACTCGACAAAGTGAGGGTAACCACTGTCGTATGGTCTTCCTGAACTGTCAGCATTGTACGATCGTGCCTGAGCACTGCTACGTACCGTTTTTGTTCATGACATCCGTGGATTTTGTGGATTATCAACGAACAAGATGCTGTATTTTGTTCGTGGTACGCAATGTTACTTTACATTCACTCATTCTCAACATAAATATAGTCCTCACACGCAGGCTCCTGATGTCTTTGTCTCTTGTTTTTAATCGAAATCCAGCTAGGTGATCTCGTTGCGATGGCCACTGGCAAACAAGCAGTCGACATCGCCGAAAGCTTCCCCTGTCCTCAAGCGTAGTCCCTCCCTCGGACTTGCAATTACAGTACTTAACTTGTCTCGGCGGCAGGGCCCGGTTCACGGTGGTTTTAGAATCTGCGTTCGCCAACTCGCGAAATCTTGCACACAGCGGTACGACGAAATGAGCTTAAATATTTACGTTTGCATGCGCTGCGGCTACTGTCCATGGAGTATCTGCTACGGCATCATAGAACCATTGCCCTCTCAAAACCATTTAGCAATTCGGAATCATCCGCTGGACCTGTCCGTCTCTCCTCATGTTTCCCATGCATTTGCACCAACTCCAAGCCCGGACATTGCTCTTAACTCCCTCCAACCCCGAGGTCTCGCTCTATGAGAAAAAATCTTGCACCTCCAGGCTGCAAAGCATGTATTGCTATGCCCTACACATGTGGTCGAGGAGTCCATTTCGGAAACTCGGTGAATACTCTGCTGAACCTTGAATGGCCTGGATATACGCGCCCACAGTTAGTGCTTCCACTTGCTGACCAACCCTCCCAATCAATCCGTTGCTGAAGTACTTAACATGTTCTTCAAGTTCGAGTGGATCGATGAGGTCAGGGCCACAGGAGTGGATTCATGATTCTTCAAGTCACCTCTCGTTATCACTCGAACTTTTCAATCCTCACCTCCTCAGATCCGTCCAACAGCATCATGAACTGTTCAAGCACAAGACAATAGATTCTCGGCACTCGAGCGACTCTCGCGCTCGCCTTCATCGGGAAACGTACCTTCTCCAAGCACCACACGCTCACCCGGTCTTTCTCCCACTCCCGAGGAACTGGCCGCCACTGCACAACGTCGGCTTGAACGTAATCTGCTCCCCGCTGATTTGAAGCTTGAGAAGTACAGAGCAGCTGTGGTTATCAGTGGGGCTGCATCAGCGAACTTTACCATTCTCCGCTACAGGTTGGTTTCTCCTCTTTGTTTGCTCGTAATTCTGTCTCACGGCTTCCAGGCAAATAGGCGTGTTTTCTACTTCTCTACCATGTCGCCTATGATGTCCGTCCTTCCCGGGCGCCCTGTGTACAACGTGGGCGACTCTTTTCGTCTGGGAAAAACACTGCACGGCGGGATGGCTTTTCACGAAGGATGCTCGAAATCTTTCAGGTTTTAAAATCATCGTTCGCAGTGAGTGGTTCTCATTTGAGAATCGTTGGTGTGGCACTAGACGGGGAATTTCGGGGCAGGCCGTGGGGCGTTGGTGATGTAGGGTTGTTTCACTTGAAGGCGGGAAGCAAGCTTGTCTTGGCACTGCTATCGTACCAGCCCCATTGCGAGTGCTTATCAGTTCTAATAGGGCCGATGTATTTGCAGTGTGGTCTCGTACCTTGTAGGAGGACCACCGATCAGATCGAGTTTTCGAACATCGGTCGTAAGTACCCACGGCGTTTCGAGCGCATCTGATTGCATACCTTTCGGTACAATGATTTTGGCAGCCCCCTTGTTTCGGCGCTTTCATAGAAACCATAAAACTACCATTTCTCATTTGTACAGCTCCATTAAATCTGTACTGTAATCTCAGGGAGTATCTACAAGTTGGAACGAACATGGTTGAAAAATATGTCACTCGCTGAGCAGTGCCGCAGTCAGCCTGTGTGACTGACTAGTTGTGACATTTGTGTGACTACCGCATCAACCATCAACCATCCATGAATGTGAACAACTGACACCACAGATGGATCCGTATTTAGCACCGACCCAAATGTTGTGCGAAATCATTTAGAAATCATTTAGGTCAGTCCTAAATATCGTTTTGTCTCGCATTTAGGTCGGTGCCAAAGATGGATCCATCCACGGTGTGATTTCTCATGCATGCGGCGTGCCAGCAAGATCAAGCCGCAAAGAAGACCAGCTTAGGTTGAAGAGCAGGAAAGGAAGGAGATCCCAAGAGGTCGTTCCAAGAAGCGCATACTTCACAACCGCTGGTACCCCGGAACGAAGCACACATGCTCAGGGGGTCACCAATGATGTGCGTATAATTTCGTGCACTTCACAACCCTGCCCTGAAGGAGAGCGGAGAATGTTTATCCGTTGCCACCTGATTTATCTGATTCCCACAGGCCTTGTATCTTGGTATCTATTAGGATCCCTACTGGCGACTTGGCGCATAGTGCGGTCTGGGGACCAAACTAGTATCACCGCGGCCAACCACCGCGCTCCGTAAGTTTCGGTTCCATCGGTTGCGGTGGCCTGTGAGTACGCGGAGTTCGAGAGAGAAAAGCGCAGAAACTCTCCTTGATATTTAATATCCCCGTGTTCCCAAACCGCCCGTCCCGACGGATCATGGAAGCAGAAACATGGCAACGCATCCCAACACTTACGATGAACAAATGGGAAACCGCCTCGGAGATATCATAATTTGGCGGATTTCCATTCTATCGCATCGATAGGTGATTAATTGCGAGGTTCTCCGGATTTTGATCCTGCGTATTTAAATTCACCGCCCCTCTAAATTTCTCCCATCTCCATCATGTTGCTCTCGTCCAGCCAGCTGCTCGAACTTATCGTCATTCTCTGCAACGCACACGGCTTTTTCTATGCCATCTCCAGAACTAGATCTGCTCTTGCCCATGCCCAATCCAAAAGCGGCCCAGTCCGACCCGACTCCGTGCCCACCCGTTTCAATTCGGCACCCTTCTGCGCAGTCCAAATCAGTGTCTTTGCCCTCATCCCCGTGGTCTATACTTTCACTGTTGTGGGCGCTGGATTGCAGCGGCCACCGTGGATGTATGCAATCGCGTTTCCAGAGGTAATCTTTGGTATAAGGGTGGAAGGGTTCTGGAAGAATACACTGAGGGTTCTCGCTTGTGTTGTGAATATTTCTTTGAGGAGAATCTCGGACGCCGTGTACGAGCACCTTGGTGACCAGTACCATCCCATCGGGGTACGTGCGCGCTCTCCGTTTACTCTGTCGAGGCGCACGAGTCTGATCGATACTGGCCGGGGAATCAGCGTCGCGAGAAACCAAGGGTCGTCCAGACGGGTCCGTACGCCTGGGTCCGCCATCCCCTCTACGCGTACGCCCATGATGCCCTCGCCTCGTTCGAAAACTGACATGACGTAGCCTGGGGGTGTTAAACCAAGTCCTCTTGTCCCTCATGTTCTGGTCCTATGTGCCCCTGTTTGCGATCGTTCCTACCGTCGTCGTATTTGGGGTCAAGATCCGCGTCGAGGTACTCCCTATCCTTGAACTTGGTGACATGTACTCATGGGTCTTTGTGCGACAGGAAGAGGCTATTCAGCGAGACGACGTGGTCAGGGAGGAGTATCGCAAATACATGCGCAAGGTGCCTTCGAAACTCATACCACACGTTTGGTAAATCGGTGATCCGTTTGTTGCCTGTATGTTATGGGAAGCAAGTACATATAATGCACGGACTTGGAACATCTCAAACACAGGCTTGATACACACACGATCGCTTGACAAAGGTATGGCTCTTAGTGTCATCACATCAACCCTACCTCTTGATCCTTGATTCCGTCACTACTCCTGCCAAAGGGGTGTGTCTTGTCAGATTGGAATGCCCAACATTAAACCAGGGTAACCAGTGTCTGAAATGGCCTTGGCTTGTACTTTGGTAAAAAAATTTCCCGCATAGTGCTCTGAGCAGTCTAACTTTATTTGAAACAGATAAGAGAAAGGAATGGTGTCAAGCTAACTGAGTTGACACCATAGGAATCTAAGGCTAAAGTTATTCCTGACCTGGTTACACGGGAACTGTAACACAGGGAAGCCGGAAAATCGTCGTACGGAGACGGCACCAACGCGCAAGCAGTCGTCTAGTACACAACCACAGAGTCCTCTCAAGCTATAGCACGCACTCCTGGCCCAGAGCCCGTCTATTCCATTCGGACTTTCTAGTAGAAGGGAGAATTGTGGCTGTGTGCATCCGTGGAAAAAAAATACTACTTAAAATCAAGCCTCGGCCAGAAGTCTAGTTCGTAAACGTTCTTCGCAGTGCCTTCTCGTCCAACCTAGCAGTCGAGAGCGCAAGGGACCAAGAAGGATCCAAAATAACCATCCAGGTCCTCAATGGCGGCCGAAGGTACGATCGTCCCCACATATCCATCTGGCCGAACGACCACAAGTGTAATCTGCTCCGGATCAATTCCAAATCTCGCATACGCACGTCCACCCTTGGTTCCTGTCATATCAGTATCGTCGAGAAGCACTCTGCGTCAGGTTCAATGATCAGGCCAGCAGCGGCAGTGGTGAGAGGATAACGCTTACTTTGTCCAGTGGGGACGGAAGAACGCCGGGACGACCAAATGGTTTGTGTCGTCTTTCGTGCCTGCAGCGATCGTGATAATGTCGAATACAGTCGAGATGTTCCCATCAGCACTGTATTTGTGCAAGACGCTCGACGGCTTGCTCAATTCCTCTGCGAGTAGCCTTAACTCGGCAACCCGCGTCTCGGTCAGGCCCCCCACGAAGAACAAGACTTTGAAGCGAACGTCCGCAGGAAGCATGTCCTGTATGTCGATCGGACGTATATCTGCTGCGCGAACAAAGATCTGTGGGAGCATTCTTTTTCCAATGATTAGACTCTCAGCGCATTTCTGGTGCTTGGGATCCACAATTCCAGAAGGGGAATATTGAACTTCGATTCCACTCGTAAATCCCCCGAAGGTCTGGAACGCTCTGATTTACGAATTGAGAAAAGAAAGATTCACCGACAGCCCAGAACACCATGTACAAGACACTCACCGTAAGAACTGTTGGTCGTGGGATAGACCGTTTCCATTCTCCGCTGTCCTCGGCTTTTCGGACATCAGAACCGCAAACTCTTTATCAAAGTTGATCAAATCCTGTGCGTATTTTCTGCGCTCTTGTTCGTACTAGAGTTATTGTTATACAATGTACGCAAGGATAGGTCGTTGTAAAACCTACAGTCTTCAAGAGTGATGGGCTGGACCATCCTCTGAGCACCTGTGCCAGCTTCCACGCTAGACAATCTCAGTCTACGCCCAACGACTTGGAGAGATCCATACCGAGATTATGGGTGTCATTCAGGCTGGCGTTCATACCCTGACCTAAACAATGGAGAAAGGATGTCAGAACCCAGACGACAGAGAATGTATTCTTACCAGCTTTTGGGGAGTGAGTATGGCATGCGTCACCGGCAATGAAAACGCGATCCTTGACAGAATAACTAGACGCGACACGCTGCCCGACTGGTGGGCAACTCATGTTGACACGATCGCAGGTGGGGTATCTGGAAAGGACATACTGATGTAAATAGTCCACCATTCGACTTCATTGGGGTCTTCCAACTCAAATGGATGGATTATCTTCCTCGAGACCTACCGAAGTTAATCAATCATATGACAACGCTGACCACCTCCTTGAAAATACTTACTGAAACGAGCTTCTGGGGAGTCATCTTGCTCTTGTCAACTCTTCCAGTCAACGGATCCATAACATCAGTGTCCGTTAGCTGGGTGTAGAATCGGACTAGGTTGCCTTCACGGGGAATGATCAAGGAGGACCCGCTCCTCGAATGGATAATGACACGGTTATGAATATCTGGGAAGTTTGTTTCTGGCACCATGTCGATGACACCCCAGACGTAATCTGTTAAGGTTGATCAGGCATACAGCAGAAGCACAACACCAGCCAGGTCGGATTACCTGTTTGTTCGCCTTCCATCTCAATCCCTAGAGCCTTTCGCACCCACGAATGTGCTCCTACAGACAGAACGTCGATGCCAGGCCAAGGAAAGGGTGCAAGTACGAGTTACCATCTGCACCAACGACGAATTTGGCGTGTACGATTTCTGTCTTGCTCTCCTCGTCGATGGCGTCTAGACGTTCTAAAGTGACCTACATTGATCATTGATTGTCAGGTAGAGGGTGAATGATCTGATCAGAGCCCACCTTCACCGGGTATGATGACGGGCTTGACAGCTCATCGGTGTCTTCGGAGATCTCAATGTCCACGGGTTGTCTTGGGCGTTCGACTTCTACTCCATGGTCACTCATGGAATCGATAAAAATAGCTTCTACTGCTCCCTGTTGCAGCGTAACCTAGACGCTCGTCCAGAATCGACGCTCGAGAGAAATTCGATGAAGAACTGTACCTGGAATGGATAGCGAGCTGTTGGCGCGAAGGCACTGGGGAAACGTCCTGTGCACTTTATGATTCATGCGTCAAACTCCGGGAAATACCTCACAGCGGGAGATGGCTCGTACCTCAATTCCCCCATCACGGCCAGGGTTGTACAATGCCTTGAGCCCATCATGCCCCATTAGACAAGAAAAATATACGACCAAGCGAACGGTCACTTACACACATGTGCATCTGGTTCCCCTCTCGGATCAAACGTTCGGCGAGTCCGTAGCTCTATTGCAGAAGTTCGATACGTGATGGAAGACGTGAGGGGCAACAGCATGTACCTGCAACACTTCGGTTGTCCTTGGTGTTATACCATCCGCTTGACCGGCTACTACCTTCGTGGGACTGGAATCAATCAGCACTCGAGCGCTCGTAGCGATGGTAGTTATTGGAGAGGCATCATACCGTTTATCAATGATCCTCACGCTCGCGCCTGCCATTGCGAGTGCGTTGCCACACATCAATCCGGCGGGGCCAGCTCCGATTATCAAGACATCGACAAGACTTTCCAGAGGCATAGTAGATAATGTTGGCGAAGGAGTCGAGAGAGTCTTTTGCACCTGCCAATCCGTAATATCGAAAAGTGAGCATCATTCGACGCCACTTTATAGTACGCCCAGTCATCTCCACCCCATATGGCATAAAATTCCGCATCGCTGTGAAATCCCATCTCAGTCAGCTCTTTGATGGCAAAACTCAACTTGAATGAAACTGCGGTCGGCCACTCACCATTTCCGTCAAGGCACTGTGCTACTATTAGATCCGATAGCAATATCCGTTATATAAACCCGAGCCAAAATGCTGTTAAGACACTTTTTAGGGATCGCTTAGACTTCCCATCAGAATGAGAGGGTTTGTTTCTGTTGTGAAAGAGCTGTTAGACTGACGTCATTTCTGCTGTGTTGCAGACTAAGTTACACTTTGTTCGGTTCAGGTTTCCAACGCCCCGAAGCCAACGACCGTGGGAAGTCTTGGCCTGACTAGGACACCTAAATTTAACCATAGATCTTGGCATACGGGGCGGGGCAAACATTCTCAACCGTTCCGGATCGTTCACTGATCGGAGGGACCCACGAAGAAAAGGTTGATTGAATTATGAATAGATAATAGCGTGGTCATTTCGTGCAGACCAACCTCGGGTCCAGGAATTCCCGGGGAGCAATGCTATATCGGCGGATAAATTCCTCAGCCGATACTCAGACTTGGGCAGGACTATGGAAGCCAGGACAGCCGTGCTCCCTTCGGACAAAAGAACTCAGGCTCAACGACTTTCGGGATGTTCCGGCATACAAACCAGGCAATCGTATTGCTCGGTGTCAGTAACACCCCCGAACACCACATCGGCCGAACGTCGTAAGTACATACAACGGTAGACAGAGTGCTAAGAAAAAGATTAAGTTCGTGCAAGCGTCCGAGTCCGAGTCCGGGCTTAAAACCACAGGATTCGATGGCATCCTGCCCTTCCCTTTCCTCTTTTCTCCAAACGGAGGCAACCTGAATCCTGGCCATTTGCAGAAAGCATTGCAAACATGTTCCTCCTCGAATATGTCAACAGCCTTGGATGAGTTGGAGGTCGAGGGTGCGCTTGATGGCTCCGACTTGGAGTCAGACCCACCATCCCCTGGCGATGAATTCTCTGATAACGAGGATGCCATTTGACTAGCACTGTCTACCGTTGTATGTACTACGGTAAATTTTGTCGGATAAACCTACTTAAGACATTCGGCCGATGTGGTGTTCGGGGGGTGCTACTGATACGATTGCCTGGTTTGTATGCTGGACATGCCGAAAAGTCGTTGAGCCTGAGAGCTTGTCCGAAGGGAGCACGGTTGTCCTGGCTTTTGACCAAAGACTACGCGATCCGTTGCACTCGGAGCTCCACACACCATGATTATGATTTCGGGCATACTTTGAGTAAGACAGAGGCGATTTATATAATTCGTCGATATTATAGTATTACATATGTTGACAGCTGCTACATTGCCACTGATTGGGAGTCACTTCACTCCGCATGTCCCCATAACTTAAATCCTTTCTATGCAACCGGCGATCATAGCCTCTTCGACCGCAGTCAATCTCTGCAACACAGCCGGAACTCATCTCCAAGGAACATCGCCTTTGATTGACCGAGGAAGGCCGGGAGTCTTTCCCTTCAAGTTCCTCAAACTCCCCCAGCAAAGGACCACAGAAAGGCAACGCCGTCATCCGACCATCACCCCCTTCTTGAACGCTTTGAGCAACAAGGACATCCTGTAACGCTTCGTAACTGTGTTTCGAATGCGGGACTCACACAGTGTGAATCAATCCATCGGGCGTGAACGATTTCACCGTCCACAAAACGCCCGGTATCCGACGGCCTCTTCAGCAGTTCGGGGGTTCACATCGGTAAGACCAACTTCATTGAAACTGCCCGTGCAGGACCTGTTTGAGTTCGTGCTACATGACGCACAGACAAACGTCTTCAAAGCATCCGGGGATGTTGCCTCTCGGAACCGGCACACGGTGTCGGTTTTCTTTCGATCGTGTATACGTAAGACCAGGCCACTTGACGAGAAACACTGCATTAGGCTTGACTCTGTGCTCGCCTGAGACGGACCACATATGCCTGTAAAGTCTTACTAAACGGACAGACATGCACCGCATGTTTGTTTCCCCAGTTAAAGACACATTGGACTGGAGTTCACTCCTTTCACTTAGTTGGTCGCCTTCCAGTCGTTCCAACACACGCACATCCAAACTAGCAGTTCTTGACCTTGGCGAAAATTCTTCAGTGCATCTGATGAAGTGATCTGTTTGCTGTATATTCTGTAGACTGTATGACTCGATACATGGTGTAATCTGATGCTAATCAGAGTTCTGTCATCAGGATACAAGACATGGCCGCTCATGAGTTCTACCCCCGCCCGCGGATCGTACTTACAGTATTGTGGGTATGTCCTTTTGTCGACAACTCGCCAATGGCGGATTATTGCAATAACACAAAAAAAAAAGTAGAAAAAAAAGTCTGCGTGTAGGTTATTACTCTATCAATACGTGTGCAATGAGAAGAGCGATCCAAGGAAAGAAAGTGAAATTTAAAATAAAAGTCGAACCAGGATCCGACGAACATGATACGAGGCTTCGAGGGGGGGGATCACGATCCTGGCATGAGCTGTTGCAACTTGACCATGTGCAGCTTCCGACGCCGCACCAAGTCCGCATGTGTCATCGTCGCTCGCAGCTCGAGCTCAATCTAATGCCCACCGACGCGTCACCAAAGAACGTCCAAACCAAAACACGAGGGTAACAAAACACACTCACCTGCAAAAGCTTGTCGGGCTGCCACATCCGCGTCGGCAAACTCTCCAACTCGACATAGACCGCAGAGATCGACTCGCATTGGACTAGTTCCTGTTCGTTGCCCTTCAGGATCCCGAACGCGATGCGGAAGAGGACATCGAGCCCGTCCACAAGAAAGACGTCCCAAACTCGGAAGAGCGTCTGTGTGGGCGCGTCGTCCGCATCCGCATGAGCATATCTGTAGGCATCGCGGGCAACATACCTCGATCGGGAGACAGTCCGTAAACAGAGACAAGAACCACGAAAAACAGATTGCGGCGAGGTCCACGCCGAGATCCACGAGATGCGTATGCAACTTCGGAAGTAGCTCCTGCACGTAGTCCAACAGCACAAGCGGACACGCACGCGAAGGGAGGAGCGACGGCGAGAAAAAGTCGTCGGGCAGGATCCGCTCGATGATGGCCGAGAGGACCCAAAAGGCCTCTTCTTCGTCGGCGTGGACCAACAGGAGCGTCGAGGTGACGAGATTCATCCCTTGACAGTAGCCTACGGCTGGGTTACGCCTGTGTCGGGGGATCAGGGAACAGTCCACACGGTGAGCGTGAGTAGGGGCACCACGAACGATGGCGCGCACTTACCGACTATACGCCGTCATCACCCGACGAAGCTTAGACACCCCCACCCCATCCCCCCCAAAGAAAACATTCAACGGCATCGTGCGCCCAACGTCCTTTTCGATCTCGTTCCGCACCAACGCATGTCCCGCGTCCTCGTCCGCCTGCACCAATAAATCACCAAACAAACCCGGCTCGCGCATCTCGAGTCCCCCGCTGCACTCAAGCCAGAGTTTAGACCGGTAGACAAGGGGGATCCCCCCGCGAATGAGCTTGTCGAATTGGGTACGCTCGTCACGATTCGAAGAGAAACCGAGTTGGGCGAAGCCGATCAGGCCCTCTGTATGCGTGAGCTCTTCCTCTTCGTCCGTTGTTCCAAGTCCGAGAAGTGCCGCGGCGCCACCGACAGACGACGGCGTCGCTGTTGGCAATACCAACTTGGCGCCGACCCTGACTCGATTGCGTTGCTTGACAAAGGCGTCCCAGTCTTTCCGCGTCGCCGTCTGCCGTTGGTCATGAATTTTGGTCAGGGCTTCTAACAAAACCCGGATCGTGTTGGCACAGACATGGCGTGGTGTGCTCGTGGTGATTACAAGCACAGAGGTAGGACCTGGTGTCGGCCCATCAGGCAAAGAGATCAATGTAGACCGGCTGTTTTTGCTACGAGAGGGTCCGGGAGAGGAACCGCCCGATCTCTGTGACAACTGTCCAGTGTCTTCTGTAGGTGGTGACGGCGACACCATAGATTTGCCGCTTGCCCCATCCGACGTGTCGACGCTAGGTAACGAACCCTGTCCATCACACTCACAGGGTCCCCTAGTCACATGAACAGTGCTCTTGGCCACGTCGGCTTCCTCGTCCGACCACGAATTACTTTCCTTTCGATCGGCAATCCTGACCCCAGTAAGGCAGGCAGGTGCTGTACTCCCACATTCCTTTGCCCTCATGAGTAACAACACGTCATACTGCGACACGTCGTAGATGAACCCATATCGATCCGTGAGCGGCCGCTTGCTCTCGTCGTCATGATATACACTAAAGCGCGACGCCGGATTCGGAAGTGGAATCGTGAAATGAAAGTCGGGCGCCATCAGAGGGGTGTATTTACGCGAGAGATAGTGTGTCGGGGGCTTGGACATTGCTGGGATGATCGACTCGAGTGGAACCGAACCGGGTTTGTTAGTGACAGGTTGAGGAGGGATCGCATTGGCGTCCACGTTGGCCCTCGGAACGCCTTCAGGTCCGCCCGTCGGCTTTCGCTGGGGTTGTGGCATCAACGCATTGAGGATGGGCGTCGTCAGAGAAGCCGTGATAAGTCCGCCCGTCCGCGATTGCGACTTGCGAACGACCTGACCCTGGGCGTTCAACGCGCGCGACAAAGACTCAGTGGCAGCAACCCCTTCGACGGGACTCAGCGTTGCCCGGGCAAAGACCTGGTGACCCCCCTCCACCCGCCCTTCTCTCCGCTCCCTCCGCTCCTTCTGTTTTGGCAGCTCACGAAAGTGAATATGTTCGTCGCGCGCAGTTTGGACGAGCTCCAGCGCCAGTCTGCGGATGAGCGGACCAGTGTCACGGCCTTGGTCGACGAGGATGCTGCCGGGGTCAGAGGTCATGACGCGTATTGAGTGGGCAATGGCGCGTAACGAAGCACCCTGGGGAAGACGCTTGTCGTCCACGAGCGTCGGGGACTGCATCGTGGACGTTTCCGTTCTCGACTCGGATGGGTCCGGCGAGGTCGCCAGCTGAGGGGCCGACGGTGCCGATAATGGTAATGTGCTCGCGAAAATGGGTGGCGATGACACAAACGTTGGGGGACCATCTTGCACGGACGCCAACGATGGACTCGGGGCTGTCTTGACCCCATTGCGCTGTTTGGAAGGCCCTGAGGAGGACGTGGCGGGGTTCAAGATCGAAATGCCCAGCGTGTCGAAGACGCTTTTTGCGTACTTGCGCCGCGGGGCACGTTGAGAAATGCCCGAGGAGGCTTCGGGGTTGTGGTGTGGAAACGAGTCACGTGAAGAATCTTTGCTGGCCGCTTCTTCTTTGATGACAAAGGAGGACAGACCGCGGGGATGTTTGGACTTGCCTCTATGTAGCCAAGTCCCTACCCATTCTCCAATGGAGGCTCTATCCTGTCTTGGGAGATGTGCATGCGTATCATGGGTATCGTCAGTGGGGACGTCACTGCGTGATAGCACTGGTGATTCCTTGACGGCGGGCAAGACCGATGGCGCATCCCCGATGATGACATCCCCAAGCTGTGATTCGTTACGCGCGGTGTGGTTCGACGATAGCGGGAATGTCGATGTCGATGACGTGACGCTCTCGCTCACGTTCTGACCCAGCGGCACCTGATCCTCGAGTGCTTCTGTGAGGGACGTCTTCAAGGACTGCCGGCGTAACCACTTCAACGACATCCAGAATGAACAAACACCACACGCACCGAAAGACTCTCCTGACGCCGGACGTAATGTCGATGTTCGTCGTCGTCCGTAAAGACGGAGTGTATGACCCGTCGTGCGACCTCTTGTTCCGAAGGCAAAAGGTCCTGTAACAACGTCTCCGCGCGTTTTTTCCCAGCCCTTTGCTTCTCCTCCAACAACCTCCGATCTTCCTCGAGTTCGAATCTCGCACGCGATAGATTTTGGAGGGCGGACGACAAGATGCGAAGGGCGGTATGATAGGGATGATGGTCTGCATCCGATGGGGATTCGACGGTGCTCAGTCGCGAAATCGCTAACTGGATCGCCTCGTCCGAATACTCGTGCCATTTGTGCGCAAGAACCTGTGCCGCGGTGGCTGATTGCACCTCGGAGGGCCGTCTAATCCGCGCCTTGGGTGCCGTTGGGCTTGGTGGGACAAGGTAGCTGGTATCGTAGGGAGATGCGACGACGAACCGGGGAGCCTGCGTCGGGGCAGGGCGTGGAGAGCCCTGCAGGTGCGCGGAGAGGGATGTAGTGGAAGGTCTGTGATGGAGGGCCTGATCGCCACTCGGTGGATCCTGACGCTCTGATTTCCCGTGGCCACGTACACTACCGTCGATGTTTTGTCGTGCATAGTGGGTGCCGCCATTTCCCGCGCGTATGTTGGCGCCATCGCTGGTGCTGGAGGCGGCGTCGAGCTGGGCTCTGGGTGAGAAATGAGTGGTTTGTGCCTTCGACACGGACGTCTCCGCGATCGCGCCGTCCTGGGTGGGTGCCCGCTGCCGACGACCTCTTGGCGTGGGCGGGACCTCGTCTGGGAGGAGCGGGTGGAGATGGACCGGCGACGGTGAAGCCATTGCGATTCTGTTACACTCCAACGACCATGGTATGAAGCAAGACCGTGTGACTGCACTGCTCTATCGAGACTCTTGGACTTGTTCTTCAACGTGACGATGGGCTGGTTCACTACCTCGAAACAAGACGCCTCTGCCATCTCTAGAGAGGACAGGAAGCATTGCTGGGAAAGCAGAGACCTCTACTTTACTTGTCTCGACCGCGCGGGCGTTCTCGAAGCCGGAAAGGAGGGGAACGCATGTACGAAAGAAAAATCACGATACGAAGCCAGTTGCGCCAAAAGCTGGGCAAGTCGTTCTCCGCTTCTTCGTGCGACGTTCTTGCCAACACCGCATCTTTTTAGATCGAGTACTTCAACAAACGTCGGATCTTGGCTGAACAGCAAAAGGATCTGCTGGCGCAGTCCAGGATGCAGGCACAGGCGGCAGCTAAGCAAGGATAAAGATGACGCCGTTTAACCCTTTATTGGTTTGCCAACACATAGGCTATTCTACGTTTGATATATTGATATCCCTATAAAAATCACCCATTTAATTCAGACCTGTGCGAGCCAACATCTCTGGAAGAGAGGATGTAACTCATTGGAGCGAACTAACAATGGGGGTGCTAATGCCATCATTGATCGCGGCGATCACGGCGAGTCGTTTTCGCGTTTCGTCCACTGGCGCTTAGCGTTCGTATCCCGCAACCTGTGTACCCACTCTATGCGATGCGCAGTACACGACGTTTTCAGTTCGCAATCATCCGATTCATTGATAACAGCTATCCCCAACCAGAAATTCAAGCACCGAGGCCTATCAACGCCGACTGCTACTTATATATATATATCTTGGTCCTCTCTTTTCGATGAACTCAGCTGGCTGTTCAACATGATACGTATTTCCTGCTAGCCCCGTCTAAACACGGCTGAAATCCGCCGTTCTTTGGCACAACGCACCGTCGCTACGGACTGGCAGACGCAACGGCAATAAGCGCGATGTTTTAGCATCAATTTTACACAACATGACCTCGTGGGCCTACAGTATCCCAAGGTAGCTCAGCCACGATGTCGAACAAGGGTACGTCACAGTTCCAAAAAAAAACTTTCGTATTTGGCGGGATTTCGTAAGTATCAAAGGCGGGGTACTTATGTCGTACAATTCCCGAACGCCACCGTCCCCTTTTGATCCTTGGGAAGGCGTAGCGCGAGCCAAACCCAGTTTGCCTCGCGCTCATTTTCTTACTATGATTCCTTGATGATCGCAAGTATGGTTCGGAATTGGCAAGTTGACATACCCACGGCGTGTATGGAGAGCCATCAATGAAATTGCCAACAGACCTCGGCGCTGGGCGGGATACCTGGACTCACTGGCCGTTGGCCACTATGGAATTCGGAGGCACGGTAGTCGCCCCCACGGACCGAATGTTCCCACGAAGGTCCCCGAACACTCCCGCTAAACGATAGCTCTCACCGATCTCCCTGCACTTGCCATACAGACACGTGGAATTTTCGATGCTCGCGACTTCCTTCTCATTCTCTGATGCATTCTACAGATGCCCATCCAGCGTATCACGATTCCATATCCCGCTTGAGTACGATCAGTGGGTAAGGTTGATCGTATCTTTTATCGAAAATTGGGGACCCAAATTCAGTGTCAGCACCGCAAAGTCACTGCCCTCTCGGCGGTAAGGTCTAGATGAGTCTTCGTTTTGGTAATGCAAGGTTCTTATGTAAAGCCTCCAGGACCGTCCGATTGGAGAACCAAACAGCCTCCGTGACGACCCTGCTGGGATAGAAACTGCTAGAAGATACATAAAGCACCAACCCATCGAAACCCCCGTTCGTTCCTTGACTCTCACCCCGAGCCGAGGCACGCTTCTCCGTGTCTCTCGTATGCTCGAACAATGTCTTGGTTAAAGGCGAAAGATTGGGCGACAGGCGTTGAGTATTCGAGTCTGTTCCATTCGGGACTTCGGGCCATTTCACTAAGGCCGCGTGCCCGTCGTGCCCGGACGCATTCGTCGAGCTCGTCTTCATGGGAGAAGAGCTCGAGTGGGGGAACATATTCGATAGCGTCTCTGTCCTCTCGTCTGCTCAGGCGGAGTACGATGCGGACACGTCGTACGTCCACGAATTCGAGTCGGTCGCCTCTGCCACGCACACCTAACGTCGCGCGCCCGCGACCATCGTCCATGTTTGGGCAGACGACGAAAGAGATGGTGGATGCGTGGTTGTCCGGAGTGTGTTTCTTCGAGATTGGGGACTATCCGAAACTCCCGTACGTCCCTCGATCGTTCGACCATCCCAACGCGCGCTCACGTTCTGGTACAGCGAAGAAGAGGGTCTCTGTGCGGAGTATCTCCTGCCGCCGATCGAACTGGATGCAGTTCGTTCCCTGGGAGGATCGCGGCCTGTTTTTGTGAATTTGGGAGAGATGGATGCGATCACAGTTCCACCTATCAGGGAGGAGTCGTTCCTCTCGCTATCGAATTCCCCGGATGGACTCGTGCATCATCCCCTTCCACGGCGTGAACGCCCTGTGTCGATGCAGACATCGCACGAGTTTGGAGACGAGGAGGAGATACAGCTGGACTGGCGGCAGTTTCATGTGGATTGGGTTCGCAGCATACGTTGAGTAAGGTGTATTATGTAATCCTGTTATTGCCTTGTCGCAGTGCCTTCGCCGCATTGTCTGCGCACAGATTGCGCTGAACGAAACGACCCAGTCAGTGATCTTCATCGACTGCGACTGCGAAGACAGCGAAAATGCCTGCCAAGTACTCGCACGTCAAGAAGAGACCCACGGCGGGACAAAGGAAGAAGTCGGCCAGTGCCAGCTCGACCAGCGTCGCTGGGTCGAGAGAACACGCCAAGGACCACCACAACCACAACCACAAGCGCATGCCCGCCCACGTCGACCGCGGCATCTCCAGCGCCATGACTGCCGTCTCCCAACTCGAGCGCGCCATTGCACGCATATTTCTCCTCCGCTTCGAGCAGGACATTGCCCGCCTCTTTTCTACCCACCTCTACTGCGTCGCCCTCATCCATCTCCCCACCTTTGTCATGCGCTGCATTACCGTGGGCGGTCCGGGCTGGGTCGCCCACAACGCAGACTGCGAAGACATCAAAGACTTTTTCCGCTCGGTCGTCAGCATGGAGCTCCGCCAATCGGGGGAACGCGTCGCCACCAAGAGCGTGCTGTGGTCTTACACATCCCTTAGAGATTTCGTACGCGTTTCTCGTCCCTTTCCTTCTTCCCAACCGCTCGCGAGGGGATCCTTGCTGACGTGGTTCTCCTGCTTTGTTCGGTTAGGCGCTCTCGAACAACGTCCCCGTGTGTCGCAACCGTGGCCTGCACTCGCTTCGTTTGTTGCCTTATTTTGACGCCCTCAAGGCGCATCTCGATGTCTTGGAGGCGATGCCACATGCCACATTTGCAAAGCCACCTCATTTGGGAACGCTCACCGAAGGTCTCGAAGCGCTCGAAGAAGCGTGTGAACTCAAGTATGGCGAGAAATCCCTGTTGCGGTCGACCCCCCCACCCGGGTGGGATCAACATTGGCGCCTCAAAGTCCGTCTTGGGTATGAGCGCGTTTCACAGACGCTGTGGCGCGTCGCGAGGGAGTTCGACGTCAGTGGCTACGGGAACGTCTTGCGCGAAAAGTTGACGACAAAGTGGTGTGATTGTGGGTGTTCAACGGATCATTTAGGCGAGGTGTGTGAGAAAACGGTGAGGGAAGATGAGGAGAATAGTGGGGTTCGGTCGGGAAAGCAAAGGGAGTGGGACGGTCGAGGTGAGGTTGATCCATTTTTCGATATCTTGGTGGCTAGACACGTGTACTGCAGGGAGTGGCGTCCATGGATGGGAGACGGTGGAGGAAGAGGACGTTTGGGACCTGGACCTGGACTTTACAGGGAACGAGTCCGAGGAAGAGGCAAATCCAGGGTCGACACAACCAGAGATGACCATTTCTGAGATCATGGAGGTGCGCTATCTCAGAGCGGAGAAAGAAAAGGAACTGGTATGTCATGAAGATCTCTCTATTCCCTTGGCCGCCCCTGACAGATTCGTGGAGGGAAACGCTGCCTTTCGTCGTGGTGAGTTTGTGGCCGCAGTGGGCCACTATCAAGCAGCACATGCGGTGGAGCCCGAGATGCCGCACTACCAGTTGAACATCGCGGCAGCGTATCTGAAACTTTGCAAGTAGGCGACCTTACTCCTCGTTTTTCACTCGTACCAAGCTGTCTTGCAGTTGGATCGAAGCGGAAAATGCATGCTCAAAGGCGCTCGGTCAGCATCGAAGCATCAAAGGGTATTATCGACGGGCCAAGGCTCGGCAGATGATGGGGCGTATCGAAGGAGCAACAAGGGGTGAGTATAGTATTACGCTAGGTCCTATGAAAGCATGCCTGAGGTTCTGTTCAGACCTCCGCGCGGCGCTAAAGATACAGCCATCGAACACGGAAGCGTTGGAAGAGATGCTTTCTCTATTGTCGTCACAGTCGTCTCCGCCACCTACCCCGTCGTTCCCGGACGAAGCAACATCTTCCTCGGCCGGCGGGACGTCCGCTGCGCCGCTCAACATACCCTTGTCCAACCACAATCCCCAGATCCCAAAACCAAGATCCCAAAAACCACTCCCGTTTGCGCGTACCAAGGCAGATGACCGAAAGCTCAAGTTCATGGCGATTCCTGTCATGTTCGAAGTGCCAGAATACACCCCGGGAGATCCGTCTTCGACGTGGAAGTCGACACGCGCACAGAAGGTGAAGAACGTCACGATGAGGACGGAGACGTTTGTCTATCCGAGTTGGGAAAAGTATACTGTCAAACACGTGGCGTGACGGGACTGTTGATGGACCCCGGAGTGTAACCCATGTCGTCCTTTTTTTGTGTTTTCTGAATTTGCAGTGAGGTGATCGTTTTGGGGCGTGTTCCTCGTTCTTCCTTTTCCTTTTTTGGACTGCTTTGGTGCTTGACGTACGTTGTACGTTGGGTAGTGTGTTTGCAGGTTCACGCACGTCCTAACACTTGAGGAACGCCTGCGGGTCAATATTTCAATGACCATCCAGTTACTCGGTTGCTTAGACGTGCACAGCTAGATACAACTCGTACTTCGGGTGCCGAAATTGCCATTCCAAGTTGTCGATGTCCGGCTGGACGATGGTTTACATGGACACTCATCCAATTCCAACGCGGCCGACTCGGAGTTCTGGATCTGCGGCGGTGCGCGCGGGCCGGCCATTGGGATGTCGGGGCAAGGAGTCTATGTATACATAGCTATCTCGTTCAACCACCAGCTATTCCTGGCGGCACAGCACCCCGCTATGTCACGGTACTGGGGTCCTGATGTGTGCACGAGAACGCGTCCAACTGCTCGAACCTTCAAACGTTCAGCTGTGGAGCTGTCGCCCGTAACCTATGCCACACCCAACCGTGAATATGGGCACCCCAGATCTAGACGCACACGAAGCCCCCCGCTAAGTACCACACCCACTGGGAACTCTGGGTCCAAGGAAGTCCACCATAAGACCATACGGGTCCAGTTTACCGTACGCTGATGCACTCTCAAAATAGATGCAGCACGCCCATGCGGTCCGACCACCGGTTTTCCTTTTGAAGAGTCAATAGCAAACATTGCTTAGTGGAGGTTTCAGCCCGGGCTGGCACAGTGGATAGAGAGTCGTTGGTCTCGTTAATGGCATGGCACCAGCAGAGTAGCTACGATGAACGCCCGTTCAGCGCTGCCAGCCGAAACTTGCAAAATGTCGGCCGACAGTGTGGATTCTGGCTGACTGACTCCGACGCAGGAGCAAATCACGTCGGAAGTCCTGGCAGACCAACCGCATAATATGGTTGTCGCCGCCGCCGATATACAATGTACAGGGGTATATGGTACAACCCCACAAATTTAAAAGTGGAATAAAGAGGACTCCATTGTTTGTACCTACTAGTAGGTTACACGGTACATAACATACTAAATGCACGGTACATGCTTCAAATGCAATGGGGTTGGCTGGGGGGGGAATGTTGGCATGCGCAGTGCGGTGGTGACTGCTCGGGGCGCAATTTTGCACACTGGTGGACGGGGTGTTTGAGGGGGACTGGGACTGGTGGGTATACTTGGGGTGCATTCAAATTGAATATGGCAGCGTTACGGATGTCGCAAGTCTGAAACGAAGCAGGACGGTCATGAGAGAGATTCCCTCAGTTGGAGGGTAAGAACGATCAACGAAACGGCCGTGACTCGGTTGAACCGTATGAAGACAACAAGACTCACTGTGTTTGTCAAAGAACGACTTTCTGGCGGGATGATATTTGTCACCCGGTTCTCCTCGAAACTGCCCTGACTGAGTCAACAAGATCATTTCCGAGGAAGGAGTCCGATTCTTGGAGATCGAGTCACACCAAGTCTTGAAGGTGTACCTTGAACAGTACTAGTGTTACAAGCATGATACGCTACATACAGGAGTGCCCAAGTGCCTCTCAATTCATCGCCAAGAGTGTCTTGAATTTCTCCAACTCGTCGGATTGAGCCGCGAGACTGGAGGTCCTTGAAGAACACACGAGCAGAGAAAAATCGCGATTCGAGTGACAGGACTGCGCGACGGGCATCCGCGACCACGTGGGGGGTTGTACCTGCGGGAGGGTGGTCGGTCTTCAATTTCTTGTGGGGCGTCTCCTCGACGATGGCGGGAACATTGTCAGAGGTGGTGGGGGAAGGAGTGGTCGAGGGAGCGGCGGGATGACTGATGGATTGGGCAGGAGGGACTCGCTTCGATAAAAGAAGGTGGAAGGAGGTTGGACCGGTTGGGAAGAGGGGCTGGGTGCAGGGGGAGGTGGTGACGGCTGCCTGCGAGGGGGTACGACAGTGCGGACGGAGGTGGGCACTAACAAAGGGTTAGCAGATGGCAAACGATACGATTTGAACAGACGTACCTGGGGGCTTGCCTTTTGGGTCCAGTACCGGAGTGGACTTACCTTTAACCCCACCTCTGCCCCTTGACTTGTCACATTTGTGCTTGAGCTTGAAGCACGGGTCGCAGGTGCGTTTGAGGAGTCCAACGCAGGTACGACTGTGCTTGGCACACGGGGCACAGGGGTCGGAGTGTGTGATGCGGGAAGGGGATGCGTGGGCGGGAGGGTCGATGATCACGACCCTCGAGTCGTCATTGTCATCATCGTCACTAGTGTCGACAGTATCCTTACGAGCACGCTAAGTAGGAAGTCAGTGATGGGATTGAAAGGGTTTCTAAGTAGGGAGGATATACCTTGCGCCTCGCTATGATAGGAGCAGACTGAGGGTTTGAATCGCTGTGGGGGGTGGGTGCGGACTGGTCTTCGAGAGGGCCACGCAGGGAAGTAATCTTGGAGAGGGGAGAAGTTGTGGGTTTCTCCTTAAAAGACGACGCCACGCATCCCGGTGTCTCCACGCCTTCGCGAAGGGCTCAACTTTCTGGATTGCGTCGGCGACGCGAGGTTCGACAAGCGGCTCAACATTGTTGTCGCGCGCCTTGTCGAGAGCGGCATGGAGGGTATCCTGTGTGGTTGCTGCATGATCAGCGCCGGGGGAGAGTGAGGGTGAATACGGCATGCACCAGGACCCTCTTCCAGTCCTTGAGCCACATATCCTGCTCCTCCTTGAGTGTGCCCTTATCGTCCGGGATGGCTGCAGCCATCTCGAAGACGGAGTCGTTGGCGGACTTGATGTCCTTCTTGATCTGTTGGGCCGGATCGGTGATGGAGGTGGAGGGGCGGGCGAAGGCGAGAATAGCATCGGCGGTGGACATGGTGAACGGATGGAAAGAGAGTGAATTAGAAGAAAGAACGGAATGTAGGGGGTGGAACCTAAGCGGAACGCGGCTTATTGACCGTGTTTTGAAAGTCAGCGATGGATAACAACAGGGACAACGCAGGGCCAGTCGTCATGGTGTTGAGTAGCACCTGGTGCTCTACCCGCTGCTTCCCAGGTCATACCGGAGTTCTGTTGCATCGAAAGACTGTGATTATAGTGATGCTCCCGTTGCAAATTTAACTGTCAGCTCGTCTTGCAACACCTTATGCAGCTTGTCCCGCAGTATTAACCCGGCGTGGAGGGAAAGACACAGACCGTCGCTTCTTGTTGGGCATGTCTGGAGAGGTATGGTTCGACTGCCCCGGACCCTTCATGTTGTATGGTGCATGACCACCAATGGGATCGAGAGCCGGTGGAAAGAAACGGCAGAATATCGAATACGCACTTTGCCAGTCTTGGGCTGCTTCAAGAATCAACGCTGTCTTGCGCGATGCGTCGTTGCTGTCGTCTGCGGCGATGGGTCCCTGGAGGAGCGCAGAGGGAAGGACGGAGTTGCCAGAGGAGGGCGGGCCGAGAATGAGGACTTGTTTCGAAGGTATCGAGCGCGTCGAGGACACCGAGTCCAATATCGACGACTGCAAGTCCTCACTAGTACTGCTGGCGTGGTCCATCGTACAAGAGAAACAAATCAAGGTTGAAACTCCGACAAAGGGTTCAGGTTCACATCGTAAGTGACATGTGTTGCTCCATGCCATGGACAAACGTTCAGACCGTTCACGTCCTCGATCCCCCATTCCCGTCGACGTTGGGACACTTCAAGAGCTATGATACCTCAGACTGAGTTACGGCAACATGCCAGATCTAGCTTCCGCCCTCTTCGTCACCGGCCTCACCCCTCAAGGTCACACAGAGAATGAGGGTGGATACGCTGATCGAAGACCAGATCGCCTACTTGCACCTGTATTAGAGGAGTTGGAGTTGCATGACATCCTACTTTTGTCACAGATGGAAGATCGAGCGACTCTTATGTCCATTGCCGATGCATGATCTCTTTATGACGCTCTCTCCACCCACAAAGGGTCCCCACGTCAACTCGGGTTGGTTGATTGTCGTGTAGCCAAGTATGGTCCCTCTGTAGGGTTGGACATGGTTGGGATGTGGGGAGGTGGTCGCTTTCATATTGTTGAGGAGAGTGATCAACGTCGATGGTTCTGAACCACATATTATGCTGTAGAGATTTGGCACTGTAACTCAGTTACAATACATGGATGAGTCACTCCGCAGGCATACAATAGGGTGACAAGTAGAAGACATGCTCAAAATCTTCAAAGACCCACATGGATGAATGGAAGCCACTCGACGAACGACGCGTTGTTATGTCGAACCCGCCCAATAGCCTCGTGCAGCGCTCCTGCAGCCTCCCGATAATCTGGCCTTGTGCCCTTCCGAAACAGTTGCCTATATACCTCCCTTGCCACATCGGGCGCAAGCTTATCACTGATCGACCACATCGTCCCAATGACTCCCCCGTACCCCGCAAACAACATCCCCGCTGTGATATGGATAGCCTCATCAGAGAGATGTTCGTAGCCCATCGCCGTCTGACATGCAGAGAGAAAGGCAAGCCCTCCGTGGGGACGTGACACCGCAATAATGTCACGGAGTTTCAACCGGCGTCGATCGGCGAGACAAAGTCCACTACTAGTCGGACTTGCGGCATCTTGGGTTCCGTGGCATGCAAAATGTACCCAGTCCGCCTCCTTCATCAGTGAAAGCACTTCCTCGACCGTACCGTCAGAGGATTCCACGAGGGTGGCGTGTGCTGAAGGTGAGTCCCTAATTACCTCCCTGATATGTGTCAACTCGGTGGCCACACCTGGAAGGTGGCCTTGTCCATCTGAGGGCGGCTGGCGGACGGTAAGGAGGCGGAGATCGCTGCTAGGTGGGGTACTGGATTGGGGTGGCAGCGTGAGAATGCTGAGAGTAGGGACATATGACGACACAACAAAGTCAGAAACTTTGTGCCCGGGTTGCGCGTGCTGAGTGTCATAGAGACCACCTCCATGGATAGGAAGAAACACGAAAGGGCCGGTCGGACACCAGAAAATCCGCGATGGGTCCCCAGGGGTCTATTCGGAGACAGATGAATGGATCAGCTGTGAACTCAAGTGACATGACACGACATACTGTGAAAGCCAAGGCATCCAGGACTGGTCTAACCACACCCTTCCACAAGTTGGATAAGAGAAATTCCCAACTGATTCCAGCTCGCGTTGCACTATTCCCCTCCCTTTCGTCCGGGCGTATGCCACGAGCGTAACCAAGCAATTTCTCCAGCATGTTCTGAAGAACAGCGGATCGCTTAAAAGTGAAATTGGGAAGCGCGACGTGAACTACACGATCAACGTCAGCAAGAACAATCAGCGCATCGCAGCGGTTTTCTGCAGCGTTGAGTATGACCACCGGTCCAGAATGCGCCGAAGCTCGGAGCTGAGAGAATTCTTTGCGGAGGAGGAATCGTTCAAAACCAGGAAAGTCTCGGATCTGGTGGAGAAGTTTATCTCGCTCGATCGCGAGCGCACGGTGGCTATCAGCTAATTTCTCGTCGGCGGTGCTGACATACTCTAATGGAGCAGAGAGTTCCAGAACTGCGGACAGAGATTTTTCGCGAGCGGTACTGGCATGCTCTAGTGCGGCAGACAGTTCCCGAAGTCTGCGAGCGAGATCTGGATGAGCAGATGACAATTCTTCGTAAGAGTTGCGGAGCTCAGACAGCTCTCCCCAAACAATTGATCGTCCTTGCTCGAGCCACTCCACAGCAGTCTCCGGGAATCCCAAATCCAAAGCTACTGCTGCCGCGTCCCGAACCACATCGGCACCACGCATGAGTTCACTGTAACGGTCTGTAAAAGAGAGGCCAATCCATGCGAGTTGAGAAAGGAGGGTAATGGCAACAGAACAAGCATCGAAGAGGGAGTCATGATGTATATGGCGTGCACATGATATCCATCTGCGTGATGCATGAAATCGAGAACTAATGGGGCCGGCGGGGGTGGTCGCAGCATGGGAATATAGGAAAATTGCTTGCTCGACGTCACTTCGCACCCCGAGGCGATCGAAACGAGCTCGGAAGGAGTTGCCGAGGTTGTTAAGATGGCCGGGCTTGTCAGGGTGACCATGCGGAGTGAGCTCGACGGCATCCCTTAGCGTCGAAATTGCGTCCTCGAGGTCACTGAGCTCCCCGACGCGCTCGAAACGAGTGAGAAAGGAGGTGCCGAGGTTGTTATAACGGGCGGGCTTGTCAGGGTGACCATGGGGAGTGAGCTCGACAGCATCCCTTAGTATCGAAATTGCGTCCTCGAGGTCACCGAGCTCCCCGACGCGCTCGAAACGAGTGAGAAAGGAGTTGCCGAGGTTGTTAAGAAGGGCGGGCTTGTCAGGGTGACCATGCGGAGTGAGCTCAACAGCATCCCTTAGTATCGAAATTGCGTCATCGACGTCACTTCGCACCCCGACGCGCTCGAAACGAGTGAGAAAGGAGTTGCTGAGGTTGTTATGACGGGCAGGCTTGTCAGGGTGACCATGGGGAGTGAGCTCAACAGCATCCCTTAGTGTCGAAATTGCGTCCTCGAGGTCACTGAGCTCCCCGACGCGCTCGAAACGAGTGAGAAAGGAGTTGCCGAGGTTGTTAAGACGACCGGGCTTGTCAGGGTGACCATGGGGAGAGAGCTCAACAGCATCCCTCTGTGTCGAAATTGCGTCCTCGAGGTCACTGAGCTCTCCGACGCGCTCGAAACGAGCGAAAAAGGAATTGCCGAGGTTGTTAAGACGACCGGGCTTGTCAGGGTGACCATGGGGAGTGAGCTCAACAGCATCCCTTTGTCTCGAAATTGCGTCCTCGAGGTCACCGAGCTCCCCGATGCGCTCGAAACGAGCTCGGAATGAGCTGCCGAGGCTGTTAAGAAGGGCGGGCTTGTCAGGGTGACCATGCGGAGTGAGATCAACAGCATCCCTTTGTCTCGAAATTGCGGCCTCGATGTCGCTGAGCTCCCCGACGCGCTCGAAACGAGTGAGAAAGGAGTTGCCGAGGTTGTTAAAAAGGGCGGGCTTGTGAGGGTGACCATGCGGAGTGAGCTCGACAGCATCTCTTTGTCTCGAAATTGCGTCCTCGAGGTCACAGAGCTCCCCGATGCGCACGAAACGAGCTCGGAATGAGCTGCCGAGGCTGTTAAGAAGGGCGGGCTTGTCAGGGTGACCATGCGGAGTGAGCTCAACAGCATCCCTTAGTGTCGAAATTGCGTCCTCGAGGTCGCTGAGCTCCCCGACGCGCTCAAAACGAGTGAGAAAGGAGTTGCCGAGGTTGTTAAGAAGGGCGGGCTTGTCAGGGTAACCATGCGGAGTAAGCTCAACAGCATCCCTTTGTCTCGAAATTGCGTCCTCGAGGTCGCTGAGCTCTCCGATGCGATTGAACCGATAACGCAATGCTGAACCTAGATTCCCCAGTGCTGTGGTGTATCGGTAATCCCAAATAGAAATACACCTGACCAATTTCTCCAAAACGGTGATTGCCTGTTGCAAGTCGATTACATCCCCAAATCGTTCGAAGCGCTTCAAGAACTGGACACTCAAAACCCACGGGTCCCCGTCCGTTGACCCTACAGCCGGATCCTGCTCCACCAACGATTGGCCATGCGACCGAACAGGGTCTGCTATATGGCTAGCATGCAGTTGCAGCACGAAGGTTGCAGCTCGATTTTCATGACTGTCTGTAGTGCTGAGCTGTATCGCCTCATGCAGCAATGCCACAGTCCGTGCTCCCTCGACTTCTTCCCTCTCCTTCCCGAAGCATGCGAAATGCACTGCGACCAGCTGAAGTAATGTGGCAGGCCGATCCAAGTGGCCGACAGGACGGGCAGTAAGTGCAATGTGATACAATCCAAGAGGAACGTTGAGAGATGCATTCGTGCCCTCTGCCTGACAGAGGATGAATTTCGCCATCGCCAGGTTCGACCGAGCAGCCGCGATACAGGGATGATCCAGCGGACAGATACTGAGCGCTAACTCGAATTGTTCAATAGAACGCTCCAAGTCCTGCTTCTGCCCGTGCTTTCGGTAACGTGAGAGTGCCCTGTGGCCCTGGTTTGTTGCGTCTTCTAGTTCGTTAACGCATTCTGTGCTTGACTATCACATGGACTGATTAACGAGCGTGTTGACACAAGTCGCCTACTCACGCAATGGGGGGCAAGGACTTTCGACGCTGGTGAATCTCGGCTTCCGCCACTCCGATGTTTAGCGGTTACCAGAATGGATGAGCAGGGGGATACGACGTCTCCATCCATTGGGAGAAGGGTAAACGCTACTATTGCGTGAGTATCCAGATCAGTACACAAAATCCATCCCACTCACGAACGTCTTTTGCACTGCAGTCCAACAGTTCCTCCACGGTAATTGTCAATTCTCGCAGCTGCTCCCCAGCACCCAACGTGGGTTGCAATTCGAAGGATGCATAAATTTCAAGACACACGGTGGCCGACGGATCCGAAGGTCTGCGAACTCTGTCAGGACCAACCCCAGTTGGAAAAGTGAGGTATCTCACATTGGGATCGGCCCATTCCATTGGACGACATCGTGACCCACTGACGAACGTTTATTTTCGGTTCTCCATTCAAGGCCACTGTGGTGCACCACGGCGTAAAAGCCGGCGGGGACTCGTCTAAGGCCAAGAGCGACATCTGTCGCTCGGATGTCTACCTTGTCATTAATAATCTTTGCAAGTTGTGTAAAGAAATGAACTTCATACTCGTGATAACCGTTTCTTCAATCTCGTCGGTGTGCATTACACTGCCTGGGGGACTGGGTATATCCTGTGGCTGGTCCCCGGGTCCAGGGGCTTCCTCTTTCCCTTGCTCTTCCCCCACACATTCGGGGTGGGGGTCAGGAACGCTGGGGATTTGTACGCTGTCCTGCAAGATACTATGTCAGTTGATAAACTAGAAGCAAGGTATGAAAACCCACGGTCAGGGCACTGGATGCCTCCGATTCCAATCGTGGTAGTTCATTTCTGATGCGCAAGCAGCTTAAACAGCAGCCCATCGTTATTTAGAGCGGCAAAGTGGGTTGTGGAAGTATACAATGAGGACATACCTGGATCGCTTTTATGTTCATACTTCGTTACACAGCAAATCGAATGTGTAGCCACGTAGCAGTGCACGAAGCAGAACGCAATTGAAACACTGTGGCCCATCCAAATTGGAAGCAGCGCGCATGCATAAACCATCGTCACAATGTGCCGCCGTACTGTGCTGCATTGGCCCGAAATGACCACAGGGACAACGAACGTGGACCCAACTGGCAATGATGTCGGATCGGGGAATTGTAAGTATCACGAACGCTTGACATGCCCATGCGCAAGTCCTGCTCGCTTCCATAGTGAATCGAAACTTCTCCGCTGTATCCGTAGAGCAGTACTGCATGAAGCTGTCTGTTCCATTTGGTTAAAAGCAGTAAGAATGTATGATACGCCGTGGCCCCGTCACCGTGTGCCATGCAGCATTGTTTGGCGCAGTGACTTGGAAATGACCATTTCAACGCAGGCTCCTTCGCCCCGTTGCTGAGGAGCTGAGACTGGCAATATTATATGCACCTAGGGAGGTGACGGATAATCCCGAGTGGCAGTGAAGATATTCAAACCCAGCATAACCTTATTCCCCTCACACTCTCAGCAACGGCTGCAAGAAAATGTTTGTAAACAACGTCAGCCACAGCAGCGGAACCTGCGGACTGTGAAAAAAAATACACCAAGACAGAAATTAGGGTTACATTTCTTAGTGATAATAATCGTTATGACACGGAAGGTTTTTGCGGTGTCTTTACCCTTTGGTCCATACATAAGTAGTTTCTGTCACATGCCGTCGCCGTCGCTGTCACCACTGGCACTACCTCCTGCTAGTCAATCACCTTCGGCCGGCGGGAACGGCGGACCGGTGGGGGCAACTCACACCGGGGCATTTGCGCAGACGGACCACGCGTAAAGGGAAGGGCCCTTTGACACACGTATATAGAATGTCCTTCATAGAGTACTGCACTCTGCATAAGGACAGAAATTGACTTTAAAAAAAAAAATTCAATCACCTTGTGTTCCCGCACTATCCGAGATCCGAACGGCCAAGTCTTTGATGGCTGAGTTAGTGCTAGAGCCTATCGGGTGTGAGCTCTTCGAGCATCGTTTGGACCCATCTCCGGTGCAGTGTTCATTTCCTCGTCATCTCAACTTGTCGGACCTGTACCAGGCAGTGTCATCCTTTCTATCCACCACAAAAAACTAAAAATGAACTGATAACGCACCTGCGCCGTTGTGTTCCCTCCAGTATAGAAAGTCACACCTGGACCTTTCGGGACCAAGAATTCCGAACGTCGACTGTTTCCCCCGGGGTACGTGACTTCAAGCGGCTGGAGTGAACCCGTCCAAATATGGCATATTACAGCATCTGAGCATCTGAGCAAACCAAACCAAATGCAGAGCGACCAAGCCTTGATACTTGAAGCTCGAAGGCTTGACCACATGCCGCGCTTGTCCGACACGTAGCAAGAGCTTAGTATATAGCACTGTCCCCGGGGTGGGCACCCTCGACTGGACCCTCCAACGTAGGTTCTCCCCGCACTATCTCTCTTTATGTCCTCCGGTTTGAGTGATTCGAATCAATTCAACCTTCGTACGGACAGTTCAATCACTGGCAGTATCCGTTCGCACCAAGCCAGGTGCCCCACTTGTGACTCCAGTGGCAACCCGAACAAGACGCCCAGGAACCTTGTCGTCTGCATTGATGGCACAGCAAATGAATTCGGACGAAATGTACGTGGTGTATTGCGTCTGTCCATCTGGCACCCATCCTTTGAACAGAATACCAATGTCGTGAAGCTCTTCGAAGCCGTTGACTGTGATCCCGAAGACCCACTGCTTGAACAATACACGTACTACTCGAGCGGCATAGGTACGGGCCCGAGGACCTTACATGTGTTTCAGCGCATGCAAAGGGCCATCTCTGACCAACTCAATATGGCAATTGCGTGGTGGGCTTTTCGTTTGGGAATGCCCGTGCTGTCTTGCTTATGGTACAGGAATGTGGAGGAAATTGTACAAGACGCCTATGCATGGCTCGCAGGGAAGTACCAGGAAGGGGATCAAATATATTTATTCGGTTCGTTCGAGTCATTCCTGAAAAATGCCATCCCAGGTGATGACGAGCTGGTCAGGTTTCTCTCGAGGCGCATACCAAGTCAGGATTCTAGCGGGGATGATTTACGAGGTAAACTCCTACCATCTAAATCGCGTTTTCGCCGGATTGATATGTTTACCAGGTGGGATTAATCAAAAACCCCACCGACAAGCAAATTGGAACGTTGGTGCAAAGATCCGGCGTACTGTTCGTGTCACTGACACATCACGGCAGTGCTTACGACCACTTCGAGTCCATCCTCTCCCGCAAGCCAAATGCTAACGATATGGCGCGAGAATTTAAATTGACGTTCTCTTGGAAGGATACGCGAGTGCATTTCATTGGGGTGTGGTATGATTGTTCCATTGTCACTCTGATCAATCGACATCAATTGAGATGGTCAGGGACACTGTATCCTCGGTTGGTTTCGGGCGAAGGGATATTCGCCTCTCTGCCTCTTCGGCTGCAGCCCATGCTTGCCATATACGGCATGCACTCGCTCTCGACGAGTGTCGCGTTAAGTTTATCCCAGAATACTTTCTTGAGATGAATTTGCCGTACCTCCCAAACTCCACTAAAGATGACCACCCGAAGCCCAGCGACACGGAGGCAAGCAACGGGAGCCAATCGGGGAGGGCCAACGGACTTGAACCAATGATAGATCATAGGAATACACTCACGAGCGATGGATCTTGCAACACTTCCAACGACGACACCATCCTTGAGGATAGGGATGGCCCAACCGCCGAAGAAGCGCAGCTCGCATTAGCCAACGCGATCACCTGTTCACGACCTAGTAGCGAGGAAACAGCCAGAAAGATCGCGGACATTAAGGAAGTATGGTTTGCTGGGAGCCATTCTGATGTGTATGTTCATGTCGATCTCGTCATGTCGTATAACTCAAACTGCTTACAGAGGCGGGAGGAATCGACCGGGAAAGACACTCCACGCAGGAAATGTTTCGCTTATGTGGATGCGCCGAGAAGTGTCTAGGAGCGGGCTAGTGTTAAAGCCTAAGGATATTCTCTGGACCCTCTGGACCGATCAAGATCTTGATCTCGGGACGACCGATTCAATGACTCTTCTTTGGAAACTTTTTGAATTTCTCCCAATCCGACACGAAGTTTCATTCAGTGGCTCCGGGGAAAATGCTCGCAGGTAAGACGCAGGTCCAAATAAATTTGTACATCTAATCGCTCTGTAGAATGCATCTCTTTGAGCCCCGTCGAATTATTCCTGGACAAAAGATACATGCATCCGTCCAATTCGCAAACACGTATATACCCAAGGCAACGTTTGGAAATGGGTTTGGAAACCCACTGGAAACTGCAGGACCCATGCCCTCAAAGGAGGATGACATCTGGGAGAAAGGAGCCATTGACCAAACAACTTATGTTGCACTCTTCGACTACCTCACGGGAAGACAGGGAGTTGCACCATTTTATCTGCACAAGCTGCTGTTCATGCTGAGATTTGGTGAGTTCCCTTCCGGAATCGACGTGGTCGTTCTTAGGGAGGCTCGAATTCTTAGCGGAAGGTCGCTCGCCCATTAAGGGGGTATCTGATTGGCAGAGAGCCCTCGCTGACCTCATTACCAAACAATCTGGCCTGGTCAGACTTGCTGCGATCGCTGCATACTTTGAGGGTATGAATTCGTGTGCGTCCTCTATTACACCTCATTCAGACAATGCCCCTGAGTCGCCGTCTTTGCACAGCTGATCTCGATACGACCTTACCAGGAGAAGTGTTTGTGGAGGCGAGGCAGTCTCTTGTCGATCTTGTCGATCCCGATCAACCCGATTGGCCCAGGGCTGTGGCCCTCTTGCGACCTTTAGCAAAACACAACGATCTCCGGGACTCGATTTTGACCGCCGAAGCAGTTGACAGTTTCCTGCAATTACTAGACCACATCATCGTTGTTCAAGGGGAGCACTTTGCACATGTGATGGATGCTCTTTCCTCCCTCGTGGAACTTCGTACGTTGACCCACATTGCATGTTCGTGTAAACGTTGATTATTCGTCAGACTCGGATGCCATAATTACCAAGCTAGTTGAATCTTCTGATGGGACGAGAAACAGACTCTCTTTGATGCTAGACACAAACGGTATATCACATGGCTTTCCGTCACAAAGTTACCTGATCCCTTTAACCAGGTCCGCGCCACCTTACCGCTGTTCTGCGCGTCGTCATTTTCCTCACTGAGAAAGGTACCTCCTAGACGATGTCGAGGTTCGTGTTTGACAACTTGCCCGTGATTAGCACCACTTCGATGCCACGGGGTGGAACCCAGGCTTCATCAACTGGCGAAAGAGCGGAAGGGGCTTGTTAGCCTGTTGGCAGTTCAGGCACTAGTTGAGTTGTTACGCACCAAACTCTTCCAAGAACCAGGTGAGGAGCATTCCTGACGTGCACTAGTCTTTATGGTTCTTACCACACATTGAAAACACTATTTTACAACTTTGATCTAGGTCTCGGGCTTGTCAAATACCTCCCCTCTCCCAAGATTCGCTCTCCCACGCTCCGTTCCTCCACGCTGTTGGGCACAGTACAATACCTGCATGCCGGAGCCGCAAACAATACCCCTGCCAGAGAATGGATGAGGGTCGGAGACTCTCTTCTGTACAAGATATTCTGTGGTAAGACGAAACTTGGAATGATGCCTCTTTGCTTGTGAACTTCATTCCAGCTAGAACTCTCGGAAGTAACCGTAAAGAGTTCATACAGAAGCTTTTAAACGCTGCTGGTGGACGTCAAACATGTGCACGGACTGCAGCCACTTTCACTCTGCTCAAGTTGTGTAACTGTGAGGGATATGTGTACCACGCACCCCACATTATTTATTGATCCACGGTAGTTGATCCCCACCTCCGAACATATATCCTGCACCAGGGCGTCCTGGACGTCTTTGTCAAGCAGCTGCAGTTCAAAGATAGTGCACTATTGGCTGCGTATGCCCTGACGAGATGTCTCTCCCATGGTCTGCCAACCTCCTGTTCAGCGGCAGTGTCACCTCATCATTTATCAGACATGCTTTCAACGCCGATAAATCCTGTTCCACTTTTCGCTGGATATATCGTCAATATGATGAGATTGGATTATTTCGACGAAGCAATTGGGGTAACTGAAGGTTTTTCCATCCTCGAGGACCTCTTGAGGTGTAGTAAGACAAACTCATTTTCCACCTCGTTCTGTGCTTATGTACGCTGGTAGGCGAAATAAAACGCCAAATTTTGGGGTACGACATTGCCGCTGTCCTGGAGAGCAAACTTGGCGCTGGAATACCAGGAGAGATGCGTACGGGTTTGATCTATCTGAATCTTTTCCGCATTCGTATGTCTGGCGTCTTTTCATTTCATGTCGGTCTTACCAAACCTTCTAGATGGCGAAGACTCACTAACTCAAAATTTGGTGGAACGGGGGATGTCTCATCTGAGGACCAACCAATGGAGGACCCAGAAGGCAGGTGTCGCCATCCTGTGTTCCTTGGCCCAAACATGTGTGTGCGACGTTGTCTTTCCGTACTGCGAACCCATTTGACCTTCATTTAGGGTTCGGCGTAGAGGCTCTCAAGCAAGTTATACCCGAGGTTGTTAACATGATTCTCCCGGTCCATGATTCAAGTCACCAACAAGCCGCAAGCCAGCCCAGAACCTTGTCTTCGTTGCTCGGCCCTGCTTTCGTCGTGCGCGTCCTGGCTAACAATGGTGAGCAAACAATCGTCGCGTCAATCTCACACCAGAATTCAGTGGATGGCTCAGAAACACTGCGAGAAGAGATTCGCCAGACAGCGGAATACAGGAGATTGAAGCACCTCTTTTTGTTTGGGGACCTCCTGGGAACGAAAGAAACGCCTATTTGGCAAGTCAGAACACCAACGAGAGGTTTGCCACATTCCCGCTTCTTTTTGGCCATTCCCAAGCCTGACCCTAAACCTCTCAGACGACGTACTAGGTGTGATCAGCCAGATGATCAAATCAGTGGATAGCGTAGAAGGTTCGACTAATGCAGGCTTCATCCTACCGGATATCCGGCACTGGGATCGTATAGCCCGTGTACTCCGCAACGGTGTGGTTTGGGCGATGGTGATACCATCCGTCGTAGTTGGTGTCGCAGCTCTGACGGTCGTAGGAGCAATCGCTCTTGCGCCGGTGTACGTTTCCCGCAAGGTCATCGAGTCAGTATCTCAGACACATCCGTCATTAGCATTCATTCACGTAGACCAAAATAGATGGGTTGGACGTTCATGGCGCCTCCGCCAGCAAAACGCGATCATCACCAGTCTTAAGTTACCCGACTGTGAATCCCCCGTTGAAGTACCCTCGAGCTCTGTGCTACTGGATGCTGATACCACTTGTAATGACGGTCGGGTGGATACTGCATCCGGGGAGATTTCAGATGGACGAGTATAGTTGTGTTGGGTCCTGTAAGACTGCTTCTGCGAACTGGATCGTGATTCCTGAAGGTGCTGCGTACTACCGAATACCACAAGTCGCTTTCACGTACCTTGTATCCGTAGATGAGAGGTTACGAATAGCCATCATCGGAACCCTGTCCTACGAGCTCCATCCCACCGAACAGCCTGCAACCAGTCATCCAATCGTTCTCGTTCAAAGGTCTCTAGATCCCAACGCTCCTTCGAGACATCCTCCGGGTCCCCATTCCACAGATACATGTCTGCATCCACTCGTTCTTCCCCGCCTTCACCGTCAGCAACGACCATGACAGCGACGTGCTCCACTTTGTACGATTCCCCTTCGAAATCGTCCAGTTTCGCGCGCTGTGAGCGGTTCTGCGGGATCAACAACAGACCGTCGACGCACGCGTCCGAGTCGGTCGTCGTCGTCGTCACCACCGTCCTTGATGACTGCGGGATAGTCTTTCCCGACGACCGTGTACCGCGCGTATCCTTTCACGTACGCGTTTCGGGTGATGTGACGGACGAGATCCGTCCTGGTCGCGTCGCCTGTCAACGCCCATGCGAGAAAGGGGATCGCGCAAAGGGTGCCATACAAGAAAAGAGGTCGTGGCTAGTAGGGGGGGCAACGGTGAAGACGTGCCGCATCGCCTATCCAGTCATAAACCCTTACCCGTATATTCCTGTCGTGGTCGAGCGCCCCAGGCATCATGATCAAGACAAGTCGAAGCGGACGGTCTACATAGTAGTCTTTGTTCGTCGCTAAGTGACTCGGCCTGCAGAGAGAGAGGTGTGGGCGAAGGCGCAAAGCGCCTCCCGGCCGCGATCTGTGAGAACCTGGGGGGCCCGGGTGTCAGCTGCGTGGGCGGGCTGGGAAAAGGCCTCGCACGCAGTTGGTCGTGGGCGAACGGTTCAGGAGAACGCGACAGCAAGGGTCACGCGAGGTGATTCTAAAGGTCCCCTAAGGGCCCGAAAGAATCAAAAGGGTGTGGCGGGTGGGCGAAAAGAAAGGACGAGGTCGGAGCGCGGCTGGTAGACTGCTAGTGAGAGAACGGAAGAGAGAGAGCTGGCGAGACACACCCACTCGAGCAAAGACGAAATTCTATTCCTACTCGCGTACTCGTACTACTAGAATGAACATATGCATCAGTAGCGCCTCGGTGGCACGTGCTTGTGATCGAAAGGTTGCTTAGTCAGCTCATGTCACTTCCACAAGTCTGATCACCAAATCATAATCTTCGAGTCTCAATCTGAATCGATGCCTTTGTTCCATTGGGCTACGAGTTTGAAGCTCTTGTCCTTGCACTCATTCCGCAAGCATCAACGTTAACATCACATGCCTGCTAGCAACTGTATCGCACCAAATCGCACGAACTCCAAGGATTCCCTTATTCCTCACTAGTAGCATTGGGGGCAACGGACCAGAGCTGATCGCTAGACGCGGGAGACACTGTGCGTTTAAATACTTTTCAAGAGGGTTCGCCAAAGCTCGTCCTTATATACGACTCGCTTATCACGGGCGCAGTCACGTCGGAGTCGCCATTCGTGACCAAAGTTCCAGGAGCCTTGGTCAGCAAAAAGCACAAGGTCCAGACGTCTGGACCGTTCATCATCATGCGTCACATGAAAAGACAGCGTGTTGAAGAACCGCTGATGATGGGTCCGTTCGGAAAATATCCAGGCTGTGTCCATACTCACCGCGGACGGAAATTACAGGAAGCAATGCGTACGCACCCCCCCCCCCCTCCCCTTTGACAACCAATGAATCGGCTTTGCGGCGGCTGCGTCCCTGCGTGTTGTGCCCCGTCACGAATGGAAGGGAACCACCGGACGTGTTCCTACTACGAAACGCGCCAGCGTTGGACCCAAGGTTCGGGCACTCGCACAGTCGGGGGTTTGACAAGAGGGACGAACGACTTTGGCGTAACCGGTGATGAACACTTAGGGCAGCTGGAATCCGCATTTTCACCAGGCCCAGCATGTCAGGCACACAACGCTTCCATAAGGGTATGTTTCTAGAACTCAACGATCGGATCACCATCGAGGCGTATACGTATAATCGATTGCAGACGGAATTTCAGGCGTGTTTGAGAAGGGGGTCATGGAATACCTGACATCAACGCCTGTTTGCTCACTTCTGCCCAAAGCTGCCCCTGTCGCAGTCCGAGCCTTGTGCCAAAAGGGCGATGGATATTGCAACAGGGGGTAATCGGCTCAGTAACAAGTCAACAAGTCTGGAAGGAACACACCTCCAAGGATGTAGATGCTTCCCAGGCGGCGCATACTTGGCGCAGAACGTCATATATCGCACAATCGCCCCCCCCCCCGTGCGAGACGAGCCGCGGGTGCCATGGTGTACGGAATCTGCGACGCGCCCCAGGGTCAACGCGGCGAGCGACACGGGGTTGACGACGGGACGTACGACAGGGGGGAGGGGGAGAGGCTTGCGGTAACGCTCGTGTTATATTGCGCTCGAGTCACACAACCATGTAGTCACTGTACAGGTGGCGACAGCGATCTGCGACGCTCACCGTTGCCCACTCGGGAACTGAAACGTGCGCTCGAGGTGACGCTTTTTTAGGCGACGTTGAAAGTAGTAAACGATGCTTCCGGTACACGAAATCGTACGCCAGACGGCGGAGGGGAGTCTGACAGGAATTCAAATTCAAATTACTTGACAAGTGGGGTCCGACTCGGATCATACTCTGGAGGGAGGGGGGCCAAAGTTGACGCATCATAAGAGCCCGTGTATCGTGAGTGAGTGGGCTACACTCGGACGTCCGACGTGGCAAAACCGGACCAAGCGTTCTCCTTACCCAACCGAGATACTGTAAGCATCCCGCGATATAGATATATGTATTGAAAACAACCGCCTCCCGGACGATGCTATTCATTCGATGCATAGCTAGCAGTGGCCTACTAGCACCCGCACCCGGCTGGCCACGCCATCCTTTTTTGCACGTCGCCCCCAAAACCAGGACATGTCGTAGCACCACATGATAAAATCAGATTCACCCTCAGTGAATCGCCGAGTCGTACACGCGAGATGTGCGCCAGCGTCTTTACTCCTGAATCGAGACCCTTTTGATCGGTCCCGAATGGCACCCAATACAGTAATGCCATGAATCCTGCAGCCCTGGTTCTATCAAAAGGGTCTCCGGTCCCGGTCTGAATCTAATATCTTTGCAAATCAAATTCATCCACCAGACTTTTTTTAATCGTAACCACGAGATACATCAGATGATGGTAACGACATCATGTAATATGTAGTAGGTGCCACGATCGAAAAAAAAAACCAACGATTAGCCAACCAGCGAGTTTTGCTACGCTAGGGTCGAAGAAAATCCATCGAGGATAACAAAGGAAAGAAAAAGTGTCAACCAGTAAGAGGAATGGGCACAGCAAAAGCTGAGAAAGAGTTTGATCCTATCCAGCGAAAAAAAGGAAAGAATAGAAAAAGAATAGACATGGACACATTAACCCCGCTTCGCGCGCTCTGGAAGCGCCGCGATCGGTCTCAACCCGGGCGCACTCACCCCAACACGCTCGAAAACATCCATCTCTTCATCGCGATTATCCCGCTTCAAACCCACTTTATCCACCTTGACACCCTTGGACTCCCCACCCCCCCTCTGCACCAACGCCCGCTTCGAACTTGCGGGCATCAACGTCTGCGACGGATACCGCTTGAACGAAGGCCGCAAGACCTCGCCGTCACTCCCACTCCCGCTCTCACCAGACCCCGTTCCATCGCTCGTCACACTTGACGCGCGCGAGCCAGGTTCGAACGTGAGGGAGGTAGAAGAACCAAACGTGAGCGAGGGTGGATGTGAACGCGAGTGTCCGTAGCCATGCGAGTGGGAACTTGAGTGTAACCCAGACATGGACATAGAGGGTGGGATCGGCAATGAAATCGACATGCCCTGCATCGGCGGGGGTTTCACCACACCAGACGGTGCATGTGCGTGTGGCGGGTGACTGTGAGCATAGTTTTGTGGGTGGGTAAAGGCCTGCACCAGGGATGACGTTGAACTCGAACTCGACGGCCGACTGATTCCTTGATGATCCACTTGGTCCGCAACAACAGACGAGGAAGGGGAACCTCCAGTGGCCCCCGTCCTCTGCATTGGCGGACTCCCGTTCAAATTCGGCCGTGTCCCTTTCCGTCTCGGCACAAGGTTCAACTTGAGTGATGCACTCCGCGCATTCACGGCCGCCTCGTAACTCCTCAGATCTTCTGGATTCCCATGCACCGTCGTACGCACCGGCCCCCCACCCTCATGCCCAGCCCCAAACAACATCAACGGATGACCCTTTTCTACGGTCGGCGTCACGCTTGGCAACGATGACACCCTCATACGCCGTCGTTGACCCGATGGGGACTGTGGCATTTGTGCGGGCGACGGTTGCGATGTCGACACATCGAGCGTAGCTGTCCCAGACCCGCTCAAGGGTGAGCGAATGTACGTCTTCCACATATCCTTGAGCTCCCGTGTAGTATCCGCCGAATCCTTGGTCAATCCGGGCGTGGGCAATGCACCGAGCGACACCCCACGGTCGCGAGCATGCTGTAGATGGGAGTGTTGCATGCGCGTTGGCATTGGCGTCGCATTGGGCGAATGAGGCAATACGCCCATACTGAGGTTGGAGAAGAATGAAACCCCATCGGAAGAAAGACCAGCAAGGACGTTGGGATCGTCGATGGACATGAGACCAAACGCTGAGGAGAAACCACCTTCACCGACGCGGTGCGGTTGCTGTGGCTGAGGCTCAGATGGACCAGAAAACGACGGCGCTTGAGACGTGGGCATCGAGCTAGTGCACTGATGTTGCAGGATGTGCGCGTCATGGGCTTGCATCTCCTCCGAGCTGCCATCACACATCTCATTTCCTGAGAGAGGAAGGTGCACGCTCGAAGAGGAAGCGCTAGAAGGGACAGATTGCGAGGTCGCGCTGCTGCTATCGCTCAAGTCCAAAGACACCCTCCTGGGGCGGTAGCCAGAGCCAATGAAACCAGGGCCATAGAATTCAGGTGCAAACGAAGTCGGTTCCGAGGACGTAAGCGAGTGAGTCCTCGGTATGCCATTATATGGCTTGGTATCATCCACGGGAGGGTAAGTTCCGGAGTCGCCCCATGTAGGGTACCAAATACTCTGGGGTGGCTGGTGTTGCTGGGTGCCGTATACACCCGGGAGCACCGTGGGAGAACTATTTGGGACAGAAGGACCAGCCCGTCGGAAGAACTCGGCTTGTGCACGGTATTTCACAGCCAAGTCTGGTTCAGATGGCATGGAAAAGGGTAACTGGGACATGTCTGGAGTCGTCCAATTTGGATGATAAGCAGGGGCGACAGGGCTAAAGGTAAACGGGGTATTGAAAATCTGGTCTGAAGCTGTGTAGGAGGCGGGGCAGACAGGTAGCGCAGACGGCGGTGGTGCAAGGACAAAGTTGTCCATATGGGACGGCAGCCGCGAAGACGCAATGATGCCACCAAGGGAGGGCGAGGATGGTGACCGCGGAGGGTGGTGACCGGGACCAGTCGGAGCCGTTTGCCGGTGAAATTTGACGTACGTGCAGCGACACTTGCGAGAAAGACATTTAGCTGCACGATCCAGGTGGAAAAGGGCATCCAGGGGCGGAGAGAGAATAAGCCATCACGAGCAGATGAAGGGGCAGGTTACGTACAGCACGGGTTGGAACCGTCACAGGGGAGAGCAGACTGGACGCATTGGTCGCAGGCCTGCTTGGAGGTTGTTGCGCGGGATGCGGCAGCAGAGCCCTTTCTACGACTGCCTGTGGTGACGTTGGGGGCCGGCTTTTCACTGGCGTGACACTTATTAATGTGGCGGGCGAGAAGGTCGCTAGAAACACAGGGCATCATATGAGGTGATTGAACGGAAAAGTGGAGAGCGTCATACCTCCTTGCAAATTGATCTCCACAGTATTGGCACTTGTATGGACGATCACCAGTGTCTGGGTTGCGTTCTGATTCAGTGGGTGAGGGTGGAGCGGGAAAGTGTGGACATACGTGATCGCATGTGGCGAGCTACATGCTGGGGACGAGTAAAGGTGGCCTGGCAGACTGGACATTTGTGATCACCGCCCATGGTGTCGTCGTCGTCGTGAAGGAGTTGCTGTTGCTGTTGTCGTTGTCGTCGGCGAGAGTCGCTCGCTCGCAGTTGGTGGATCCAAACCGGTGACACAAGTTGTATATATTTACACTCGTCCATCTATTCCAACCCCAGATCTCAGATATCGGCCCTTGCCGTGCTATGATGTCACAGGTCCATTCACGGCAACGTCGCCGCCGTGTCCGTCCGCCCTCTCCTGCGTGCTTGCAATCCTACCCAGACGAAAAAAACCCCCCGACCTCGTCTCGCTCACTCCCCGAGACACGGACAAGAGACAAGACCAGAAAAACATTTACCGAGAGTTGTCAAGACAATGAGTGTCAATGAATGACGCAATCTCATTACGTCTGTTTACGCGAGATCGTGGCGGAGATCAAACCGCTGCCACTGACGTCAGAGACAGGGCAGCCCGGCGTCATGTTCGCTCACCTGGGGGCAGCCACGGGCACGAACACCTCCGCTTTTGCACTGCAAGCAGGAGTCAGCGTTCCATGCAGAAGCAACGTGTCGTTCTCGCGTGTCATTCGTCCCCCCGCCCCGGGATCTGTCCCCAATTTCGGCTATCAAATGCGGGCCTCCTCGCGAATCCATATCGAGGGGAGACAATAGAGCCCCCAAAAAACAAAGTTGTGCGCGCACCCCCGTGGCCGGAGGTGAACAGCCCCCCAGTGGCGATTCTTCCTCTGACAGGAGAACGATGACGAGATTTGGGCCGCGATCTCAGGGAATCACCGAAGTCCGCAGTAGCGCATCCCATATTCCATTCCAGGACCCGCAGCAATGTGACTTGATTAAGACACATTCCACCCATTGCATGAGAACTGCAGCAAGGACACGCCTGTCGAGCACAAAAGCACGACACACGGTTGCTCCCACGGGGGACGTACCAGAGAGTGTCGCCGAACTCGATTGGGGCAAATGACTGACGTGATTATGCCACCACCGTCATCGATCGCCGCTTCATCGCAGCGACAAAGGGGAGCCAATCGGAGACCATGTCCGACCAGAGTCATTCCGATCGTCTCCGATCTCACACGTCATCGCACTGCACCAAGAATGACAAACAAACGCAAATATCCACTCACGGCGTCAGATTGTCAACCCCGAGATAGCCCATGTCCACCGCAAGATAGTGCTTGTTGGGCAGCTTGTACGTCGCTTGCTCCACCCCCGCGTTCTCTGCAATCACGCGCTCGCCCATCTTGAACAGCGTCGCCTGTTTCATCGTGACGGCGTGCGGCACATCATCATGAGACATGCACGCACCTGCACGCTGGCACTCTCGTCTGTGGCGAACAAGTCCAGCGTAGACGTCCTCGCACGCTCAGCAACACCGAGCGCGTCCCACACGGTTCCCTTGGCATCGCGGATGTTCTTGGGGATACCAAAATCGAGCAGGTTCGGGTCAGTCGGGACGGGAATCGAGACTGGCGCAAAGCGATATTCGAGGTCGACAGAGGTACTGAGAACGCGATCTGAGACCTCCGCGAGGGTCGTGTACTCGTCACGGATGAATCCTTCGAATGCAGATCCAGTCGACTTGAGCACTGTAGATAGCAAGTGAACATGGTCAACACAATAGCGGGAGTTGACATACCCAGCAAGTCAGCGATGCCTGCTGTCACCTTGGCGACCAACGCCTTTCCATCGGTCTTTTCGAGCTAGAGCGATAGAGGATCAGCGTACAGAGCTGAACATTGGCGGGAAAGGGAGGGGAACGTCCCGAGCGGCTGCGGCACCGGGTCAAGTTATATAGGGCAAATGGGTTCCACTTGGCTCCACGGGCTAGACCCATTGGCCAGGGTCCATGTGGAGTCGACGCGTCCCATTCCGAAACGTCGGCACCATTCACTGCCGGCTCCACTCGGAATGCCATCAACTTGGGCCGTGTTTCACCACCAATAAATGTAGATCTGGCCCAAATCGAACAACGGGGCGCCGAAAAACTCACCGCGACCTGGACGACCCGTTTGTCATCACCATCCCGATGGAACGCGTGTGTGTGTGGTTTGTCCTGCCCGCTCACGGTGATCCGCGACCAGCGAAGTTGTTCAATGGTAATCAAGACTTTCTGGAGGTGCGCGTATTTGGAGAGGACATGTGTGCCGAGGTGGAGGGCAAAGTGTTCGGGGACCAAAATGTAGTCCGACACTTTGGCCAGATCTAGCGCGCGCGCACCAGTGAATAGGTGACGAAACAACGAGGAGAGAAAAGGGACGCACAATAGGTGATGTTCTTCACTGTCGGCATGGTGAATCTAAATGAGTATGAGAAAAGTAAAGACGTACTGGAATCGGTGGCGACGACGACCGAGTTGTCTGCCTGGGTGTATCTAGGAAACGTAGAGATTAATACTTCGTCGTGATCGGGGACGGGAGCGGGCATGGCCGCCTGTCTTCGGCAGCAACGAATGACTACTCACGATGCGTCGATGTCGCCCTCGACGAGCAAGGTGACGTTGTACTCCACTATGTAGTGCACGCCATCACTCCCGCGCTTGACGCGGAAGAGGCGTACCTTGTCTTTGCCGTAACGTGCGGTTGTGAGGACGACGTCGGTGGTGAGAGTCGACATGATTGATCGGGATTAGATGAAGTTGGCTGCTGCTGATATAGTCAAATGTGAGTCGATGGGATCAGGTACATCGGCTTGCTATAAGAACTGATCGATAACAGTACTACATCCCGTCCACCTATATCTGGTGTCGTTCGTGTTGCTTGTCCATTGGCCTGTGGCTGCCACAGGATGGTGGCCGCCAAGGAGATGAGAAGCCAAGCCGCCACACCTTCCCCCCTGCCAGATCTCCTATTAGTCTCTACAGCCATTTCTGCCAGAGCTGGCATCGATCAACTGATATGACTCAGAAGGATGAAGAATACTGGCTACCATATGGCGTGCCATCCGAGTCGAGCCCTGCTGGCAGTTCCGGGGAAGGAAGTGATCCATTGCTCGTTCACCACAGGCACTCCAAGTTCACGAGAGGAGGCTCGTCCATGCTTCAACGACAGAGAGTCAACGTGCCGCATCCGATATCAGAATCGTGTATCGATTTTGGGTCAACTTTGGGTGTAGGCAAAGAGTGCTCTTACGTGTTCAGGCACGCCTCGACTCGGATGAGACCCGCAGCGAACATGAAAACAAAACCCACAAAGTCAGCCATTCATATCTATTCTCATGCTGCCACCGGGCGTACGGTATCATGACCCGCGAATAGCGCTCTTCCCTCATTCTCCCGACTCGTCGAGTCGCGGCCTCCTACAACGAAAGACGATCCCATCATCCCTTCCGGGAGGAACAAAGACCAGGGAAGAGTGCCCGGGTAGGGATCCCAATACAAACGAAGCAGAAACAACGCCCAGCGCGACAAAGGGTGCCGCCTCTCCGCCAGAGAATCGAACGTTCGTTCCACATCAATTCACCGCATCGGTCCTCTCCGACATCCAAGTCGACTCCACAATGCGCATACGGCTCAACTGGACCAATCTCCGCTTATTGCGACGCTGCAAATGAAACCGAGTCGCTCGTACCACATATTACTATTATTTCTGCGAGCAGCAGACGATCACACTACGTTATCGTCGACTTTCTTCGGCTCGCGATGTCTGAAGAGACTCTCAACCAGTCCCTCTACGTTCATTTCCGCCATCCTGGAGCCCATCTTCATCGTACACGCAGGCTACCGAAGGTTGTTTTGACAACGCCGACTTGGATTTCTGGCAAGACGAAGAACGCGGTGAGTCCCAGCGGGAGATCGAAACAGCGTGCCAAATGCAAGATATAGGTTACTGATACATTCCTTCACAGTGCACAAAATGCGGGTTAACGTCCAACATGCTACTCTCTTATTGCGATAATCAAGCACAGTGAGGCACACCGAGGCGCCTCGGTCCAGCCTAAAGAGATCAACGTGGTGGGAAGGAAGAGTGGCTCCCCGTACTCAAGAGGCTTCGATGCGAAAGCCGCCGTGGAACGTGGTTGGCCCAAAATGAAACATGGGTCAAACGTCGCGTACCCCGTTTCAGAGATGATGTTACTTGAGATGCATATCGAGCCATGGCCTTGGCACCCACCCTATCCACGCTCCGGCCTCCCAACATGTCTCAATTCCCCTCTGATGATCTAAAGGTTGACGTCAACATCGATGCCATCGACGATAGGAAGGGTGCCATCGAGGTTGCTGGTGTACTGTCCAACAAGAGGCACGGCAAGCCTCGTAGGACAATAAACAAGGATCTCCCAAGAAAAAAAGATCCACGCTCCGGCCTCCCAACATGTCTCAATTCCCCTCTGACGTTCTAAAGGTTGGCGTCAACATCGATGCCATCGACAATAGGAAGGGTGCCATCGAGATTGCTGGTGATGCTACGGATGCCATAGGTATTGACACCAAAGTGTATGCTAGGGTACTAAGGAAAGTAGATTGGCATGTCCTTCCCCTGATCTTGTTGCTGTATTCCCTCTCCTTTTCATGGGTTACGGTCAATCACATCCAAGCTATCAGGATGCTGCTGACTTCATTTGCAATGTGGGATTACGACAGGCTCAACAAGCGGAAGGACAAGTTGTGCCGTGAACATGGAATCACTGGTGATTTCAGGGAAGATGGAGACGACAGTCCGCTGTTTCGATGTGCCCTCTACTAATTTCCCGCCAGCACGCGAATCCTTTGTGGGTGGCCATCCCGCGGCTTCGTGGATCTGTGGTTTGTGACTTCTCCCTCTCTTTTGGCTGTGCTGACCCCTTACTGGACATCGTACAGGTACTACTAGTGGTGTGGTAACGGTGGCGTCTCACTATGTGTAACAGTGGGTGGTGCGTCGGATGTATCATCGTCTCCCTTGACAAACGAAGCAGACCGGGCATTTGGTCAGTCAAAACCAATCAGCCGGATGAGGAGCAACATCGGCTCTCCGTACTCGAGGGACTTCGATGCATAAACCACCATTAAACTTCTTCGGTCCAAAACGAGCGTTGGCCTTCAAGTTGGGAACTTGACTCAACTGTGGTAGTGCACCACGTTTCAGAAAATGACGCTACCTGAGATAAAAGATACCCAGCCATGGCGTTAGAGCCCACCTCGTTCACGCGCCTTCGACCTTCTGGCATGCCCCAATCCCAGGCTTCTGACGACCCAAAGCTTGGCATCGACTCCATAGATGCCATCGAGGCTCATGGTGATGCTAGGGATGCTAATAACAAGGTGCATGCTAGAGTACTAAGGAAAGTGGATTGGTATGTCCTTCCGCTTGTCACATTGCTATACCTCCTCTGCGTTTTGTGAGTTATGGTCAAATCGCATTCCGACTGTTGTTAATCGACGGACGTCTCACCTTTAGGAACCGCAATAATATCGGCGAGTATTGTTCTACGTCTTCGAAGTTGAATGGTGTTCATACCGCTTACGCCAGCTTTCAGGCAACGCCAAAATTGCAGGCATGTCGACAGACCTGGACCTTGTCGGACTTAGATATAACATTGTTACCGCAATCTTCTTCGTGCGGATCTACATGTCTGACGTACGACCAGGTGTGACTAAAACTCGATTAGGTTCCGTACATCCTAGGACAAGTCCCATCGTGAGTAGAGGCACCGTATATCTGATACGTGACTCAAAAAAATACTTCGTAGGAATGTCGTCCTAAAGCTCTTTCGACCGTCTCGATGGAGTATAGTAATCAGCTTTTATGCGTGGCTTCGAATGCTGATCCAATATGTCTGATATAGTCCCGGTACTCATGATCGCCTGCGGTCTGGTCACGACTTTGACGTGTCTCGTGAAGACATATCCTGAACTCCTTGTGTAAGGGTCTGAAGAATAGTGGACCATACTCACTGACACTGATTTCGGTCGTGTACAGTGCTCGAGTCTTCTTTGGACTGGCAGAATCTGGCCTGTTCCCTGGCGTGACATACTATATTTCCTTATGGTATCCGCGTGATGAGCTGGCGAAGCGTATCGCAATATTCAGCTCTGCCGCAACTTTGGCGGGTGCCTTTGGCGGGTTTCTCGCGTGAGACTGCTTTCGATTCAGTATAGCACACCACTCACGCACTCAAAAGTTATGCGATTGAAAAAATGGACAGGTAGGCAGCGCTTTTGAGCAATGTGTTCTTTCGTCGCTCGAGCTCACTTTCTCCTTGCAGGATGGGTGGGCTCCATGGTTGGCAATGGATTGTGAGTCCTTTATAAGCAGATGGAGTGTACTCATTCAAAGTTACTAGTTCTGCTTGGAGGGAATTGGTGAGTTTCCATTATTGCTACCCCTAGATGTCGATGACTTGACCTATCCTTCCACAGCTGAGGTGCTCGTAGCACTCGCAGCCTCATTCCTCATGCATGACGTTCGTCCATACATACATCTGGTCTTACATCATTGCTCACTCCCGTTCAGTTCCCAGAGACAGCATCATTTTTAACAGAGACAGAAAGACGCTATTGGGTTGAAGTGATGAAAGCCGACTCGCAGGGCCTTGCTACACATTATGATTCCCGGTTCGTCCTACAGGCCCTCAAAGACTATAAAATCTACGTTCAATTCGGTATATCAATTGGGTATGTCGATAAGAGGTCATCGTACACCCAGGTGGTTTTCCTAACGTTTTCGTTTGGGGCTAGTTTTAGTGTCCCCGCTTACGCAATTGCATTTTTCACGCCAACCATCATCAATGAACTCGGTTACTCTGCTGCTAATTCCCAGCTCCTTTCCATCCCTCCTTACGCCGCATCTTGCATATACGTCATTCTTGTCGGGATTTATTCTGATAGGCATCACCTTCGCGGGCCGTATGTGATTGCTGCGGCATTGATCGGCGTGGTGGGAATCATCACTCTATACACACAAACAAGACCTGGTGCTGCGCTCGTCGGCCTTGTGCTCGCCATAGTGGGTATCACTCCATCTGCACCTGTCATCCTTGTATGGGTCAGTTCCAATGCTGGAGGGGATTTCAAGCGTGGCGTTGCTATCGCAATGGTGACCGGGCTTGCAGACATTGGAGGGTGCGTGTTCATTCGTTTCTCTTATATTTCATGATCTGTATAAAAACTACTATCGCAGAATATGTTCATGTTTCATGTTTTTCGACCCGCCACGGTTCCACGTTGGACTCGAAATAACTATGGCGCTGATGAGTTCCTCGTGCGTCTCCTGTTGACCGTTCCTTGATCGTCACGTTGGCTTGACGGCACGTTTAGGATATTGCTGACTTTATTCGCAATGTGGAATTACGACAGACTTAACAAGCAGAAGGAGAAGTTGTGCGCTGAACATGGAATCACTGATGATCAGAAAGGTGAATTCAGGGAAGACGGAGACGACAGTCCGCTGTTCCGATATACCCTCTAGTTTCCCGCCGGCTACGCCATCCTTTGTAGGTAGCGCTTTGTGGTCACGACTTCCCCCCCCCCCCCCTTTTTTTTTTCATTTACTCTTCATTCACTCTTCTGCTGACCCCTTGCTGGACATTGCATGGGTTGTTGAGTGTGTGTAACAGTTATATACTATGGCTGTGTCTATCGTCTGCCATGACGAATGCCGGATCCCATGTTTCCCTATCTCCTTGATGCAGACTTGCACAGATCGGCGTTGGCCATGTGCCTTGCGTACGATCGACATGCCAGCATCTAACGAATGACGGCCCTTTCTGTAATCTGGAAAGCTGAATTACTCTACTCCGTCGAGACGGTACAAAAGAGCTTTAGGACAATATTCCTATGGATGTTCTTTGGCTCATGTATCAGATGTACAAGATTTCTACTCACAAAGGGACTCGTTTTAGGATATAGGGAACCTGATCAGGTTCTAGTCACGCTCAGTCATATGTACATCAGACATGCAAAAAATAATAATAATAGATCCGCACGAAGAAGATTGCGGCCACCTAGTGTTGTACCAAAGCCCGACAAAGGTCCAGGTCTGTCGACATGCCTACCAATCTTCGTGTCGCCCGAAAGCTGGCGTAAGCGATATGGACACCTTCCAGGACGTAGTAGAATAGTACTCGCCCGGTATTAGTACGGTTTCTGAAGTCAAGACGTTCGTAAGTTAAAAAAAAACGGTAGTAGGGATGTGATTGGACTGTAACTCACAAAAAGGAGAGGGGGGGTACGTACAGCAACGAGACCGAGGGAAGGACGTTTAGTAGTATCCCAGCATGTACTTTGGTGCTGACATCTACTATAGCATCCCTAACATCGCTAGGAACCTCGATGGCAACCTTTGGGTCGTCAGAGGGAGACTGGGGCATACCAATAGGTCAAAGCGTGAACGGGGAGGGGCTCTCTTAGACATTGACTTGGTTCCCAGGTGGGTCGGTTTCTGAAACGATGTACTCGGTGTTCACCGGGTCGCGCAATCTATCACAAGCGCACGATTTCATTCCCAAAAGGTATTCACTCCTGCACAACGGCCCATTTGTCTCTCTCGCCCCCGGCGACATCCCCAAAGGCGATCCTCAGACCGGCGAAACAGGCATCCACTACACCCATCCCGCCCGCGACACCCATCACCAAGCTTGCGGCATAATAAAAGTTGGCGTTTCCTCTGCCTTCGGTCACCCATAAGGCATGGAAAAGCGGTAGAAGGAGCGCTGCGTGCGTGTGTACGAGTGTCGTGACGATCGGGTGGCGGAGGTCTAAAGGCATGAATGCACCAGCATCAACATGAGCAATGAGAATTCCTTTGGTTCCGTTTCATTTCCAGACGAAGAATGAAAACGTACATGGGTATACTTCTGGGAAGAGCACAAACATGCTTAGGAAGAGCCCAGGGTCGGCGAGGGTGAGGTACGCTTTGAAGATCCCAAGGATACCCACAAGTAAGAAGGATGCATACAACGGGTCGTGTCTAAATGACGTTATGGAGACAAGGACAAGGGGACGAGGCAGCAGCTTACTGGAATTTAATGCAGATCGGTAAGACGTAGATCACGAGGTGGACCTTTGAAGAGCAAGCATGAGAATCGAGTACAGAGAATCCGATTTCGAGGCCGTACAGAGAAAACCATGAGGAAGAATGGCCGGAAATGGTCGAACATCTCTGTGAAGAAATACCACCACAATCCAGGGTTCGGCGTCAGATCTGGGAGGGTTAAGCTGTCGTAGTAGGGCTGGTCATAACGCACATCCAAAATTTGTCGTAAAAAAAAACGAACCTGGCTCCCCACGTTTCACGCACCCATCCCCAGTCTCCCCCGACCATGACTGAGGAAGCGCCAAAAAGAACGAGCCAATATGTGACAAACTGTCCGACGTACTTGAGGGCGGTTCGAAGATCGCCCCTGAATTCCTGCGGGGAAGCAAGCTGGGAGACTGGAGAAGTGACGAGTAACATCAAGACAGGGAGGAGGAGGAGGGACGTGGATATGGAGAGATGGGTCGAGAACGCAAGAGCCAGGAGGGCTGCCGGTGGTTTTCCTGTGGAATATAGCGTACTTGAACAGGTATCTCTTTGACAACGGAGCGGACTCACCTTCGGAGGCGAACATGAGGGCCAGAAGTACTGCCATGTTTTCAAACGTGGAAGTAGATAGTGCCAGAGACGGAAGAAAGAGGTAAGGGTTTAGGAGGGACACTGCAGCAACCAAACCATCACGACCACCGGAACCCTTGCCGACACGTTGCCGGGTGCGCCATATGCGGAGTAGTGCCCAAGCACCCACTATATCGCCCAATGCCCATATGATAGGTAGTGGTGGCAGTACGGTAGAAAAGATGGACAGAAACAATGGCGACTGGACAGATGCTATCAACCATTTGGGACTATCTTGAAAATGAACTTGACTCTCACATGGCGCAAAACGCCTCCAGCATACGGATCGATATCGTGGCTATAAAGCCAAAGGCCTTCTTTCACTGTGCAGTTAACAGTTCAGGACACCAACACCCCCGTCAATTCTGGGTTATATGAGACGTGAAAGCACGGTACTGACAGCGAGAATATGAAGTCAGTGGAGAGGACAATTGATGATCGTGCTGAAGTCCACTTATTGAAGGTAATGGAATAAATGCCAGAAACAATCTAAACGATGCAATCACTGGCAAGAGTAAGGAGGAACCCATCCACGAAACGTGAACTTGTTCGCGAAAGGCTTGGCGACTTAGTAGAATAAACCCCGTGGGAATATTATTAGACCGTGTAGAAGTACGCTACGTTTGAGCCATGTTCCCAAGATTAACGCTCATTCTGGCCGGCCAAATACAACAGCGGTTCGCGTGTCGGAGTCCCTTAAGTACGGAGCGCCGATATTGCTTCCCACCATGTTGATCTATTTTGATTGGATTGAGGCGGCGCGGTTTGCCGCACTTGAGTTGATGTAATTAGGGTAATAAGAGATTGTAACACGTATCCCGTTAACCCATATTGTGTTGATGAGTCTCACTAATATCTCTGCAGGTCAATATGGTTATACACAGCGCACTGTAAGAGTAAGCTCCAGAGTCAAGTTAACCGCGGCGACTGTGTATGATCAGTCGACCGATGGCGACGCGAGTGGTAATTACATACGTTGCAGACGGGATACCTGGATTACCAAGCGTATGGTATGATCCTTGCAGGGACTTTCTTTTGCTCCTCTATCGGTATTTTCGAGCTAGAGCGAGAGGATCAGGTTGAGCATAGGCAGGAAGGGGAGGGGAACGTATGTGCCCACCCCGAGCGACCGCGGCACCGAGTCAAGTTATATAGGCAAAAGGGAATCCACTTGGCTCCACGGGCAAGACCCGGGGGCCAGGGTCCATGTGAAGTCGACGCGTCCCATCGTCGGTAGCATTCACTGCCAGCTCCACTCGGAATGCCACCAACTTAGTGGGCCCGCGTTTCATCACCAATAAAAAAAAGGTAGATCTGGCCCAAATCGAGCAACGGGAGCCGAAAAAATTCACCGCAACCAGGACGGCCCGCTTATCATCACCATCCCGATGGGGTTCGTCCTGCCCGCTTACGGTGATCCGCGACCAGTGAAGCTGTTCAATGGTGATGAAGACTTTCTGGACGTGCGCGTATTTGGAGAGGACGTGTGTGCCGAGATGGAGGGCAAAGTGTCCGGGGGACCAAAATGACTAGTCAGTCACTTTGGCCAGATCTGGCACACACTAGTGTATAGATGACGGAACAATGAGGAGAGAAAAGGGACGCACAATAGGTGATGTTCTTCACTGTCGACAGTCGGCGATGGTGAATTTAAATGGGTGCGAGGAAAGTAGTAAAGACGTACTGGAATCGGTGGCGACGATGACCGAGTTGTCTGCCTGGGTGTATCTAAAAAACGTAGAGATCAACACCTCGTCGTGATCGGGGACGGGAGCGGGCATGGCCACCTGTCCTCGGCAGCAATGAATGACCCCTCACGATGCATCGATATCACCCTCGACGAGTAAGGTGGCGTTGTACTCGACAATGTAGTGCACGCCATCACTCCCGCGCTTGACGCGTGCGGTTGTGAACACGACCTCTGAGAATCGTGTATGTATACATACATAGCGTCGACTTTGAGTCAAGCTTCTGAAGTTTGGATGTAGGCGGTGCTCTTACGTGTTCAGGCACGCATTTCATGAGGAGACAAGTCAGCCATTCATATCTATTCTCATGCTGCCACTGGGCGTCCGGTATCATGACCCGCAAAATAGCTCTCTTCCCTCGTTCCCCCGACTGACGATCCCATGATTCTGATTCCATCATCATCACTCCAGAGGAACATAGACCAGGGAAGGGTACCCGGCTAGGGATCCCAATGCAAACGAAGCAGAAACAATAAAGTCACTCGTACCACGTATTATTTTCTGCGAGCAGCAAACGATCACGCTACGTTGTCGTCGACTTTCTTTGGCTCGCGATGCTAGAAGACACTCGAGGTCCAGTCCCTCTACGTTCCGTTCATCTCTACTACCACCCTGGAGCCCATCCGCGTCGTACACGCAGGCTACCGAAGGTTGTCGACAACGCCGACTTGGATTACTGGTGGGGTGGAGAATGCGGCGAGATTCAACAGGGGATCGAAACAGCGTGCCAAATGTAAGATATAGGTTACTGATACATTCCTTCAGTGAGACATGCACAAAATACGGGTTAACGTCCAACGTGTTGCTCTCTTATTGCGATAATCAAGTACAGTGAGGCACACCGAGGCGCCTCTGTCCAGCCTAAGAGGTCAACGTGGTGGGAAGGAAGATTGGCTCCCGTGCTCAAAAGGCTTCGATGCGAAAACCACCGTGGAACGTGCTCGGCCCAAAATGAAACATGGGTCAAACGTAGCGTGCCCCATTTCAGAGATGATGCTACTTGAGATGCAAGATATCGAGCCCTGGCCTTGGCACCCACCCTATCCACGCTCCAGCCTCCCGACATGTCTCAATCTCCCTCTGTCGATCTAAAGGTTGGCATCAACAGTCCAGTAAAACATGGTGTATCCGTGGGTAAACGGAATTCCACGCGAAGTTGGAAAACGTCTGAAAGTAGCAATCGACAATAAGAAGGGTGCTATCGAGGTTTCTGGTGATGCTACGGATGCCATGGTATTGACACCAAAGTGTATGCTAGGGTACTAAGGAAAGTAGATTGGCATGTCCTTCCCGTGGTTTTGTTGTTGTATTTCCTCTCCTTTTTGTGAATTACGGTCAATCACATTCCAGCTGTTTTTGATGTCTCGCCGCTTCAGAGACTGCAGTAAAATCGGGGAGCACTATTCTACGCCTCGAATGCGTCCATACCGCTTACACCAGCTTTCAGGCGACACCAAAATCGTTGACAGACCCGGACCTTGTTGGGCTTAGATATAACACCCCTGCCGCAATCTTCTTCGTGCGGATCTATATTCCGTTTGCATGTCCGACGCATGATCAGGCGTGGCCAAAACTTGCTTAGGTTCCGTACATTCTAGGACAAATCCCATCGTGAGTAGAAGCACCGTATGTACATGATATGTGATTCAAGGGATACTATGGGTGGATGATGTGTGACTGGTGAGAAGGTGAACCGATTCGGACGTCTCTAGAGTCTAGACTCTACCTAGGAGCCCCTCCAGACCGAGTGCTGGTCCAAGGAGCCGTCATCATCATTTGGATAACGAATTCTGTGACATCCCCGAATCCATTTGCTACCAACCCATTCCTCCACAGTGAGCTGGCGTGTCCGAAAACTGGGTTAACGAGGTACGTTACCCCCTTACTACCATAACCACATCAACTCAAGTGAGGCACACCACTGCGCTTCGGTCAGCCAAAACCACTGGCAGTCAGCAGGATGAAGAGTAATATCGGCTCTCTGTGCTCAAGGGACCTCGACGCGTAAACTGCCACTAAACTCCTTTGGTCCAAGACGAGCGTTGGCCTTGGGCCCAACATGGCTCAACTGCTCAACTGTTGTAGCGTACCCCGTTTCAGAAAATGATGCTACCGAAGGTATAAGATACCCAGCCACGGCGTTAGAGCCCGCCCCATTCACGCGCCTTCTGCCTTCTGGCATGCCCCAATCCCAGGCTTCTGACAACCCAAAGCTTGGCATCGACTCCATAGATGCCATCGAGGCTCATGGCGATGCTAGGGATGCTAACGGCCACAAAGTGCATGCTAGGGTACTAAGGAAAGTAGATTGGCATGTCCTTCCGCTTGTCACGTTGCTATACCTCCTCTGCTTTTTGTGAGTTCCGGTCAAATCACATTCCGGCTGTTGTTCATCGACGGACGTCTCGCCTTTAGGGACCGCAATAATATCGGCGAGTACTATTCTACGTCTTGAACGTGTCCATACCGCTTATGCCAGCTTTCAGGCAACGCCAAAATTGCAGGCATGTCGACCGACCTGGATCTTGTCGGACTTAGATATAACACTATTGCCGCAATCTTCTTCGTGCGGATCCACATGTCTGACGTACGACCAGGTGTGACTAAAACTCGATTAGGTTCCGTACATCCTAGGACAAGTCCCATCGTGAGTAGGGGCATCGCACATCTGATATGTGATTCAAAAAATACTCGTAGGAATGTTGTCCTAAAGCTCTTTCGACCGTCTCGATGGAGTATAGTAATCAGCTTTTATGCGTGGCTTCGAATGCTGATCCAACATGCCTGATATAGTCCCTGTACTCATGGTCACCTGGGGTCTGGTCACGACTTTGACGTGTCTCGTGAAGACATATCCTGAACTCCTTGTGTAAGGGTCTGAAGAATAGTGGACCATACTCACTGACACTGATTTCGGTCGTGTACAGTGCTCGAGTCTTCCTTGGACTGGCAGAATCTGGCCTGTTCCCTGGGGTGACATACTATATTTCGTTATGGTATCCGCGTGCTGAGCTGGCAAAGCGTATCGCAATATTCACCTCTGCTGCAACATTGGCGGGCGCCTTTGGTGGGTTTCTAGCGTGAGACTGCTTTTGTTATTCAGTATAGCACACCACTCACACACTGAAAGTTATGCCATTGAAAAAATGGAAGGGTAGGCGCTTTTGAATAATATGTTCTTTCGTCTCTCGAGCTTGCTCCCTCCTTGCAGGATGGGTGGACTCCGTGGTTGGCGGTGGATTGTGAGTCATTTCTAAGTAGATGGAGTGCACCTATTCAAAGTTACTACTGTAGTTCTGCCTGGAGGGAATTGGTCAGTCTTCGTCATTACTACCCCTAGATGTCGATGACTTGACTTGCACTTCCACAGCTACGGTGCTTGTAGCACTCGCAGCCTCATTCTTCATGCATGACGTTCGTCCATACGTACATCTGGTCTTACATCATTACTTACTTCCGTTCAGTTCCCAGAGACAGCATCATTTTTGACAGAGGCTGAAAGACGCTATATTGTTGAATTGATGAAAGCTGACTCGCAGGGTCTTGCTACACATTATAATTCCCGGTTCATCCTACAGGCCCTCAAGGATTATAAAATCTACATTCAATTCGGTATATCAATTGGGTATGTCGATAAAAGGTCGTTGTACGCCCAGGTGGTTTTTCTAACGTTTTCATATGGAACTAGTTTTAGTGTTCCCGCTTACGCAATTGCATTTTTCTCGCCAACCATCATCAATGAGCTCGGTTTCTCTGTTGCTGATTCTCAGCTCCTCTCCATCCCTCCCTACGCCGTAGCTTGCGTATGCGTCATTCTTGTTGGGATTCATTCTGATAGGCACCACCTTCGTGGGCCATATATGATTGCTGCGGCATTGATCGGCATGGTGGGATTCATTATCCTATACACGCAAACGAGACCTGGTGCCGCGCTTGTCGGCCTTGTGCTCGCCATAGTGGGGCATCGCTCCATCCGGACCTGTCGCCCTTGCGTGGACCAGTTCGAATGCTGGAGGGGATTTAAAGCGTGGTGTTGCTATCGCAATGGTGACCGGGCTTGCAAACATTGGAGGGTGAGTGTCATTCATTTCTGGTAGTATATCCCATGATCTGGTAAAACTATCGTAGGATATGTTCATTATTTATTTTTTTCGATCCGCCACGGTTCCGTGTTGGACTTGAAATAACCATGGCGTTGATGAGTTCCTCGTGCGTCTCTTTTTGACATTCCCTGATCGTCACGTTGGCTGACGGTACGTTAGGATATTGCTGACTTCATTTGCAATGTGGAACTACAACAGACTTAACAAGCAAAAGGAGAAGTTGTGCGGTGCACATGGAATCACCGATGATCAGAAAGGTGAATTCAGGGAAGATGGGGATGACAGTCCGCTGTTCCGATACACTCTCTAGTTTCCTGCCGGCACGCGATCCTTTGTAGGTAGCCATCCTGTAGCTTTGTGGATTTGGTCATCATTTTTCCCATTTTTCTTCTTTTCGTTTGCTCTTCTGTCATTACATGAGTTGTCGTGTGTGCAATATTTATACAGGCTGTGTCTGTCGTCTACCCTGACAAATGCCTCCCATGTTTCCCTCTCGTCCACGTCCAGAAAGTAGACTTGCGCAGATCGGTGTCGATGTGTCCCGCATGTGATCTACATGCAAGTCTACCAAGTGTATGGTGTGATCTTTGCAGGGACTTTCTTTGTGTACTCTCGATACTCCTCTTTACAGTAATTCCATCGTCTTGCTGAATGGTGTCTTCGTAGATTTGCCGCGACTCCGAGGTCAGTGAAGGTAGACCAAGCGAGGAACGTGAAGCGTACCTCAATGGGCATCTTGACTGCAAACGCAGCTGCGATGATCGCGAGCGCGACAAGTGGAACGGTAAGACCAGAACGTGACGGACCACATCGCTTCTTGCAGGAGAACTGAGCTATATCACACCAGATACGCGTTAACGCATAAGTTTGTTCTGAATCGAACGGGGCCCTAGGTAGGCTACGTGTACAATGGGTGACGGACCTATGCATATGGATAACGCGAACGGATTTTACCAAAGACCGTCTATCGACGGCTTGCCTCATAGACCGATCTGGTCACCAGACTAGATCACGACGCCACCAGGTACGTCCACCTATTGCGTTCTCCAACTTGAACTACTCACCGACGGGGATAACCTGAGCTTGTCTGGCCTAGATCAGTGCGTGCTGTATTGGATGCGACGTCTCGTGAGGGCGCAGCTCCCCAAGACTCGACTCCTCAGGACTGGGAACCCAACGCGAGACACTAACGCGACAGGACGTTGGGGGATTACACGATTGGTTGGCATTATTCAGTAGGATAACACTCGGCGGGCGAGTACTAACAGTTTTAGGACGGGTTTTTTCGACAGCCACCATGCATCTAATACTTTCTCATCTCACATTTTGGCTCGTACACCATCGCCATGTCCAGTTTGCCCATCACCACCACCTGGGCTCTGTTGACCCCGGCGTGACCGATGCGTCCCACCAAGGTACCATATCACCGCCTCCCTCACTTCGTCTAACCACTCCGTTACGAGCCCTTCCTCGAATACGTTGTTGTCATAAATGACATACATGTTCAATCGTCCATGCGAGCTATCTGCGCTGAGGTAAAACTCCGCTGGACGTGCGTGGATATGTATCCCGGAGTTCTCCACCACAACTTTCGGGGTCGTGTCGACTTCAGATGCGGACGGTGAGTGTGAACGAGGGGTACAATAACCAGCTTTATGTGGGTGTGGGACAGAAGAATAGGGTGAGAGGGGATGGGTGGATGGTAAGGGGTATTCAGTCGGGGACGTCATATCCACCTAGTGACACACCGGGAATGAGGATAGGAATGATTGGAAAGGGATAAAAGACGGACATTACCAACACTAGACCCTCCGAATGCCCAGACCATGGGGATGTCCGTCACCGCCAGAACCTCGTCGTCCGGATCCCCGTGTATGCCATGGTTGTCGGCAGTCTCTACGCGCTTCATCCACTGCAGAGCATCTAGTCGCGTATGCTCAATCAGCTCCAAAGAAGCAGCACGTATGATCTCGAAGAACAGGGGATGACCGAAAAATGCCGCAGTCTGCTTTTTGACCAACCCGGTGCGATGCAAGAACCGGTCAAATGTGAGGAGGTCCGAGAACGGCGGTGCGCCATCCGACAGAACGCGCAGCTGGCTTCTCTCTTGTGCTGCCGTTTTACCCAGCGTCATGAACGGGAGCGAATAAAAGAATAAAGCGAGCGACAACATAAACTCGCCCCCACCACCCTTTGCCAACCACGTCTTGTCAAGATACGGACGGAAGTTCAGCGGACCCCCACTAATATGCGGCTGTCTCTTTCGATATTCCCATTCATCCTCCGAGATCTCGCCGCGCAGGTACCGTCGGTAGAGCACGCGAGTCATCGCCACTTGTGCGAGCGCGAGGAAGGCGTTTCCAAATGTGATGTCGTGCGATCGACAGTTTGCCATCACGGCAGCGGTTTGCGTGTGCGTGAGTGAGGTGGAGACGACGCCAGTTCGCGCAGGGACATGCGGTGTCGAGCGCGTGAGGCGACACGGAAGAGTATGCCCGCCCTACGATAATAATCATGAATCATTAGCGTTCCCATCTAATTTTTGTTTCGTACGGCGCAAGGTAAGTGGGTGCGAAAAGACAAAACCCACCTGCCTCTTTGCTATCTTCGATTGGAATATTATGATTCCGACCGCCCTCCGCCACCGTCGCCTTGCCGGACTGAGCGAGCGCAAATGCATGGGTACGCGCTCCATCGAGGGGGTCGCCGTAGCCAACCTGTCCTCTAACGGTAACTGAGCGGGCTCGAATGCTCCACCTCTCGCAAGTGTGTCCAACAAACACCGCACGAACGTGTTGTTCGCAGACCTGTCTGTCACACAATGCGCCACCAGCGTCATCAAGTGGAGGACGTCCGTCCTGTCGTGCTCGCGAAAGACAAACAGTTGCATCAGCAGCTCCGCCGAAAGTGGACGCGGACCATCCAAAATTGCGCGTATCCGCTGCTGCGCCTCCTCTGCACAAGCCACGGTCCCAAAGACGATCTCGCGCGGACGAAGGACAGCAAGATCGTATTCCCGGATTACAAAGTGGGGCTTCGAGGTGAATCCTGTGCCATTGCTACCACCAACCCCCTCCGCCTTTGAGTCTGCGGTTGCCTCGAACTGGAGGGAGGCGCCGTCAGCACCACGTACGGTGGCCGCCGCGAGCGGGTAACGCCTCTTCGTGGATATCCATGCCCTCACAATATTGGCCTCGGAAAACAAATGTGCATCTTGAGATCCGTTGCGGAGACGGAGTTCACAGGACTGTAAACCATCTGTGCCTCCATTGAAGAGGCCATTCCAGAGAAACCAAATTTCGAGCTCGTCTAGAGGACGATGGAAGGTGCGTCCTTGAGTCCGATGGTTGTCGACCAAAGTCCAGCCAAACATCGATGAGGTGAAACGACAAGGACAGGCGTAAGATGGGTTTATAAAAGGTAGGGGGCTATACATAGCGGATCTCTGTGACTGACCACCTGCCTTCTGCCAAGAATTCAAGCAGCGGTCGTATCAACCCGGGCGGGAGCTCACTGGATCTCAGATCTGAGCATAAATAATAGTCCATGCAAATAAATGAGTCCCCACAGGGCCCATGATATCTTGGCGCTGTGTGCATAGCGCTGCTGCAATTATGCACACGGCATTGACAGTGCTGTTTGGGTATTAGCCGAGCACAAGACAACTAATTGAGTTCGAGCTGGGCGTCCATTCTCACCCCATACATGGTCATTTTCTGGCGTGGATTGGTTGACCTTGAGGTGTGATGGCCGGAGGACCGGGAAGTCGAGCAAGTACTACCATTGGCCATATCCGTCACGAGCATGACCCGTTCTTTCCAACTACCATGCGAGGCCAGGTTTCGCCATCCCCGAGATCGCTATCGGGACCATCACCGCAAGGAACGCCGTCGCTCTGGGAGACGATGATACGTGGTAAATCCTGTAGCTAACTTGAAACTTACCGATAAGACATGCTGGCTGGGAACTTCGTTGTTCTGACTAGATGTCTCCTAGTGTTCGCATTTTTTTTTGAAGTACAACAAATAACTCACCAATCATAAACACGAAACGAGACTTTACCTTAGATGCTTGCCAGTGGATGTAGACCAGGGTCTTGGCTAGAGCGCTAAGTAATCTTAATGGCAGAAAAGCAAGCCAATAAAGTAGCCGAGAACTTGCCGCGAGGGAGTGTTGAATCCTGTACCTATCGATTAGCCCAACGAACATCCCCCGTAACAACTACCGTGTAGTGTTGCCGTCGAAGTGAAGTGGCCTTCAAGGAATCCAGTGTGGCTGGCGAAAGGTAAGCACTAGGTGCCAAATTAGTCTGATGACCAGCCTACGATGAGGTGGCAAGGTGATAGACGGCACTATAATATCCTACTCACACGTGACTAGCCTTTACTTAGTCTACTAGGCCCGTTCGGCAGCCCTCGTTCTGCCTCCGTTTCGTTTCGTTTGTGTCCGTTCTGATTTCCCACCGTTTCGAAGCTTTTCTGCCATTAAAATTACTTAGCGCTCTAGCCAAGACCCTAATCTACATCCACCGGCAAGTATCTGAGGTATAGTCTCGTTTCGTGTTTATGATTGGTGAGTTATTCGTTGTACTTGAAAAAAAAACGCGAACCCTAGGAGACATCTAGTCAGAACAATCATTAGAAGTTCCCAGCCAGCATGTCTTATCGGTAAGTTTCAAGTTAGCTACAGGATTTACCACGTATCATCGTCTCCCAGAGTGACGGCGTTCCTTGCGGTGATGGTCCCGATAGCGATCTCGGGGATGGCGAAACCAGGCCCCGCATGGTGGCCGGAAAGAACGGGTCATGCTCGTGACGGATATGGCCAATGGTAGTACTTGCTCGACTTCCCGGCCCTCCGGTCATCACACCTCAAGGTCAACCAATCCACGCCAGAAAATGACCATGTATGGGGTGAGAATGGACCTCCAGCTCGAGCTCAATTGGTTGTCTTGTGCTCGGCTAATACCCAAACAGCACTGTCAATGCCGTGTGCATAATTGCAGCAGCGCTATGCACACAGCGCCAAGATATCATGGGGCCTGTGGGGACTCATTTATTTGCAGACTATTATTTATGCTCAGATCTGAGATCCAGCGAGCTCTCGCCCGGGTTGATACGATTGCTGCTCGAATTTTTGGCAAAAGGTGGACGGCCAATCAGAGACCCGCTACCTATAGCCCCTTGGCACCCTACCTCTTATAATCCCACCGTATACCTTGTCCTGATCGTCTCACCCCATCGATGTCTGGCTGGACACTGGTCGACAGCCACCGGACCCAAGGGCGCACCTTCCATCGCCCCCTGGACGAGCATGAAATTTGGTTTCTCTGGAATGGCTTCCTCAACGGAAGTGCAGACGGTTTACAGTACTGTGAACTCCGTCTCCCGAACGGAACTCAAGATGCACATTTGTTTTCCGAGACCAATATCGTGAAGGCATGGGTATCTACGAAGAGGCGTTACCCGCTCTCGGTGGCCACCATACGCGGTGCTGACGGCGCCCCCCTCCAGTTCCAGGCAGCCACAGACTCGAAAGCGGAGGGTGGTGGCGGTGACAATGGCACAGGATTCCCCTCGAAACCCCACTTTGTCGTCCGGGAACACGATCTCGCTGTCCTTCGTCCGCGCGAGATCGTCTTTGGGACCGTGGCTTGTGCAGAGGAGGTGCACTGGCGAATGGGTGCGATTATAAATGGTCCGCGTCCGCTTTCTGTGGAGCTGCTGATGCAGTTGTATGTCTTCCGCGAGCCCGACAGGACGGACGTCCTCCACTTGATAACACTAGGGGCACATTGTATGGCAGACAGGTCTGCGAACAACACGTTCGTGCGGTGTTTGTTGGACACACTTGCGAGGGGCGGAGAATTCGAACCCGTTCAGTTACCGTTAGAGGACAGGTTGGCTATGGCGACCTCCTCGACGGAGCGCGTACCTACGCTTTCGCGCTCGCTCAGTCCGGCAAGGACGACGGTGGCGGAGGGCGGTCGGAATCATAATATTCCAATCGAAGATGGCAAAGAGGAGGGTGCGTTTCGTCCGTTCCTACCGACCTCCGTATAAAACTTCTTGTTTCACGGGAACGCTAATGATTCATGATTATTATTGTAGGGCGGGCATACTCTTCCGCGTCGCCTCACGCGCTCGACACCGCACGTCCCCGCACGATCGAACATTGTCTACACTTCGCTCACGCACACGCAGACCGCTGCTGTGATGGCCAACTGTCGATCGCACGACATCACATTTGGAAACGCCTTCCTCGCGCTCGCACAAGTGGCGATGACTCGCGTGCTCTACCGACGGTACCTGCGCGGCGAGATCTCGGAGGATGAATGGGAATATCGAAAGAGACAGCCGCATATTAGTGGGGGCCCGATCAGCTTCCGTCCGTATCTTGACAAGACGTGGTTGGCAAAGGGCGGTGGAGGCGAGTTTATGTTGTCCATCGGTTTATTGTTTTATGAGCTCCCATATATGACGCTAGGTAAAACGGCAGAACAAGCAAGCCAGCTACGCGTTCTGTCGGATGGCGCACCGCCGTTCTCGGACCTCCTCACGTTTGACAGGTTCTTGCATCGCACTGGGTTGATCAAGAAGCAGGCGGCAGCATTTTTTGGTCATCCCTTGTTTTTCGAGATCATACGTGCCGCGTCTCTGGAGCAGGTTGAGTATACGCGGCCCCATGCTCTGCATTGGATGCAGAGCGTAGAGACCGCCAACATCCATGACATACATGGGAATTCAGACGACGATGAGGTTCTGGCGGTGACGGATATCCCCATGGTCTGGGCATTCGGAGGGTCTAGTGCTGGTAATGTCCGTTTTGTATCCCTCTTCCACTTATTCCTATCCTCATTTCTATTATGTCACTAGGTGGATCTGACGTTCCCGACTGAATACCCCCTACCATCCATTCACCCGCTCTCACCCTATTCTTCCGCCCCACACCCACATAAAGCAGGTTATCTTATCCCTCCTTTACCCTCACCGTCCGCCTCTGAGGTTGACTCGACCCCGAAAGTTGTCGTGGAGAGCACCGGAATACATCTCCGTGCGCGTCCGGCGGAGTGTTACCTCAGCGCAGATACCTCGCATGGACGGTTGAACATGTACGTCTTTTATGACAGCAACGTATTCGAAGAAGGTGTTGCAACGGAGTGGATAGACGAAGTGAGGGAGGCGGTGATATGGTACCTTGGTGGGACGCATCGGTCGCGCCGGGCTCACCAGAGCCCGGGTCGTGATAGACAAACTGGACAGGGCGAAGGCGTACGTGCCAAACTATGAGAGGGGAAAGTATTAGATGTGTGGTAGTTGTCGACAAAACTCGTCCTGAAGCGTTAGTACTACTAATGAACCGAGAGTCTGCCCGGAGCGACTCTTGCCCGCCGAGTGTTATCCTACTGAGCGATGCAAAGTTTTGCCAACCAATCGTCCAATTCTCCAACGAACGTCTCCGAATCGCGCTCCTCGCTCGATACGTCCGTGTCTCCTTTCCAATCGTCCAAAACCGGTCCAGGCCCTGACTGAACTCAGGCGGGGACCACTTTGTACCTCTCCCCCCGAAAAAACTTCCCATTTCAAGCGTCACGCGTTACTAGTTCTGCGGGCGGCGGCGTCAAGAGCAACCGCGTGACCGCACGCTGCCAAAATCGACTCGGCGATGGTCGGACGTCTTGTGAAAGAAACCGTTAGACGAGTTCGGACTTGGACGGGTAGGTAATGCAAAGTGGGCAGACTCGGGAGCATGTAACAGGGGTCCGGATCAGACGGGTTGTTGGAAAGAATCCGATCACGATTCAAACGTGTTTCAAAACGATTGGTGTGATGGCCCGCGAAGTTTTTTATTTGTTATCGTGGTCGCTGGCAGGAGACCTGGTGGAACGGCCAGGGTGCGAGTCCCGCCGTGGGAGTCGTCGTGGTTGGGTTCTTGGTTGTATCTACCTACATGCCCCGTCGCGCTACTCCCTCCGCTTGGCAGGCCCCTCCCGATGGGCCCGCTTCCGGACTCTAGCCTGACCGGCCTGACCCTGCACCGACTCGAACGCGACATGATGTGACGAGTTGACTGGTGCGATCCAAACATCTGGTTCGAGATCAGGAATTTTTGACACATTTCTTTTCCTTTGGACGCGTATCGACCAGCCCTGAATCGTGTCACGTGACGGTGGTCACGCCGTGGATTATTTCGCTCGCGATTCTACAAAATTTATTAGATTATTTCTTCGATGCGACGCGGTAACAAATCACACAAGGTAGGCCGTATCTTTTGCACAATCCACAGCGCAGCTCACTTTGTTTTGCACAGGTACCCAATGTCAAACTTCGTCCCGCACTACTCCAACCCCGTCCCGCCCGAGCGCACGACCCGGACGTGTCCTGCGACCGTAGCTCAGACTCTGAGTTACCTCCAAATGGGAGCATGGTAGACCTCTGTCCGAGACCTTTCAAAGGTTTCTCTATATGTGCGACTGGAACAATGGACAAGGTCTGTCACGCTAACCAGTGGTCCAGTATCGATCCCTACCTTATACACCCACTCAGTCTATCCTGTTCAAAATGGCATTCGAGCTTGGTGCCACCTCCACGAGTGACTTTACCGACCGCGTCACCCATCTCATCGCTAGCTCGCATGGTGGACTCAAGTACATGGTGCGTTTCCTAGCACCACTGCCCTTGGTCGTCACTCACGTGCGCAGTGTGCCCTCGAGCGCAAGATACCTATCATGACTCCGGATTGGATTACGGAGGCACATACCATATGGTTACGTGGAGACGATGTTAACGTGGAACAAGTGCGAAATGCCACTATTGTTTGACTCAGACTGACTGTCCGACACAGAGCATATCCAAACACCGACTGCCCATCTTCTCAGGCATCGTGCTGTCCCTCTCTGGCGTCGAAGACATCCACCGACGCACCGAGATAAACAGACTCGTGACGGCGCATCAAGGAACCTATCTCAGAGACCTTGAACGGCCTGTCAGAATCACCCACCTTCTGTGCTCCGGCGATACAGAAACCGACAAGATGAAGTACGCAGACAAGTTCAATAAGCGAAAAGAAGCACACATACATCTCATTTGGGAGGAATGGTTCTGGGACTGTCTCGAATTTGGTGGTGGGCCTTGTCTTGATTCTTGATATGACACCTCCGCCAACCCGCTTTTAAAGGTAGGTTCGATGAAAGAAAGTATCAAGTAAGTCGACCGAGACCGGAACGAAAGTCCCTGCGCGAAAGTGAGCACCTGTCCCTATACTAGTCCTTGTTCGTAATTCTACAACTTGTGTTACCACCAGATCCTATATCTTCGTTTCCTGTCCAAGACTCTGCCCCAGGCTCTCATCGGAATTCGGCCATACCCGTCGAAGATTATAATGAGCCCAAAACGGATTGAGCCCGTTGTTCCCAATGGTAGTTTCACTGTCATAGACAACCTTCCAATCGACGGCGACGAAGAAAGAAATGGCTATCATCAACAGACCAGTCCCCGCCGTTACCCTTCAACTATGGCAAAGTCTCCTGAAACCTCGCGGGTTCGAACTCGACGGTGTGAAACTGGTCCGAAGTCCTTCAAAGTCGCAAGTCTAAGCGATCGCCGCCTTCGACGCCAACACGGCCACGGGTTCGGCGCAACGTGACGAACCATAACGGAGCTGAAGTTCAGCCTGGGAAAGAGAAGGAGAAAGAGAGCGTCATATCGTCGTTTAGGACGCACACACTCGTTTGCTCCGCGTCCCTGTGAAAGAACTTACCGTTCGACAGCCCATTTCGGCGAAGTACGACGTGTTCCGTGTTGCCCGGGTGAAAAGTGGTTTACACGGCCCAGTTCGGCCAGAAGGAGTGTCTGCTACGCCGACCCTCTTCGCTGGGTAAATATTGTGTCTGTCTTCTAGGTGAAGCACGGTGTTCAAACGTTCGATTTGCAATTGAGAATGGTGGTGGTGTCGTGACCGATGATGATGCCGAAGAACCAAGCTTCATTATCGTGAGGTTGATAAGGTACGTTCCCAGTGGCCGACTGGCTGTTGCCCTCTGGAATTCAACTTTGACACTGACGACGTTGGTGGTGTGTCGGGGTAGTGGAAGTAAGCTCTATCACGACGAATTTGACGACTACGTACGAGCCAAGTACAGGACAGAGTGTTGGCTCGAACATTCGGTATTCCACGAGCGAATATGTGAACCGGACGAAAATGTATCCTTTACACCCCTCAGGATCGCGACGCCGGTACCTGGTACGTCCATGGTCGATTGCGTTCTCCGGCTACTCACCGACGCGGATAGACGCGGAGAAGATCAACCTGGGCTTGTCTGGCCTAGATCAGTCCGAACTGTGTTGGATCCGACGTCTCGTGAGGGCGATCGGTGCGTTCTCTCTCCGTTCTTGCACTATTTGCGTTAATCACCACCACGCTTGCGTAGGGACAACCCTTGAACCGACATTCTCTCGCCGTTCGACGCACCTTGTTTGCCCCAGTGGAACGGGTGCCAAGTTCGACAAGGCGTTGGAGTGGCGGATTCCAGTCGTTTCTTTGGCTTGGTTGGAAGACATTGCGAGGATGGGAACTATTCCACGAGTGAACGAATACCTCATTGGCGGATCTCTTGCAGGAGTATCTGTAGATGGAGAGGATGGCTTCGGGCATGCTGAGCACCCAAACCCCGCTCCTGAA